>JAJDFG010000104.1:1627500-1629670 GCA_021039105.1 Scomber colias
GTTCGGTGTTTTGCGTTGGACACGGAGGATGGATTTGCAGAATTCTGCATGCAGAGTCTCAATTTGGTGTTTATCCCATTTCGTAAAATCTTGGTTGGCAGGTGGACCCCAGACCTCGCAACCATAAAGAGAAATGGGTTCTATAACGCTGTCCAATATTTTGAGCCAGATCTGAATTGGGATGTCTAATTTGATGTTCTTTTTGATGGTGTAAAAAGCCCGTCTCGCCTTGTCTCTCAGGTCGTTCACAGCTTTGTTGAATTTACCTGTGGTGCTGATGTTTAGGCCGAGGTAGGTGTAATTTTTTGTATGTTCTAATGATGTCTTGTCAAGGAAGAATTTGTATTTGTGGTGGTGGAGGCTGGGTCCTTTTTCGAATATCATAATTTTAGTCTTGGTCAGATTCACTGTTAAGGCCCAGGTTTGGGAGAAGTTGTGCAGAAGATCAAGGTGTTGTTGTAATCCTTCTTTGGTCGGAGACAGCAACACCAAGTCATCTGCGAACAGTAGGCATTTAATTTCTGTGTCTACTAGAGTGATGCAGCTGCTACAGACTGCTCTAGTGACTTTGCCAATTCATTAATATATATGTTGAAGAGGGTTGGGGCTCAGACTGCATCCCTGTCTAACACCTCGGCTCTGGGGGAAGAAGTCCGTGTGTTTTTTGCCGATCTTAATGGCGCACTTGTTGTTTGTGTACATTGACTTTATGATGTCATATGTTTTTCCTCCAACCCCACTTTCCAAAAGTTTGTACAGCAGACCCTCGTGCCAAATAGAATCGAATGCCTTTTTAAAATCAACGAAACAGGAGAATAATTTGCCTTTATTTGTGTTTATTTGGTGGTCAATCAGGGTGCTGAGGGTAAAAAATATGGTCTGTTGTACGATAATTTGGTAGGAAGCCAATTTGGGATTTGCTCAGTACATTATTCTCAGTGAGGAAATGAAGGAGTCTGTGGTTCATGATCATACAGAGGATTTTCCCAAGGTTGCTGTTAACACAGATTCCACGGTAGTTATTGGGGTCGATTTTGTCGCCACTTTTGTGGAGTGGTGTTATCAGTCCTTGGTTCCAAATATTGGGGAAGATCCCAGCGCTAAGGACAGTGTTCAGGAGTTTTAATATGGCCAATTGGAATTTGAGGTCTGTGAACTTTATCATTTCATTTAAGATGCCATCAACACCACAGGCTTTCTTGGTTTCAATTGATTTTATTTTGTCCTGTAGTTCTTTTAGTGTAATTGGGGAGTCTAATGGGTTCTGGTAGTCTTTTATGGTTGTCTCTAATTTTTCTAGTTTCTCTTGTATGTGTTATTGGTGTTCATTTTTCTCTATTGGGCCAAATAGATTGGTGAAGTGGTTTACCCATACATCTCCATTTTGAATGGGAAGATCCTCATGTTTTTGTTTATTTAGAGTGTTCCAATTTTCCCAGAATTTATTTGTTTTTATGGATTCTTCAATGGTGTGTAACTGGTTTCTAACATGTTGGTCTCTTTTTTTCCTTACTGTGTTTTTATACTGTTTTAATGTTTCATTATAGTGAAGGCGTGTGTGGTGGTTGTCTGGGTCTCTGTGTTTTTGGTTTGACAGATTCCTTAATGTCTTTCTGAGATTTTTACATTCATTGTCAAACCATTTGTCATGTTTTTGTTGTTTTTGGCTTTTCTGTTTGAGGCCTTTAGGTTTGATAGGGATGCTGCGAGGTCAAATATCTTATTTAGGCTTTCTACCGCCTTGTTTACACCCTCACTGTTATGTTGGAATGCTTTTTTCCAAACAATTGTCTAAAAGTACTTGTACTTGTTGTTGCCGAATTGCATTTTGGTATATTTCTGCACTATTTTCTTTCCATTTGTAGCATGTTTTAATAGGGTGTAGTTTGGTTTGCTGTGATACCTCCAGATTGCATGTTGATCTGTTCAAATAAAGTGTGGTTTATGCTGTGGTCTGATAGGGGTGTTAGTGAGCTGACTGTGAACGCTCTGAGAGACACTAGGCTGAGATCTGTGATGAAGTAATCTACTGTGCTGTTACCCAGAGATGAGCTGTAGGTAAACTTACCATAGGAGTCCCCTCGGACTCTCCCGTTGACTATGTACAGTCCCAGTGAACGACAGAGCTGCAGGAGTTGTGACCCATGTTTGTTTGTTGTTTTGTCGTAGT
>JAJDFG010001040.1:0-22500 GCA_021039105.1 Scomber colias
AACAATAAATAACAACTAATATGTGTGTGTGTGTGTGTGTGTGTGTGTGTGTGTGTGTGTGTGTGTGTGTGTGTGTGTGTGTGTGGTGGTGGTGTTACAGCTCTCAAATCTTAAAAACAGTATTTAATGTAAGGGTTCATCAGTTTCTTTAGGTGACATTTAACTCTTGAGGGTGAAGCTTCAAGCTGAATCACTGTAATGACGTGTGTGTGTATGTTTGTGTGTGTGTGTGTGTGTGTGTGTGTGTGTGTGTGTGTGTGTGTGTGTGTGTGTGTGTGTGTGAGTGTGTGTGTGAGTGAAGGAGGACATTTCATTAGCGTAAGCAGCTTTTGATTTTCTGTTGCACAGCCAAGCAGAGACTTCGGCCGCCGTCACCTCGGACGTAAGAAGCCGAGGGAAACCTAGACGGGTCAGAGGGAGGTGACGAAGGAGGAAGAGGTGACGAAGGAGGAAGAGGAGGAGGAGGAGGTGACGAAGGAAGAAGAGGAGGAAGAAGAGGAAGAGGAGGAGGAAGGACGACGCTGCAATCATGGCTGACGAGGAGCTAAATGAGTTTAACACATTTATTTATATTTTATAATTCCCGAAAATTCACCAGTAGCAGCTTCTAAAAATGTGAATATGTGCCATTTCTCCAGGAGAGCAAACTAAAAATCTGTGTTTTTGACTTTAACCTTCCTGTCGTCCTCCCGGGTCAAATTGACCCCGTCTGTTTTGACTGTTCCTTCTTTCCTTCCTTCCTTCCCTCTTTTCCTCCCTTCCTCCTTCCTTCTTCCTCCCTGCCTCCTTTTCAGCCTTCCTGACTTCTTTCCTTCCTTCTTCCTTCCTCCATCCTTTCCTTCCTTCCTCCTTTTCTCCCTTCCTTCTTTCCTTCCATCCTTCAGTTTTTTTTCCCTCCCTCCTACCTACCTTCCTTCCTTACTTACTTCTTTCCCTCCTTTCCTTTCTTCCCTCTTTTCCTCCCTCCCTCCCTCCCTCCCTTTCCTTCCTTCCTTCCCTCCCTCCTCTCCTTCCTTCCTTCTTTCTTTTCCTCCCTGCCTCCTATTATCCCTTCCTGACTCCTTTCCTTCCCTTCCTCCTTTTCTCCCTTCTTCCTTCATGCCTCCTTTTCTCCCTTCTTCCTTCCTGCCTCCTTTTCTCCCTTCTTCCTTCCTGCCTCCTTTTCTCCCTTCTTTCTCCCTCCCTTCCTTGACTCAAGGACAACAGGAGGGTTAAGGGAACTCTGATATTTTCCTCCTTCCATCTTTTATTTTTTAGTTTAAACTTTATATTCTGAACAATTAAAGACAATAATAGTTCATTGCATACTTAAAATGTCCTATGATGGAATAATAGTACTAAACATTATTTTTATGACTAACTATGAATAAAGCTATTAAAAAGTCTCAATGGCTGAGCTGTATTTTATTTTGAAAGGACTCATCAGGTGCTCTCTCTGTGTGTGTGTGTGTGTGGTATTTAAACATCTGAAGAGAGATCGCCTTAAATAGTGATTTTCCCACCGTGTTAAATATGGAAAGGCAGCATTCCTCTTAAAGCCGGGAACATGGGAACATGATGAGCGACGTTCTCAGCATTAAATAAAAAACATGAGCTTGGTATTTTTCTTCTGTTATTTTAATGCGATAAAAAGGTTGACGGAGCACAAACGCTTCCTCCCCGAGATACAACACAGCAGATTTAACACAGCAGATATATCAGCTCATTTCTAGCTCTGTATTATAGTTAACTCTTAAAAAGGCCTTACTAGTTATGTCATTTGCACCTAAAGGAAGGAAAGGAGGGAGGAAGAAGGAAGGAAAGGAGGGAGGGAGGGAGGGAGGGAGGAAGGAAGGAGAGAGGAAGAAGGATGGAAAGGAGGGAGGAAGAAGGATGGAAAGGAGGGAGGGAGGGAGGAAGGAAGGAAGGAAGGAAGAAAGAAAGGACAGATGAAAGGAAGGAAGAAAGGACAGATGAAAGGAAGGAAGAAAGGACAGATGAAAGGACAGATGAAAGGAAGGAAGAAAGGACAGATGAAGGAAGGAAGAAAGGACAGATGAAGGAAGGAAGAAAGGACAGATGAAAGGAAGGAAGAAAGGACAGATGAAAGGAAGGAACAAAGGACAGATGAAGGAAGGAAGAAAGGATAGAAGGAGGGAACATTTACCCTGACAGCTGAACTTAGATCTGAGGAAGGAAGGAAGGAAGGAAGGAAGGAAGGAAGGAAGGAAGGACCCGGGAGGATGACAGGAAGGTTAAAGAGTCTGTATCAGCTCATTTCTACCTCTGTATTATAGTTAACCCTTAAAAAGGCCTTACTAGTTATGTCATTTGCACCTAAAGGAACAAAGGAGGGAGGAAGAAGGATGGAAGGAGAGAGGAAGAAGGATGGAAAGGAGGGAGGGAGGGAGGGAGGGAGGGAGGGAGGAAGGAAGGAAGGAAGGAAGGAAGAAAGGACAGATGAAAGGAAGGAAGAAAGGACAGATGAAGGAAGGAAGAAAGGACAGATGAAGGAAGGAAGAAAGGACAGATGAAGGAAGGAAGAAAAGACAGATGAAGGAAGGAAGAAAGGACAGAAGGAGGGAACATTTACCCTAACAGCTGAACTTAGATCTGAGGAAGGAAGGAAGGAAGGAAGAGTCTGTATCAGCTCATTTCTAGCTCTGTATTATAGTTAACATTCATTATACTCTAAACACCTTCACACACACACACACACACACACACACACACACACACACACACACACACACCCTCTCAGGTTTGATTTTTGAGGGGAAAACGACGAGTCCACACACGTACAATTAATAATCACTGAATGCAAACTCAAAGCTGACGTGTCCACATTCACACCGGAGCTGCAGCCATGTGACAGAAACACAGATCTACTTCCTACTTTGATTTTATTTCATTTTATTGGGTTTTTATTGTATGTTTTATGTCTTTTTATAATTTATTTTATATGTGTTTTATGTCTCCTGTGAGCTGTTATGTCTTATTTATTCTTCTGTACACCACTTTGGTTCACTAATAAAGATGGATTTGGATTCTGATGAGTGGATTTTAAGTTATATATACAGTCAAGCCCGAAATTATTCATACCCCTTTTGGACATGCCACTTTTTGTTCAAATGTAAATTAAAGCTGACTGAAATATTTTTTTTAACCACAATGATGCCTTTTGTACATCGTCTTTTTATCTTCTTGTAGACGCCTGTGTCACTTCCGGTCAAAAAACAACTTGCTGGTTGAATAAAAGTAAGTTTAAGTCAAAATTTGCCAGGGGTATGAATAATTTCGGGCTTGACTGTATATGTGAAAGAAATCTACATTTTCTCTGTATTCATTTCCTCCAGTTTACAGGAGGAGTATCTCTACAGTACTGAGTGATATCAGCTTGTAAAAGTGAGTCAAATATTACTTTTATGACAGATATTTGATATTTGTTTAATTATTTAATGATCGTGTCTTTCTCAGCATGTAAACAGAGAGTATTATAATTTATATTTATCATGGGGGGGGGGGGGGGAACACATTCACAATCACTATTTTATAGAATAGGAAGAATATAACATGATTAGTTTTTAAATGTTGTCCATTTGAATATTATAAAAATGTATATATCTGCATTTTATTTTCATTTCTGTAAACTGTGGGTGATATTTAGGGAAAGGTCCAGCTATAATAAATGTGTATAAATGTGTTTTTTACAGCTCTCACATGTTAAAAAGAAAGAAGGAACAGTATGTAAGGGTTCAAATCAGAGACAGGATCTTACAAACTACAGTTTCCTCCATCAGAGGAGGAAATGATTACAGCTGTGATGGTATAGACTAACCCAACAGCTTACCGCCACTTCTTTCTAATTACATAGGACCTGATTATGTATATACAGATATTATATAAATAGTATTATATGTGATGTGATAGCAGGGCTCCAGTCAAACCCAGATTCTTCATAACATTTCCAGTTAACTATCTAAAACCATGAGTAACCCCTCAGTAATAACTATTAACAGCTTCTATCATTAAATATAATGAACAGAATCATTTAACTAAGTTTTTATACTACTTTAAAATCAGTGCTAGGATCTGAACTGTTGTGACAAACCACCGACAACAAGCTGCAACCAACTACAGCTTCCTCCATCAGAGGAGGAAATGATGACAGCTGTGATAGTATGGAGGAGGGGTGTCCAACATAAGGCCCGTGGCCCAGAACTGGCCCGAAAGGAGGTCGAATCCGGCCCCATTGGATAACTTTGCAAAGCATGAAAAACTATAGAAAAGTCCCGGGCATCCTCTGTGGAGGCCTGGATCACCCTTATTGGTTTTCTTTCAGATCCACACTCTATCTCATACCAGTAATTGATGTAACTAAAAGTCTACTCACTGAGTCTACCTATATATATATGCAGGAAGTTCATGTAGTCATAGGTTTGATGTAATATCCGTCTGAATTTTCATTCTGGTTTCATTTTGTTTTTGTATGTGTGTATATTTAGTCTACCTGGAAAACTTATGGTACTGGTCATTTCTATTTCTAAATATATTTTTTTCTTTTCTTTTCTTATTCTTTTTATTTTAATTCTACAAGGCAACGGTGGTATGTACATAGTTCTTTGTTTGATTAGTTTGTTCGCTATTGTCTGTGAAATCCTTGGGAAATGTATTATGTGTACAAATAACTCATGTGACTAAAGACAATAAAAAGTTGATCACAAAAAAAAAAACTATAGAAAAGTATATTTTAGATTTTTCTGCTGCTTCAGACTCAACACGTCTCTGTAGAAACAACGACATCATCATGTTTAAAACCTTCGTATACTTATTAGAGCCTTACAGATATATCAGTATCAGTGTTGATGCCGTCCGATATGTGCCAATATATATTTTTAAAGATATATTGGTCGCATTTTATATATATTTAATCAGTTTTCCTAATTCAAATACAAAAATATACAACTCAAACTCACAGTGAAGTTATTTTATAAGAATTAAGTAAAATATCAGAGCCTCCATTACACATTACATATCTCCCCAAGTGTTTGATAACTACATTTGGGGGGGGTAAAGGTGTGTTTATGAACATATTCTGTATCTAGAAGATTATCGGTAAATATATCAACATCAGACTTTTTTTTGTTCTTTAATATCGACGTCGGTATCTGCCCCGAAATCCAGCATCAGCCAGGCTTTAATATTAAACACCAGAGAGACGTTATATTGTTTAAATCATTTGTGTTTAGACGTCTCAGGCTGTTCATCTATGTTGTAAATAGATAGTTTATTATAGTAATGATAAATATATATATTATTTATAGGTTATTATGTAATGGTTTAACTGGTGGAGCCCACTTTAGATGAGATGTAAATGTATGTCTCCTCTGAACTAAAATGAGTTGGACACAGCTGGTATAGACTATCCCAACAGTTTACTGCCAATCTTTTAATTATATAGGACCTAATTATGTATGTATGATATAAATAGTATTATATGTGATGTGATAGCGGGGCTGCTGTCAACCCAGATTCTTCATATCATTTCCAGGAGTGTTTGATTCATGTTAAACTCCTAAAACCATCTGAGTGACCATATTTAAGCTTATAATCATCTGAACTGTTAATAGAGAGAGAATAAAAAAAACAATCAGCAACTAAAAAGGATCAATGTTTTCCTCCAACAGACAGATTCTGATCATTCAACGGAAACTAAAATCAATCAAAAACAGACAGATAAAATCTAAAAATCTGCTTTTGACTATTTCACATCATGTTAATACTTCTCTGGTGTTTCAGACGTGTTGGAAACCTGTTTCAGGTTCAAATGAATCAAGTCTTCCAGTGATTCATATCTCTATCTATCAGACTATACTGGTATAAAAACTAGTAACTACTGGCTTATAAAACAGAGCACAGCCAATCATGGAAGTTATTAATCACTGTGTCTGTCTGAGTAAAGGGAGAACACATTATTGATGACAGCTGGTTTAAATAAAAAACTAGAGAAGATAAAATATCATGTGATAGCAACTCCAAAAAACATCAATAAGTGAATTAAATATGAAACAAGTATGCCAACTGGTGTTTTTTTTCCTCCAAAATTGATCTAATACAGATTCAATCCTCAGTTCTACCAAAAATATATAAAACTCTGACAGTTTTACAAACATCTCTGAGCCTTTGAGACACATATTTTAACAGTTTCCTGCTATTCTAGTTGTGTTGAAGCTCTGTTTAGGATTCAAAATGCATCAAATCTTCCAGTGATTCATATTTATGTCAGAATATATTGGTTTGAAAACACTAATTACTGATCTTTACTCATTTTGGGAGCTATTAAACACTGTGTTTGTGTCTGTGGAAACACATGACACATTACTGAAGACAACTGGTTTAAAAAACAACAGAAGATATAACAATAGTCTCCATAACGTTTCCAGGGCTACTCAATTAGTAGTTAGAGTAGTAATTTAACAGTTAGTAGATTAATTAATAGTTTTAATTGGGAGTTATAAAACTCACAGCTGCCATTAGAAAGAGCCAGACAGCTACTAACAAACAATACCTGATCAATCAATAAGAGACAAAACTGATCAAATACAGACACAATCCTAAGTTTTACCTAAAATCTCTCTGATTTTAACAATTTTCCAAACATCTTCAAGCCTTTAAAACACATATTTTTACAGTTTTCTGCTATTCCAGGTGTGTTGAAGCTACTAACAAACAATACCTCATCATCCAACTAGAAAACTGATCAAACACAGATACAATCTCAAGCTTTTCAAGGCACCTCGAGGCCTTGCGAATGATAAAATAATGGATTTTGAGCACTTTAAATGATATAAATTAATGAAAATCACCATCCTTCACTCCACAAAGAGGGTTTAAAAAAGGGCCTTTTATCTATTAGGTTCAAACACCAGCTGTAGCAAAGTCATCTAAATACGGAGGCTTCTGTAATCGTGTCATAAAACGCCACAAAGCTTGTATATATGCTGCCAAGAGTTGTTGTTGAGATTATCCTTTTTTACAGATCTGCGAATGGAGTCAGACACACAGCTACGCAACACTAGCTTAGCTTCCCCGAGGCTAACCGAGGTAGCTCCGAGTTAGCTTCCCGAGGCAAGCCGAGTTAGCTGTTAGCTTCCCGGAGGCTAGTCGAGTTAGCTCCCCGTTAGCTCCGACATAGCTTCCCGGAGGCTAGCCCAGTTAGCCGTTAGCTTCTGTTAGCAGAGTTAGCTCCGTCGCTAAGTCGTTTTTATTCAAAGTCAGTCTCTTTTTCAAGGATTATATGTCTCGTTCGGTAAGAGCATGGCGATGACTTTTTTTGAGGGTATATATTTCAGGTATAAAAATATTAAAAAGCAGTGTTAACCGAGCTCTCTCAGTGGAAGTGTCTGCGGTGTAATATAAAATGGCAGCCTAGCTCTCTGCTCAATAATGAGTCAGGAAAACAGTTAACGTTAGCCGTTAGCTTCTGTTAGCCACCGAGCTAGCTGTTAGCATCCGCTTTGATTCTCATAAAAAAAGAAGCGCCATTGAGCTTCTCCGTTAACGACTTTTAAAAATAACAAGTCTTCTTACCATTTTCAGGCCGGCGCCGTCACGGTACAGTCGCTGTAAGGTGTGTGTTTTTTCGGGTCTCCTCCGCCGTGTGTATGTGTGTATGTGTATGTGTGTGTGTGTTTGCGGTCCGTTGCTAACTGCGACCGATCCGCACAAAGATCAGCAGCCACCGAATCATGCTGCGTTCAGGCACCGTGGGAAAACCCGGAGCTCCAGTCCTTAACCCACACAACTGCTACAGCCATATACGCAGTAAGCAATGGCGAGTTTAGCATCCCCTTTTTTTAGGGATGCTCAAGCACCCCCTAAAAAACAAATAAATAATCATTCTATTTTCTTTCTAAAAATTATTTCATACAACTTTAAATCCTATTTTGCGAGCCCTGTAGAACCTGATAATGTAATAATATCCCGATAATGTAATAACTCCCAATAATGTAATAACTTCCCACTCATGTAATAAAAACCCCTCTTTGGTACAGAGATTGTTACATTATTGGGAAATGCACTTTACATTACATTATCAGGACGTTATTACATTTTCTATGGAGTTATGAGGGGTTTTTATTACATTATCAGGTTCTACAGATGCTGAGATCAAATTTAGGGATTGTATAACCTGATAATGTAATAATTTCCCAATAATGGAATAAAAACCCCTCATACCTCAATAAAAAGTGTAATAAAACCTGACAATATAATAACTTCCTGATAATGTAATAAAGTGCATTTCCTTCTTTTTGCAGATCCTAATAATGTAATCATTTCCCAATATTGTAATTACATTATTACATTTTTATTGAGTTATGAGGTTTTTTGGGGGGGTATTTTGCAGTTTTCCATTAACAGACATACAACTTCCAAACATAGACCCCCCCCCCCCCCCCCCCCCCCCCTCCCTCCCTCCCCCAAGGCTCTTAAACAAAAATTAAAGATACAAAAACAAATACAAAAATAATAGTCAGTCAGTGACCTCTTATCATAAGTTCAATCAATTAATGTTTTGAGCATGTTATAAAGTGGTTCTAACTATCCAATACAACTTGTATCATTGAAAGTGAAAACCTTCTACAAATTCTATAAAGGGACTCCAGGTAAGGGTGAAGTTTCTGTGGGCTTTACATATTTTGTATCTCAGTTTCTCTAAAGGTAGAAGAGTTATGAGGGTTTTTTTATAACATTATTGGGAAATTATTACATTATCAGATTCTACAGGGATGCTCAAGCACCCTAAATATGATCTCAGCACCTTTAAAAAAAATGTGATAATGTAATAAAAACACCATTCACACACTGTTGCCACGCCAACGGTGTATGAATGTGAATGAATGGTTAGATTCCCCTGATGAGCAGGTTGGTACCCTGCGTGGTAGCTCCTGCCAACGATGTATGAATGTGTGTGAATGGGTGAATGAGATGTAATGTAAAAGCGCTTTGAGTTGTAATGACTAGAAAAGCGCTTTATAAGTACAGTCCTCAGTCCATTGTGTAATAAAAACCCTCATAACTCAATAAAAACCTGATAATGTAATAAAATGCATTTCCCAATAATGTAGTAATCTCTGCACCGATGATGTAATAAGTTATTACATTATTGGATTAACCTTCTTTTTGCAGAACCTAATAATGACAGTGAGAGAGGACCATCACTGTGTTAATGTTTAATTACATTTTTTATTGAGTTATGAGGGTTTTTATTACATTATCTGCCCTAAATTTGATCTCAGCACCTGTCGAACCTGATAATATAATAAACCTGATGATGTAATAAACCTGATGATGTAATAAATCTGATAATATAATAAAACCTGATAATGTAATAAACCTGATAATGTAATAAACCTGATAATATAATAAACCTGATGATGTAATAAACCTGATAATATAATAAACCTGATGATGTAATAAACCTGATGATGTAATAAACCTGATAATATAATAAACCTGATGATGTAATAAACCTGATGATGTAATAAACCTGATAATATAATAAACCTGATGATGTAATAAAACCTGATAATATAATAAACCTGATAATATAATAAACCTGATAATATAATAAACCTGATGATGTAATAAAACCTGATAATATAATAAACCTGATGTAATAAACCTGATGATGTAATAAACCTGATGATGTAATAAAACCTGATAATATAGTAAAACCTGATGATGTAATAAACCTGATGATGTAATAAACCTGATGATGTAATAAACCTGATAATGTAATAAACCTGATGATGTAATAAACCTGATAATATAATAAACCTGATGATGTAATAAACCTGATAATATAATAAACCTGATGATGTAATAAACCTGATAATATAATAAACCTGATGATGTAATAAACCTGATGATGTAATAAACCTGATGATGTAATAAACCTGATAATATAATAAACCTGATGATGTAATAAACCTGATGATGTAATAAACCTGATGATGTAATAAACCTGATGATGTAATAAACCTGATAATATAATAAACCTGATGATGTAATAAACCTGATAATATAATAAACCTGATAATATAATAAACCTGATAATATAATAAATCTGATAATATAATAAACCTGATAATATAATAAACCTGATAATGTAATAAACCTGATGATGTAATAAACCTGATGATGTAATAAACCTGATGATGTAATAAAACCTGATAATATAATAAACCTGATAATATAATAAACCTGATGATGTAATAAACCTGATGATGTAATAAACCTGATAATGTAATAAACCTGATGATGTAATAAACCTGATAATATAATAAACCTGATGATGTAATAAACCTGATGATGTAATAAACCTGATGATGTAATAAACCTGATAATATAATAAACCTGATGATGTAATAAACCTGATGATGTAATAAACCTGATAATGTAATAAACCTGATGATGTAATAAACCTGATGATGTAATAAACCTGATAATGTAATAAACCTGATAATGTAATAAACCTGATGATGTAATAAACCTGATGATGTAATAAACCTGATGATGTAATAATCTCTGTACCGATGACGTAATAAATGATTACATCATCAGGTTAACTTTCTTTTTGCAGAACTTAATAATGTAATTACATATAATATTTTTACAATATTGGGAAATTAATTACATTATTAAGTTCTGATACAGAAGGAAGGAAGGAAGGGAGGAGGGAGGGAGGGAGAAAGGAAAAGAGGAAGGGAGGAAGGAAGGAAGGAAAGAAGGACAGAGGAAAGAAGAAAGGGAGGAAAGAGTGAAGGAGGAAAGAAGGAAGGAAGGAGGGAAGGAAGGAAGGAAGGAAGGAAGGACAGGAGGGAAGGAAGGAAGGAAGGAAGGAAGGAGGGAGGGACAGAAGGAAGGAAGGAAGGAAGGAAGGAAGGAAGGAAGGAAGGAAGGAAGGAGGGACAGGATGAAGGAAGGAAGGAAGGAAGGAAGGAAGGAAGGAAGGACAGATGGAGGGAACATTTACCCTAACAGATGGAAGGAAGGACAGGACGAAGGAAGGAAGGAAGGAAGGAAGGAAGGAAGGAAGGAAGGAAGGATAGAAAATTAGAAAAGTCATCAAATGTAATAAGTTACATTACTTTGATGATTGAAATAGTTGCATTACTTATTACATTATAAACAGAGTAAATATGAGTCTCTGCAATGTTTATAAGAACTTAACTATAATAATGACATCAAGTCTTCAGGTCCTGATTTATTAACCAGTGTCCATTCTTTCTTTCTGTATAGATATTAAATATTTGCATTGATTTGATTCTCATCTGTAAAAATAATAATATGGTGCAGCTATTCTTAGTGCCATGTATATATTTTCTGCAGTAAATAATAAATAAATAATGTGCTGATATGTAATTCTTGGGAAAGCACATCAAAAGTGAAAAGTGAATTAGATTATACAAGTACTTAAAGTAAGTTATTATAAATGTTGTATTTTAATATATTTTTTAAGTTTAAAACATGTATTTTGTATAATTAGTACTGCCAGTTTAACTCTATTAACACACTTTGGCGTCATTGAAACTTCAGAGCTTTCCGAGGATCCCCTGAACGCACCACAAGCGTCACAGAATGGCGTCTCCTTTATAGGACTACAAACATGGCAGACACAAAAACAATTACAGCTGCTCCAACTATGGATATTGCAATACCTCTCACGCATGCGCACTGGGCTGTCTCGGTCACCTAATATGACATTTTAATTATGTACAGCCGAGACAGAAGCACGAAGCTGACATTTAGCCGCGTGTCCTTTCATTTGTTATTCAAACACAGCGACACGTGACATTAAAATCACCTTAATGTGGAAATAAAAACAAGATATTTTACTGCAGCTGGTTCATGATGTTTAACTGTGACCTTATCTTACTTATTATGGAGGTTCAGCTCCTATATAATCTCACTATAATAATACAGTAGTGGTTATTTTGTCATGATGGTTTATTCCTAGAGGGGATCAAACGTCTCCAAACATGAGTCAGTGTGTGTTTACCATCCCACCCTGTGCACCCTCACTGCCTCTGAAACCAGCTCAACACGACCTCTGCTGGTGGATCCAAGAATGACAGAAAAACTTATAACAATATATATAACAATAACCTCTATATGACAGGCTCTAAGTGTGAAAGGATGAGCCAATAAATCCCACAAAAAGAACAATGGATTCATCTACTAATAAATATGTGTGTGTGTGTGTGTGTGTGTGTGTGTGTGTGTGTCTAAAGTCCAAAAACTGAAAACACATTTGTGTATCAGAACTTTGTTTTTTCTTCTTCCTCACATTTATCTGCTGACCCTTTGGAGGGGCCCCACCCCTAGATTGGGAACCACTGGACTAAACTAGCTAACTGTATATAAAGTAGTATAAACTAGCTAACTGTATATAAAGTAATGTAAACTAGCTAACTGTATATCAAGTAGTATAAACTAGCTAACTGTATATAAAGTAGTATAAACTAGCTAACTGTATATAAAGTAGTGTAAACTAGCTAACTGTATATAAAGTAGTGTAAACTAGCTAACTGTATATAAAGTAGTATAAACTAGCTAACCGTATATAAAGTAGTGTAAACTAGCTAACTGTATATAAAGTAGTATAAACTAGCTAACTGTATATAAAGTAGTATAAACTAGCTAACTGTATATAAAGTAGTGTAAACTAGCTAACTGTATATAAAGTAGTATAAACTAGCTAACTGTATATAAAGTAGTATAAACTAGCTCCACCTCCAGCAGCTACAACAGTAACATGCTGCTCTAACACTGATGCTTCACTATTAATAATCTAATGATGTCATATATAATAATATATCACTACTTTTACTATAATACTGCATACTACATCACTATAATACTGCAGTACTTTTACTGTAATACTGCATACTACATCACTCATAATACTGCAGTACTTTTACTGTAATACTGCATACTACATCACTCATAATACTGCAGTACTTTTACTGTAATACTGCATACTACATCACTCATAATACTGCAGTACTTTTACTGTAATACTGCATACTACATCACTATAATACTGCAGTACTTTTACTGTAATACTGCATACTACATCACTATAATACTGCAGTACTTTTACTGTAATACTGCATACTACATCACTCATAATACTGCAGTACTTTTACTGTAATACTGCATACTACATCACTATAATACTGCAGTACTTTTACTGTAATACTGCATACTACATCACTATAATACTGCAGTACGTTTACTGTAATACTGCATACTACATCACTCATAATACTGCAGTACTTTTACTGTAATACTGCATACTACATCACTCATAATACTGCAGTACTTTTACTGTAATACTGCATACTACATCACTATAATACTGCAGTACTTTTACTGTAATACTGCATACTACATCACTCATAATACTGCAGTACTTTTACTGTAATACTGCATACTACATCACTATAATACTGCAGTACTTTTACTGTAATACTGCATACTACATCACTATAATACTGCAGTACTTTTACTGTAATACTGCATACTACATCACTCATAATACTGCAGTACTTTTACTGTAATACTGCATACTACATCACTCATAATACTGCAGTACTTTTACTGTAATACTGCATACTACATCACTATAATACTGCAGTACTTTTACTGTAATACTGCATACTACATCACTCATAATACTGCAGTACTTTTACTGTAATACTGCATACTACATCACTATAATACTGCAGTACTTTTACTGTAATACTGCATACTACATCACTATAATACTGCAGTACTTTTACTGTAATACTGCATACTACATCAAGACTTTTTCCAAATCTTTCAGCTCAACTTGAGGTTTGTTTTTGTAATGTTTATTAGTAGTTAGATATATTAGTAGTAACAAGCACAGCCTCAGACAACAGGCAGGAATCAAAGCAGTGTTATTACTTCCTGCTGCAGTACAGATGGTAAAGTACTCATAGTATAGTTGCTAGTCACAGCTTGTGTACGTCACTGTGCATTGTCTCAGTCGTCTCTGTCCTGCAGGCCTTATGTAACACAGAGGCATGGCGTGATGTGTCTACAGGCCGCACCTTAAAGTAAGGTATAGGAATGACAGCTATGAGCAAACATTTAGACAAGTATGAGAGAGCTCAACATTTATTTAGAGCTGAAATGATCAGTTGAATAAGCAATTAGCTCATCAACAGAAATATAATAACTATTAATCACCTATTAATTATATCAAGTTTGAGATTTTTTTTTTTTTTTTACTGAAAATGCCAAATATACTTTAAACAATCATCTTAACCTTCCTGTCGTCCTCCCGGGTCAAATTGACCCCGTCTCTTATGACTGTTCCTTCGTCCCTCTTTCTTTAATTTTTCCTTCCTTCTTCCCCTCCTCCATCCTTCCTTGCTTCCGTCCTTCCTCCCTTCATTCTCTCATGTCCTTCCTCTTTTCCTCCCTCCCTCCTTACTCCTTTCCTTCCTTCCCTTCCTCCCTCCCTCCATAATCCTGTCCTTCCTTCCTTCCTCCTTTCCTTCTCTCCTTACGTCCTTCCTCTTTTCCTTCCTCCCTCCTTACTCCTTTCCTTCCTTCCTTCCTCCCTCACTCCATAATCCTTTCCTTCCTTCCTCCCTTCCTTCTCTCCTTACGTCCTTCCTCTTTTCCTCCTTTCCTTCCTTCCTTCTTTCCTCCTTTCCTCCTGAGGACAACAGGAGGTTTAATCTAACTCAGAAACTTCTCCAACTTCTGGAAAACCAACAACCAACAAAACCAAAAATGTATCATTATTATGGTCATTAATTATGGAGTTTTGGCATTTTGTTCCTCATAAATCCAACTTCAGTGTGTTAAAATAGTGCTAAATATTATAGTATCCTCTATCCTCAGAGCTATTTAACACTGATTTAAAGTAACCAGAACAAAACAAACTGCTCTCAAGTTTCTTTAATGTGACTTTTTAATGATTTCAGCTGCACAGACGACATTTCTTTCTCCTCAGTAGTCCTGGAGTAGCAGCGGAGATATGAATCTAAAAACCTGGACAACTTCAACCTGCGTCATGAATGGGTTTTTTTGGCCTCTTTGTTTTCAGCAGAAACAAACACAACTCTGACACATCATCACATTTCAATATTCACTCTCTTTTAGCTCTGTTTTTACTCTCTACCAACTTGCTGAGGGAAATATCTAAATGCTCCACTATGTTCACCAGCTAGTCTACAGATAACTGTGTCTGTGAGCAGGTAGAGTACAGTGGATTTTTATTTTATTTTACAGCTTTTACTCTGAAAACGACGTTATGAGAGCTCTGAGAGTGAACCAGAACAGTAAAGTTACAGCTGGACAGCTAAACAATGAGCTGAAACTCAACTAAGCTCAGTAAAGTTGAGTTTCAGCTCATCATAACTGCCAATGACATCATGAGTCAACAGATTCATCACCGTGACAACCGAAAGCAGAGAGTTCCGGAATGGACGATGTCATAGATACTTTAACACATTACACAGTAAATACAGCAGGATTCACAGTTTAACCCTCACAATGTTCTTCACATGGTGGAAACTCATCTTTAAAAACTAATTATTATATTTTTTAAAAGCTAGAATAGTTTTTTTATAATGTAGAGCAGTGTAATGTGAAAACTCAGACAAGTGTCATCATCTCTGCAGCTTTACGAAACTGTTTATTCTCATTTAGCTGCTAGTTTTAGTTTTTAGGTTGATATTTGATCTAGCAGCTAAACAGCTTTTTCTCTTAAAACAACGCTATGAGAGCCAGAACAGTTAAACAATGAGCTGAAACTCAACTATAAAGCTCTCTGTATATTTGAGTTTCAGCTCATCATAACTGCCAGTGACATCACGTGTCAACAGATCCGTCGCCATGACAACCGAAAGCAGAGTTCCGGAATGGACGATGTCATAGAAATGAACAGAACAGTAAAACAATGAGCTGAAACTCAACTGTAAATCTCCATGAAGCTGCAGAGTCTCTGATAACTCTCTGTTCACACTGACAGATATTATATTGGTGTTACAGTAAAATATTATATTATAGCTGCTTTAAGCCAAAGTTGCCTTCATGAGTAGATAGAAGTAGGAGCGAGTATAAAAATAGAGTGCACAAGACAAAAAAAATCAGTTTTCATGTCAAATGTGCATCATGTCCTAATAAAAGACTCATTAGTAAGAGTTTAGGAGTTTTAAATAACAGAGAGTTTAATTAGTCCAAAGATGAACCCTCCTGTCGTCCTCCGGGTCAAATTGACCCCGTCTCTTTTGACTGTTACTTCCTTCCTTACTCTTTCTTTAATTTTTCCTTCGTTCTTCCCCTCCTTCCCTCTTTCTTTCTTTCTTTCTTTCCATCCTCCTTTCCTTTCCCTCCCTCCCTCCCTCCTTTCCTTCCTCTCTTTCTCTCCTTACTTCCTTCCTCTTTTCCCCCTTTCCTTTCTTCCTTCCAACCGGCCCTCCCTCCCTCCCTCCTTTCCTTCCTCTCTTCCTCTTTTCCTCCTTTCCTTTCTTCCTTCCAACCTCCCTCCCTCCCTCCCTCCCTCCTTTCCTTCCTCTCTTCCTCTTTTCCTCCCTCCCTCCATCCTCCTTTCCTTCCTCTCTTCCTTCTCTCCTTACTTTCTTCCTCTTTTCCTCCCTCCCTCCTTCCTCCTTTCCTTCCTCTCTTCCTTCTCTCCTTACTTTCTTCCTCTTTTCCTCCTTTCCTTTCTTCCTCCCTCCTTCCCTCCTTACTCCTTTCTTTCCTTCCTTCCTTCCTTCCTTCCTTCCTTCCTTCTTTCCTTCCTTGACCTGAGGACAACAGGAGGGTTAAAAAAAGAAAAGATATTTTTAGTTGCCAGTTTGTGATAAATAATCCACAGCAGGTGAGAAACAGAGAATATATTTTGTATTTTGGGTGAACTGACCCTTTAAACTGTCAAACTGTCACATGACAAACATATTATATCAAAAATACTAAAAATACTCTGATGTCAGACAACTTACACACATTTATACACAAGTGATGTCGTTATTTATATAATTTAAAGTGTAATTAGATGAATGAACGTGTGATATTTAATCTGTCCAGCGAGGCGTTGAGCTGCCGACGGAGACGAGGAGACAAGGAGATGAGGAGACAAGGAGATAAGGAGAAAAGGAGACAAGGAGATGAGGAGACGAGGAGCCGAGGAGACAAGGAGACGAGGAGATGAGGAGACGCTCAGCTGGTCAGAACGGTCGTCTGCTCCAACACCTGCTGCTTCACCTGAGAACACAAATACACTCAATTACATCTTATACACACACACACACACACACACACACACACACACACACACACAAAGTACATACACACACACACACACACACACACACACACAGATGCTTAAAGTTTCTATTTGTGGTATTTTAAACATCTTTGTTAATATCTGCTGTGAAGAGAAGTTTATTTTATGATTAGTAACTTCTGTCAAGCTTCAGGTGTTATTTCATTCTTCTTCTTCTTCTTCTTCTTCTTCTTCTTCTTCTTCTTCTTCTTCTTCTTCTTCTTCTTATTATTATTATTATTATTATTATTATTCTTATTATTAGTGTTTGTAGAAATAAAGATCTCATAACAAACACTCGTCTGACTTTCACTTTTAAATTTCACCTCCTACAAACTTTGACAGCTTTTGTTTCATCTGGAAGAATGGCGCCATCTACTGACGGTTTAAGGGTTTACATTTTTCATGACATACTTCATTTTTGATGGATTTAATTTTGTGAACATTGTCTCAAATAAAGGGCAATATTAACTAGTAATCAATCTATATTTTTAGTTTATGTATTAGGATATCAAGCTAAACCGTTATGTATTAGGTTATCTCATTATAATAAGAATAAATAGAATAAATGTAATAATATAAAAGCTGTTTGAAATGATAGTCTGTATCTAACATCAGCCTTTTATCACAAACACATCCATCAAACTCTCTGAATTTAACTATCAGACTAGTGAATAAACCAATGTTTTATGAAGTGTGGCTCTGTGCAGGCTTAAATGATGCAGTCAGTTTATCTCGTTATGTCTAGAAACCAAACCGCTGATTCCTCGAGACAACGAGATCATTTACAACCCGATGTGTGATTGGTGGAGCTCGTTCTCGTTAACGGTTCAGATCAACCACAGGAAGTCTTCTGTGGTGTTGGTTTTATTTCCTGTCTGCTGATCACTTTACTTTCTCTCATTAAGTCTAATCACATAAAAACGCTAGAGGTTTCTGATCTGTGAAAATATGAAACATCCCATAATATTACGACCATGTTAATTAACCCAAAAGACAAATAGAGACACCTGTTCATATCTAGTGTCTGCCCTCCTTCACTTACTGTTATTAAGATATAAACTAGATAATATAATATAAAATAAAATATAATATAATATAATATAAAATAAAATAAAATAAAATAAAATAATATACTATAATATAAAATAATATAATTTAATATAATATAATATAATATAATATAATATAAAATAAAATAAAATAAAATAAAATAAAATAAAATATAAAAAATAATATAAAATAAGTGTTACTAACCACCTGTAGCCGTTTCCTGCTCCTGGCCTGCATCATTTCCTGTTGCTGTTTCAGCCGCACTTCCTCCAGACTCAAACACCCACCTGTTAACACACACACACACACACACACACACACACACACACACACACACACACATACACAATTATTATTATGTGTTTTCAGTGTGTGTGTGTGTATGTGTGTGTGTGTCTTCAGTGTGTGTGTTTTCAGTGTGTGTGTGTGTGTGTGTGTGTGTGTGTGTGTGTGTGTGTGTGTGTGTGTATGTGTGTGTGTGTGTCTGTGTGTGTGTATGTGTGTGTGTGTTTTCAGTGTGTGTGTGTGTGTCTCACCAACACTGCTGGGGTTAATAGAGACGTAGGCCATCGCTCTGCTCAGCCGCAGCTCCTCCAGAGCAGCGAGCTCCGCCTCCGCCTCTGCTCAGCCAATCACACGACACACACACACACACACACACACACACACACACACACACACACACACACACACACACACACACACACACACAATAAAAACACGATGATATGAATGTTAACTGAATCAAACCGCAGTAACTCACTCCTCTGGATCTCTCGTCTCTTCTTGGGGTTCGGGGGGATGACGGTGAACGCTTTGTGGCTGAAACAGAGAAACACAGTCTGGTTAATGCTCTGTGTGTCTGTGTGTGTGTGTGTCTGAGTGTGTGTGTGTGTGGTGTGTGTACATTCATCCAGCTGCACGGTGACACAGGACCAAACCTGTATACTGTATTTAATTTCTTTTTTTTTTTAATGATATTAATATGAATGATTATTATATTCAGCTGGGATATAATGTGATATAAATGATCCTTTCTTCCTTCTGTCCTTCCTTCTATCTGTCCTTCCTACCTTCCTTTTTTCCTTCCTCCATTTCTCCCATCTATCCTTCCTTCCTTCCTTCCTTCCTTCTGTCTGTCCTTCCTACCTTTCTTCCCTCTTTCCTTTTGTCTGTCTGTCCTTCCTTCTTTCCTTCCTTCCTTCCTTCCTTCCTTCCTTCCTTCTGTCTGTCCTTCCTACCTTTCTTCCCTCTTTCCTTTTGTTTGTCTGTCTGTCTGTCCTTCCTTCTTTCCTTCCTTCCTTCTGTCTGTCCTTCCTACCTTTCTTCCCTCTTTCCTTTTGTCTGTCTGTCTTTCCTTCTTTCCTTCCTTCCATCCTTCCCTCCTTCCTTCCCTCCACCTCTTTAATGATCCGGCCCACATGAGATCAAATTGGTCTGCATGTGGCCCTTGAATGAAAATGAGTTTGACTCCTCTGTTCTACATAGTATTAAAAATAAAAGTCAATTAAAGCCAATTAGCAGGAAAGATTAAAGATTAAAGATTAAAGGTTAAAGGTTAACGGTTAACAGGTATGATGTTGGTTAAATAAACTTTATAATCTATTAAATGATAAACATGTTGCTTTTTATCCAGATTACAGTCTGAGGTTAAATCATCTGTTGCTGCTCGGTGTTTGCCGTGACAGTGGGTCATTAAACGCCTCGGGATTAATCCAGATCCAGAGCAACAGATGGTCTCAGACAGCAGCAGGGAGGAAGGGTTTTATAACAGGATGCTGCTCAGTGTTTGCTTTATAACAGGATGCTGCTCAGTGTTTGCTCCTCCAGACACGGCACAGATATACTACACTCTGCTCTCTCTGTCAGCTCATACAGCAGATCTGCCACTGTTAGATCCTTCCTTTCCTCCTTTCCTCCTTTCCTCCTTTCCTCTCTGTCCTTCCTACCTTCCTTTTTTCCTTTCTTCCTTCCATCTGTCCTTCCTACCTTCCTTTTTTCCTTCCTCCATTTCTCCCATCTATCCTTCCTTCTTTCCTTCCTTCCTTCTGTTTGTCCTTCCTACCTTTCTTCCCTCTTTCCTTTTGTTTGTCTGTCTGTACTTCCTTCCTTCCTTCCTTCCTTCCTTCCTTCCTTCCTTCCTTCCTTCTGTCTGTCCTTCCTACCTTTCTTCCCTCTTTCCTTTTGCCTTTCCATCTTTCCTTCCTTCCTTCCTTCCTTCCTTCCTTCCTTCCTACACTCTGCTTTCTCTGTCAGCTCATACAGCAGATCTGCCACTGTTAGATCCTTCCTTTCCTCCTTTCCTCTCTGTCCTTCCTACCTTCCTTTTTTCCTTCCTCCATTTCTCCCATCTATCCTTCCTTCCTTCTGTCTGTCCTTCCTACCTTTCTTCCCTCTTTCCTTTTGTTTGTCTGTCTGTACTTCCTTCCTTCCTTCCTTCCTTCCTTCTGTCTGTCCTTCCTACCTTTCTTCCCTCTTTCCTTTTGTCTTTCCATCTTTCCTTCCTTCCTTCCTTCCTTCCTTCCTACACTCTGCTTTCTCTGTCAGCTCATACAGCAGATCTGCCACTGTTAGATCCTTCCTTTCCTCCTTTCCTCCTTTCCTCTCTGTGATCTGTGATCATTCCTCCTCTTCTTCAGACTCACTATTAAAACCTGCTCATGTGCTTTCAGTGTAAAGTGATGCAGGACTGTAGGTGAAAGTCTCTGATCAGCTTCTATTGAGCTTCATCAGTCTGAGTCACATCAATGATATCTGACATGTTTACTGAGTGGAAACTACATGGAGGAGGAGTAGTACTTTATGGAGTAGTATTAGTAATAGTAATATGTGTAATAGTAATAGTAGTAATAGTTGTTATAGTAGTAGTAGAAGTACTTTTTATAGTAGTAATAGTAAAATAAGTAATAGTAGTAACAGTAATAATTACTACTACTGTAACTACTACTTTTTTGCAGTAGTAGTTGTGATAGTAGTAGTAGTATAAGTAGTAGTACTTTTTGTACTACTACTACTACTACTACTACTACTACTAGGTATAGTAGTAGTAGTAGGTATAGTAATAGTAGTAGTAGTACTTTATGGAGTAGTAGTAGTGATAGAACTAGTAATATATGTAATAATAATAGTAGTAACAGTAACTACTACTATTGTAACAGACTTTGTTACAGTAGTAGTAGTTGTAGAAGTACTTTTTTTGCAGTAGTAGTTGTGATAGTAACAGTAGTACTTTTTGTAGTAGTAGTAGTACTAGTAATATATTTAATAGTAATAGTAGTAATAGTTGTTATAGTCGTAGTAGAAGTATTTTTTGTAGTAGTAATAGTAAAATAAGTAATAGTAGTAGTAGTAACAGTAACAACTACTACTACTGTAACAGACTTTGTTACAGTAGTAGTAGAAGAAGTACTACTTTTTTTGCAGTAGTAGTTGTAGTAGTAGTATTACTACTAGTAGTAGTAGTAATAAATAGTAGTAGTGCTTTTTGTAGTAGTAGTAGTAATAGTAGACTATTACTACTACTACTACTAGTAGTAGTAGTAGTAGTAATAGTAGTAGTAGGTATAGGCAGAAGCATAATGCTTAGCCTATATATACCTAACCTACATAAAATCCCACATTAAATTAATAATGAAAATAAAAGCAGAGTAAAATAAACCCTATAAGAGTTAGGGTTTGAAAATCAATAGTGAGTTACACATTCTCAACAGCAGTATTATTCCTCTCAATACTAAACACCTCATCCTGTCATCCTCTCATCCTCTCATCCTCTCATCCTGTCATCCTCTCATCAGTCTCACCTCTGGTTTGCATACTTGGTCTCAGCTCGGAGGCTCCGCGGCTCTCTCTGCACCGGGCAGCCGCTGCTTGCTTCCCCGCTCTTCAGGCTCACCGCGGCGGCGTGACTCACCGAGCTGCTCCCCTTCCTGCAGTCCGGGTTTGCTTTGGGCCCGGTCCCTGTCAGTCTGGGAGCCGTGGAGCTGGACCTGGCTCTTCTGGCACAGTTGGTTCTGGAGGCTCCTGTTGCCCCTGTGGCCCCTAACCTGCCCCTCTGCTGCTGCTGCTGCTGCTGCTGCTGCTGCTGGGGGGGGCAT
>JAJDFG010001040.1:27500-52106 GCA_021039105.1 Scomber colias
AAAATGATCGGAGGAGTTTGATTTATAATGAAAAATATTATTAAAATACTCTTTATATTTTTAAAGGGAAGGGTTTTAAGTGACTGAATGTGTTAATATAATATAGGGCTAAAATAAATAAGATTAAATGAGGCATTCAGGGACATACTGGGATATACTAGTTTCACTTCTGACGTGAAACTAGTATGTTTCTTCACCATGCGCCATAAACTCATGAGTTACTGTGTTATATACTGAGCTGATAAATGAATTTAACCATTTAAAAATCAGACAAATATAAAATACAGCTGTTCTTTAATTAAGCTGAATTGTAACTGTCTCATTTTACTAAGTCAGCAGAGTGAGCTAGAGGTTCCTGATGTGTTTGAAGGTCCAAAGTCTCCATACTATTATACTTGGCAACATATTTCCTTTAAAGAAATATACTAGCAGAGATTTATAACAAGCTCTTATAGCAACCTCCAGGTGGGTTTATGGATAATCAACCGAAACGTGCACATGGCTTCCCCCTGCGTTAAATGTAAGTATGTTTAATATAATATATGAAGCAGTGTGCTGTTAGTAATAAATGAGTGAGTGAGTGCAGCTGGATGTGTTGTGTCAGAGTCTTTGCGGTCCTCCTGAGCTCTGAGTGGTGCTGTCTCGCCTCTGTCGCCCTGTTCAAAAATCTGCCTTCCATTGCATTTCTCCAGCAGCGGACTGACCAGGCCCCTCGCAGCCGCAACACAGTGGCCCCGAGCCGGCCTGATTCCCCACCGAGGAGCCGGCAGGTGTGACGGCGGCGGTGCGTCGGAGAGCTGCGGGGGAAGCGAGCCCACTCTGGATGCAGGAATCTACGGACTGCTCCGCGTAATAAAAAAAACAAAAAACCAACCAACGCGGGGATGTGATGAAACCAGAAACAAAGTGCGACACACACACACACACGCGCACACACACAACAAGCCCATGCACATCACAAACGGGCCTGTGTTGCATTACAACTTTGCGTTTCTCCCCCCCTCCCCAGCTGTGTGTGTGTGTGTGTGTGTGCGAGGGGGCTAAAGGCGGATAATCGGAGGTGAGGCTTGCTCAAATTATTGTCTTGGGGAGCGTGACGCGCACTTCACAGCAGCCCCTGCGCTGTCAGACGAGGAAGTGAGGCTTCACACACGCCCATTTCAGCCCTGTCGACCCTGCTGCTGCTGAAAAAAAGCCCCAGCAGACCCGTTCATCAGATAACACAGCAACAGACTTTCTAAAAAAACATGCGCTCACTCTCGGATGGAGGACGCACGGAATAACCTGCAGGACGTTTTCAGGAGGTAGGTGACCAAACCGAGCTTTACGCAGAGCCTCCGATCATTTCCCCCAAAATGTTATTATCGTGAGACTTGTTTCTATGTGAAGGCCCGTCTCCATCTTTTTTCTCTTCTTTTTTTTTTTTTTTTGATAAGTCACATGCATGATCTCTGGTTTAACTGTCACCGGCTTGTGGTGTGACTAATATCTGAACTATGACGGTGAAACTAGAGTTTTGCAGGCTGCGGGCCAGATGTCAGCATCTGCCCGCCGTGCGTGGAGTCGCACCTGCTTGCGTGGTGATGATGCGTGGATTTTTTTTATTTTTTTTTTAAGCGGAGTTCATGCTGCTGTCTGAGCCTCCATTTAAAACAGAAACAAGCCTTTTTAAAACCTAAGAGTCAGTCTAAACTTAACCTCCTACAAACCGCTGCCACTTACTCGACCTTTGCGATATTTCTTGTTTTAATTTAAGGTGATCCTCTTAAAAGCAACAGTGGGAGCTCCTGAGGTTCCCCCATGTCACACTGTGGGCTTCAAAACTCCTTTCCTGTTGATTATGACTGTACAAAACTAATTAATAGTGACAGTGACTTATTCAAAAACAGCATGCTTTCTTCCTCTCCTTCTGTGAGTAATGATAAATATAATATAATGAACACATGCTTTTCATTTAACCCTTAAACAGGCCTTACTAGTTATGTCATTTGCACCTGAAGGAAGGAAGGAAAGGAGGAAGGAAGGAAGGAAAGGAGGGAGGAAGGGAAGAAGGAAGGAAAGGAGGGAGGACGGGAAGGAAGGTAGGAAGGAAAGGAGGGAAGAAGGAAGGAAAGGAGGGAAGAAGGGAAGGAATGGAGGAAGAAGGAAGGAAAGGAAGGAGGGAGGAAGAAGGAAGGAAAGGAAGAAGGGAGGAAGAATGATGGAAAGGAGGAAGGGAGGAAGAAGGATGGAAAGGAGGAAGGGAGGGAGGAAGGAAGGGAGGGAGGAAGGAAGGAAGGATGGAAGAAAGGAAGGACAGAGGAAGGAAGGAAGAAAGGACAGAAGGAGGGAACATTTACCCTAACAGCTGAACTTAGATCTGAGGAAGGAAGGAAGGAAGGAAGGAAGGACAGAGGAAGGAAGGAAGGAAGGACCCGGGAGGACAACAGGAAGGTTAAAGAGTCTGTATCTCCTGGTGCACGTTGTTTAAGGGTTAAATGATTAATGCTGCAACTATTGAGTATGTTCATTATCTATTACACTGTTATATGTGGTTAATATATATTTAATGCAATGTCAGAACATAGTGAATTAAATGCCTATCAGACTCTGTTAGGCCCAAGATGTAGACCAGGGGTGTTAAACATGCGGCCCGTGGGCCAGAACCGGCCCGCCGAGGGGTGCAATCCGGCCCATTTTCCTTCCTGTGTTCTTTTCCTTCCTTCCTGTCTTCCTTCCAGTCTTCCTTCCAGTGTTCCTTCCATCTGTCCTTACTCCCTTTCTTCCTTCTGTCCTTCCTCCCTACCTTCCTTTTTTCCTTTCTTCGTTATTTCCTTCCTACCTTCCTTCCATCTGTCCTTCCTCCCCACCTTCCTTTTTTCCTTTCTTCCATCTGTCCTTCCTGTCTTCCTTCCATCTGTCCTTCCTCCTTTCCTTCCTTCTGTCCTTCCTCCCTTTCTTCCTTCTGTCCTTCCTCCCTTTCTTCCTTCTGTCCTTCCTCCCTATCTTCCTTCGGTCCTTCCTCCTTTCCTTCCTTCTGTCCTTCCTCCCTTTCTTCCTTCTGTCCTTCCTCCCTTTCTTCCTTCTGTCCTTCCTGTCCTCCTTCCATCTGTCCTTACTCCCTTTCTTCCATCTGTCCTTTCTTCGTTCCTTCTGTCCTTCCTTCCATTGTCCTTCCTTCCCTCCTTCCTTCCTTCCTTCCTTTCTTCCCTCCATCTTTGTAATGATCCGGCCCACATTACATCAAATTGGTCTGTATGTGGCCCTTGAATGAAAATGAGTTTGACACCCCTGATATAGACATTGTTGTGTGTTAGAGGTGTGTAGTAGTGTGAGAGGCATAACCCGAAGTTTGTTGAGCAGGTAAATAACATACAAGCTCTTTTAGGTATTAACTTACTTAGATTTTTCAGCTACATTGAGCTCAACACAGTGTGGAGTATGTTTGGTCATGAATTCGTCAGCGTCTGCATATTTCTTTCTGCACATGCTCAGAGTCCACGGAGCAGATAAAAGCATTATGTTATTTCTGAATCTATTATTCATTACGGCGTCACTCACAACGTAATGGTTTTGGTAAGCTGTCCGTTAAATGTTAAATTCAAATCACACAGCTTCTAAACCTGATTAAAAAGAGCTGGAAAAATTAGCCTCCCCCTCCCTCCCTCCCTCCTCCCTCCCCATCATCATCATCATCTTCTCTCTAGGAGATATCTGAGGAGACAGTGAGGAGACAAGGGGCCGTAACAATCACCTGCGACCTCAAACAAAACCACATCCTTCACAGAGCGTGCGAGCTGATGCTTTCAGACAGAAGGTACAGGTTAGCGAAGTGTGTGATGAACAGATAGAAATCCTCCTTTAAATTCACTATCTGTTAAAGTAGTGAACAGTAAGAGATGAAGTGAAGGGATTTATGGGTTTTAGTGGGAAGGGGAATGTGCAATATCTTGGTGTTCTGGTGTCTAGAGATCAGAGGAGTCAAACTCATTTTCATTCAAGGGCCACATACAGACCAATTTGATCTCATGTGGGCCGGATCATTAAAAAGATGGAGGGAAAGAAGGAAGAAAGGAAGGAAATAAGATGGGAAGGAAGGAAAGACAGGCAAAAGGAAGGAAGGGAAGAAAGGTAGGAAAGAGAGATAGCGAAGGACGGACAGATAGAAGGAAGGAAGGGAGACAGGAAGAAAGGAAGGAAGGACAGAAGGAAGAATGGAAGGTAGGAAGGACAAATGGAATGAAGGACAGAAGAAAGAAAGGAAGGAAGGAACGAAGGAAGAAAGGAAGGAAGGACTGATGGAAGGAAAAAAGGAAGGTAGGAAGGACAGATGGAAAGAAGGAAGGAACGAAGGAAGAAAGGAAGGAAGGAAGAATGGAAGGAAGGACAGAAGGAAGAAAGGTAGGAAGGAAGGAAAAAAGGAAGGTAGGAAGGAAGGACAGAAGGAAGAAAGGTAGGAAGGAAGGAAAAAAGGAAGGTAGGAAGGACAGATGGAAGGAAGGAAGGAAGGACAGAAGGAAGAAAGGAAGGAAGGAACGAAGGAAGGAAGGAAAAAAGGAAGGTAGGAAGGACAGATGGAAGGAAGGACAGATGAAGGAAGGAAAAAAGGAAGGTAGGAAGGACAGATGGAAGGAAGGAAAAGAGCACTGGATGGCAAGTGGGCCGGATCGCACCCCTCAGCCGGCCGTATCTGGCCTGCGGGTCGCATGTTTGACACCTATGATTTTGATCTGTGTGTGTGTGTGTGTGTGTGTGTGTGTGTGTGTGTGTGATATTGCATGTTACCTGTAGTTAGATGTGTGTGTATAGGGATATAGTGTGTGTGTATATATGTTGGTATATGGAGAGGCTTTTATGTTAGCTTAATTACCCAAGACAAGTTTATCCCAAGGGAGACAATAAAGGCTAATCTAATCTAATCTAATCTAAAGTGACGTCATTAAGTCAGTTTCTTTACTCTGATAAATTATCCAAAACCACAACATATTAAATTGGCAGTGACCAAATAATGGGGGAAAGAAAAGCAGACAATTATCAGACTTGAGAAGTTGAAACCTGCAGATGTTGAGCTGCAACTAGAGCAGGGGTGTCAAACTCATTTTCATTTAAGGGCCACATACTTCCCAATTTAATCTCACATGGGCCGGATCATTAAAAAGATGAAAGGAAGGAAGGGAGGAAGGACAGATAGAAGGAAGAAAGGGAGGAAGGACAGATAGAAGGAAGAAAGGAAGGAAAAGAAGGAGGAGAAGGAAGAGTAGACAGGAATGAAAGACGCATTACTAAAATGATCCATCTGTTATCAAAATAGTTGCTGATTTTTTTTGTTGTTCATTGACTTACAGGGTCTCAAACATACTGTAATACTGTAATATATATATTGGCATCAACTTTAGCAAACTGTCACAACTAGGGATGCAACAATATTCAATATTTTAACCGTTCAATACGCTCTATTAGGTTCAATACACAAAGGCAAACAATACAATTAGGGCTGTCAAACGATTAATTTTTTTAAATCGAGATTAATCGCAGAATTTCCATAGTTAATCACGATTAATCGCGTTTTGAATTGCATGTTTAAAATCCTGTTATTTCCCATTTGAAGGCAGTTTTAAGCCCATAATGTAAAGCATTTCTTACCAGAGTGTCTTAACTGGGAATCAATCACGGCTCTGCTGCGACTCCCACACTCCAAAATGGTCCTTTGGTGGAGCTGAGGCTGGCTTGGCTGCACCTGGGTGTTTAGCGTGGAGGTGCTAACTCAAACTCCACGTACTCCGGTGGTAGTTAAACTCCGTTTGACACAGGTTGCATTTTACTTTTGACTTGTCAACTGAAGCGTCTGGAAGTGTTTTAAAGTTAAACAAGCCGTTCAAAAGTCCAGTAGCTCTCTTACTTTCCATCAGCGCGGTAGGTTTACTGCAGGAGGCCACTTCAAAGCATAGCACTACAGCTAGAGGAGCCATCTACGGGGGAGTAGAAGGGACATATTACGCGTTATGGATCGCATTAATCTAATCGCGATTAACGCGTTAACGCTGACAGCCCTACAAACAATACAATACTACAATAATGTTTGCTCTTGTTTGATGTGAAGTATCCAATCCATGTTTGTTTTTTATGGAAGGCAATTACGATAAGTGTTACATTTTTATAACAAGGTTTGTGGTTTGACCATATCTGTGCTTTTAATTATTTTTTCATGCAATAATGCCTTTGCTAGTGTGAGTAGTTTTATATCAAGTATCGAAATTGTACTATTACCGTGGCCCAAACACTGTGATGCATACCGAAGCGTGGGAAAACTGTACCGTTGCATCCCTAGTCACAACCCTTTGCACTGTTTTCATGTTTTCAGGCATTTTGCAAACCAACCAATTAATCAAGTAAATCAAGAAAATAACCATCAGATTGATAGATAATGGAAATAACTGAGTTGTAGCCATGCCTTGATTTAATGCACATGGTTGTCTTAGACTATGGAGACTGAAAATGTGATTATTATCAATGTTTGTTTCCATTTCTAAACAAACCAGCGTGACCAAAACTGGACTGGGTGACCGGTTCCTTCATTATGACGAGTTTGTGACGCGTGTTTAATCGTTTTTGGAGGAATGAGATATATCAAGCTTTAGATCCACACACACAATACTTGTTAGTAGATCAGTTCATTGTTGGTTTGGATCCAAACATGTCAGTGTAACATATATGATGGGTGAAGGTCATGCAGAGCTTTACAGACTAGCAGACAGCAGCTTCAAGTCTATTCTAGAGAGTCCTTGAAGTTCAATGTAGTGATTTTTGAGTTAAAAGACAATCTGAATGAGGCTTACAGAGAGAGGGAGAGAGAGAGAGAGAGAGACAGAGAGAGAGAGGATCCTCACTGTGTTTATGTTTTATGTAAATATATCTCTTTGGGTTTAGACACACAGTAACTCCCTTTGCAGGAATACTATGCTGATTTTCCAGGTTCGGTTGTCAGATTACTTGCTGCCATGGCTCCAATCCAAAACACACAGCTAGAGTTGATAGTAACGGTGTCGCGTGTCAGTCCGCCTGGTACTGTAAGTCTTTTATTGAAAAGACAGTGAAACTACAGTCAGTACAGTGTCTTTGTTGTTTTAATACCAGCATTCGGTATTAATGACAGTTTTGTTATGTGGTTTTTAGATGAAGGGCTGCTGTCAAACTGTTCTCAATCTAGCACTGTCTCCTACATACAAAACAGGAACTAATATTGGTTTTGTGTAGCTTTTATCCTCAGGTGTGGAACAACAGTCAGTTTAGTTAAAATAGGCTATGTGTTGTAGTTTCAACTGAGATCAAATGTGCAGGTGTGCTAATCTCACCAAGCTTGATTTTTAGTCCAGTCCTCTGAAAACCAACTGATTAAAAATTGAAAATAATCCCAGCCCTTTGTCTCTATTTCCTTTATAGTAATTAGTATTAAAGCAAACTGTTCTTTCCAGTGAACTTCCCAGGCAATTATTAAGAAAATGCATTTTATTTCTCAGCACAGCAGTCTAAATGCTTCTGTTGAAACCCATTTTTCCACGCTGCCAAGAATTAAATAGTTGTGGGCAAATACTGAATCCTGGTGGAAAAATAATGGGTCTAAAAATACTTGAATCAGCTTAGAAGCCCCCCAGATTCCCAGAAATAAAAACCACCACAGACAAATGGCCTGGGACCAGATACAGATCTGATACCAGTGTTTTATAGTTCCCACATTTGAAATCTGTGGATCTCTCTGCATGGATCTCACTGGGATCATGTTTTTGTGAGGTAACATGAGATCGGAAGAATAACACACTTTGTATGTAATTGTAACTAACAGTATGAACACAGAACCTGTATCTAACTCAGCGGGATCACGTCTGGCCGATACCTGAACCAGTTAATAAGGTCAGATTCTAATCCTGAAGATATTACGGGTTACCAAGCCTCTTTTAGCCACACCAGCACACCGGCAATGTCTGTCAGCAAGTCAGTCAGTCACCACTTTGTTCCCTTCGACTTCAAGATGGATTACTATGAAATGTTATACAGACATTCATGTTACCCAGAGGATGCGGTGATATATCTCAACGACGTCTACTTGATGGATTGGCTCTAGATTTATGGCTCCTGGATAATGAATCCTACAGACTTTGTTGGTTCCTCTGACTTTTCCTGTAGTGTCAATGTGAAGTCGACTTTTTTTTAGCTCTTTATTGAAATATCTCTGGTGGATAGATGGCTGTGAAATGTGGTTAACGCATTCATGGTCACCAGAGGATGAACTGTAATAACTACGATCTGCTCCCATTTCTTGTTAAAGTTGCATTTTTCATGGGAGTGTCCTGGTAGATGAATGGTTATACCTCCTTGGTTTGAGTCTGCTTGGTAACTTCTGTTCCATGTCAGGCTGATTTCTCTCTTATCTGTACAGGGAAGGTGAAAATACGCCCTTGTAGTCGAATGGTTACAGCATATGCCACACACCTGCAACAACCCTAGTTTGAGTCCAACAAGGAACCTTTGTTAGCACCTCATAACCCTTTCTCTCTCTCCACTTGTTTCCTGTCAGTCTCTCTGCCACCAACTGTCCAATAAAAAGCAAAAAGGCCAAAAGATTATATTAAAAAAAGGGAAAAATACTCAAAGACAAAATCTAAATCCCTAAAAAAGCCCATTTCTATTAGCCTCAATTGGAAAAGTCAAAGCTCCAGCAACACTTCTATAGTATACAGAACAACTTTATTGTTAGACTGACGGGTTTCAGCTTATGGCCTTCATCAACACATTACAAACAGCATTTAAATATGGTAGTTAAAAAGCAGAAAAGGTAACCAATGTGCCAATGGGGTAAATGGGGTAAATGGGGTATCTAGCATGATGGGTTGGGTATATGTTAATTTGACTTCAGGCCAATCATCATCCAGACAGGCAGGAGGGGAGTACCAAAGAGACATTGTTGACACTATATTTGCCACACACCTGCAACAACCCTAGTTTGAGTCCGACAAGGAACCTTTGTTAGCACCTCATAACCCTTTCTCTCTCTCTCTCTCTCCACTTGTTTCCTGTCCGTCTCTTTGCCACCAACTGTCCAATAAAAGGCAAAAAGGCCAAAAGATTATATTAAAAAAAGAAAAAATACTCTAAATCCCTAAAAAAGCCCATTTCTATTAGCCTTAATTGGAAAAGTCAAAGCTCCAGCAACACTTATATAGTATACAGAACAACTTTATTGTTAGACTGACGCCTTTCAGCTTATTTCCTGTCAGCCTCTCTGCCACCAACTGTCCAATAAAGGTAAAAAGGCCAAAAAATAATGTTAAAAAAGGAAAAATACTCAAAGACAAAATCTAAATCCCTAAAAAAGCCCATTTCAATTAGCCTCAATTGGAAAAGTCAAAGCTCCAGCAGCACTTGCGTTTCAGCTTATGGCCTTCATCAGGGTCTTCGTAAAAACACATTACAACAGCATTTAAATATGGTAGTTAAAAAGCAGAAAAGGTAACCAATTTGCCAATGGGGTAAATGGGGTATCTAGCATGATGGGTTGGGTATATAGTAATTTGACTTCAGGCAGGAGGGGAGCACCATAGAGACATTTTTGACACTATATTTGGTCCCTAAACCAGAAAAGTGGAACTAAAGGGCAGATATTTGAGTTTGAACAGAAATGGCTTAAATATAAACCGCGTCTACTTTACATGATGTTTTGTATACTGTGAGTATTTTTGGAGCTTTGACCTTTTTAGACTTTTTGACCTTATCTAAAAACACGTTGGAAGATGTGCAAGAAACCTCAACTCTGCTTCAATGAGCTGCAACTGCACTTTGAGTTTCATTATGTATCGAAATGTTGATAAACTAACATCTAACTTTATCTATCTATCTATCTATCATCCATCTATCATCTATCTATCTATCTATCTATCCATCTATCCATCTATCTATCCATCTATCTATCCATCTATCCATCTATCTACCCATCTATCTATCCATCTATCCATCTATCTACCCATCTATCTATCCATCTATCTATCCATCTATCCATCTATCTACCCATCTATCTATCCATCCATCTCTATCATCTATCCATCTATCTATCCATCCATCTATCATCCATCTGTCATCTATCCATCCATCTATCATGCATCTGTCATCTATCCATCCATCTATCATCCATCCATCCATCTATCATCCATCTATCCATCCATCTATCCATCCATCATCCATCCATCCATCTATCTATCCATCTATCTATCCATCCATCCATCTTTATCTATCCATCTATCCATCTATCTATCTATCCATCTATCCATCCATCTATCATCTATCCATCCATCTATCATCCATCTGTCATCTATCATCCATCTATCCATCCATCTGTCATCTATCCATCCATCTATCTATCTATCTATCCATCTATCCATCTATCTACCCATCCATCCATCTATCCATCCATCTCTATCATCTATCCATCTATTTATCATCCATCTATCATCTACCCATCTATCCATCCATCTACCCATCTATCCATCCATCCATCTACCCATCTACCCATCTATCCATCTATCCATCCATCTATCCATCTATCCATCCATCTATCCATCCATCCATCTATCATCCATCTATCCATCCATCTATCATCTATCATCCATCCATCCATTCATCTATCTATCTATCCATCTATCCATCCATCTATCCATCCATCCATCCATCTATCCATCTATCTATCTTTCTTAGTGTGCTAAACCGTTGAAGGATGGACAGGGAGCTGGTTCGACAGAGCCAGCCAGAACACGGAGAGTCCACCAATGGCACCAGCCCTCAGACTTCCTCCGCCGGCCCGGACTCCTCCTCCTCCGCCCCGGTGACCCCGACCCCTCCTCGGCTCACCCCCAACCCGATGCTCCTGGACTCCCCGGCGCCCACGTTAACGCCCACCACCTCCTCCCCTCCCCCTCCTCTCACCCCGGCGCCCTCCATCACAGCGACACACGGCCCCAAAGTGGCGGCCACGGTCGCCGGCTCTCCCTCCCCCCATATACTGGTCCCCACTCCCCCTAAACTCACCTCTACTGGGACTCCTCCCCTCCGCACGTACTCTCGCCATATCCTTCCCTCCTCCAAAACTTCTTCGATATCACAGACCTCCTCCTCCTCCTCCTCCTCTTCCTCCTCCTCTTCCTCCCCTACTGTAGCCACCACCACTTCGCCCATCTTCTCTTCTTCGTCTTCAACGCACAGCAACACCTTGTCAACCAAGACTTCCAACACCTTAACCAATGGGAACACAAGGCCCGTTTCCACGCCGACCTCCACACCAATCACGCCCTTTCATACTCCAGCCAGTCCGCCTGGCAGACAGGTAACTGACACACCTCACATGTGATATAAAACTCACTCATCTCTATATGATCTGATGACATCACATATTACATCACTGCATCCCCTTTAATTTGTTATTATGGATTCAAAATGGTGTTAATATAAAGATAAGAGAAATATGGATGTGTTTGAGAGATAATGAAAAAGAGGACTTAGTGTCAGAGGTATTATGGGAAATGAAGTTCTACGTTATATCAGACATTGAAAACTTTGATATTTCTGGTTGAATTGTTGCTAAATTATTGGTAAAAACATATACAGGTAAACTCAGAGTTGTATATCGCACAGTGTTTGATGCATTAAGAAGTTTTAATAATGATCTTAGCTACAAAAATAGTCCCAGATAAATTAATTAATTGACAGAAAATCAATCTTATAATAAGCGATTAATTGTTCAGGTCAGTTTTTAAGCAAAAATGCAAAATAGTCACACATTTTAGTGGATTTCAGGTCTTCTTAGTCTTCTTTAACTTAATATTTGGCATTTTGAAATCATACACATTAACATATTGTGTTTAAATGATGCTTAACCTTGGAGAAATGCGGCTTCTTTTCAATAATGAAGTATAAAAAAAAAGGTTTTTGGTATAATCCTCAAAGCAAAGTAGTGAAAAGAAGTATCAGTTCAGTATTGGCAGTGAAATCAGTGTATTATATTGGCAATGGGACTGAAATTACAGACGATATTCAGCCCTAACAATGATGATAAACCTCTCTCAGATATATTTTACCTTTGATATTTCAATTTTAACCCTGTCCTTCTTTTCATTATGGATTCTTCTGTTTATATATATATTTTCTTGACTAATGGCCTAAACCTAAAATATCTTGTAATGTCCCAACCAACACAAAAATATTCAGTTAATGTCACAGAAGATTAAAGACACCAGAAAATATTCACATTTAAGAAAAAAAAAAAGACTCAAAATGATTAATAGATTATCTAAATACTAGGGCTGTCAAACGATTAATTTTTTAATCGAGATTAATCGCAGAATTTACATAGTTAATCACAATAAATCGCATTTTGAATTGAATGTTTAAAATCCTGTTATTTTCCATTTGAAGGCAGTTTTAAGCCCATAATGTAAAGCATTTCTTACCAGAGTGTCTTAACTGGGAATCAATCACGGCTCTGCTGCGACTCCCACACTCCAAAATGGTCCTTTGGTGGAGCTGAGGCTGGCTTGGCTGCACCTGGGTGTTTAGCGTGGAGGTGCTAACTCAAACTCCACGTACTCCGGTGGTAGTTAAACTCCGTTTGACACAGGTTGCATTTTACTTTTGACTTGTCAACTGAAGCGTCTGGAAGTGTTTTAAAGTTAAACAAGCCGTTCAAAAGTCCAGTAGCTCTCTTACTTTCCATCAGCGCGGTAGGTTTACTGCAGGAGGCCACTTCAAAGCATAGCGCTACAGCTAGAGGAGCCGTCTACGGGGGAGTAGAAGGGACAAAAAGGCTTGCAACATTAAAATGCCATTTTAAAAATATTAACGCGTTATGGATTGCATTAATCTAATCGCAATTAACGCCTTAACGCTGACAGCCCTAAAAAATACTCAAAATGATTAATAGATTATCTAAATAGTTGATGATTGATTTTCTGTCAGTGGACTAATCAACTAATCATTGGAGCTCTATATCCAATCAGATAACAGCTGACTGGAAAGCATCAGTATATTAACTTTACCAGCTTCTCTTAAAGTTAAATGTCACAGTTATTTAAATTAATAAAAGTTAAAAGTAGAGGCGCTGGATGTCTGCTGCAGGTGAGACTCAGACTCAGACTCTCAGACCAGCTCAGCTCAGCTCAGAGCCGCCTGGGTCAGTGATAGTGTGCATCTGCCTGTTTGGGGTTACAGTTTCCTCTCGGGTTTACTTTCATCTTGAGTATCTTGTCACATCCGTAACCTTAGGCAACGTTGTTTGTTTGCTTCAGGTAGAGAAAAAAAAAAAAGAAAAAGAAAAAAAACACACATATAGTTGATGTGTGAGCCTCATATACAAACACAGACAGTTAAAGGCGTCGCTGCTCTTTTATATTTCACCTCTACGTAAAGAGGCGGAGGAATGAAAAACAAGAACAGTCTGTCGCTGTCACACATGTTATTTAAAGTTCATGAAACTGGCTTTTTCTTTTCCACTAAAGTAAAGACACTCTGATTACAGCAGAGGGGTCAAACTCATTTTCATTAAAGGGCCACATACAAACCAATCTGATCTCATGTGGGCCGGATCATTAAAGAGATGGAGGGAAGGAAGGAAGGAAGGAAATATGAAGGGAAGGAAGGAAAGACAGACAAAAGGAAGGGAGGGAAGGAAGGAAGGAAGGAAGGAAATAAGAAGGGAAGGAAGGAAAGACAGACAAAAGGAAGGGAGGGAAGAAAGGTAGGAAGGACAGACAGAAGGAAGGAAGGAAAGAAGGTAGGACAGATGGAAGAAACAGAGGAAGGAAGGAAGGAAGGAAGGAAATAAGAAGGGAAGGAAGGAAAGACAGACAAAAGGAAGGGAGGGAAGAAAGGTAGGAAGGACAGACAGAAGGAAGGAAGGAAAGAAGGTAGGACAGATGGAAGAAACAGAGGAAGGAAGGAAGGAAGGAAGGACAGACAGAAGGAAGGAAGGAAAGAAGGTAGGACAGATGGAAGAAACAGAGGAAGGAAGGAAGGAAGGAAGGACAGACAGAAGGAAGGAAGGAAAGAAAGTAGGACAGATGGAAGAAACAGAGGAAGGAAGGAAGGAAGGACAGACAGAAGGAAGGAAGGAAGGAAGGACAGACAGAAGGAAGGAAGGAAAGAAGGTAGGACAGATGGAAGAAACAGAGGAAGGAAGGAAGGAAGGAAGATCGATTAATCAATTAATAACATCACAAACTGTAATAATAATGTGTCCCTTTCAATTTTGTCATATTTGGAAAAACAGTTTGTCATTTTTAAAGACTTAAAAAAAAGATGATTTGTTTAAGAAGCTAACTGAGCTGCAGATAATGGAAAAGAGAATGTTGTGGTGCATTATGGGAAATGAAGTCTATGTACTTTATTTGAAAACTAGTTTATTTCTGGGTCGAATTGTTTAGTAAGAACAAACACATTGAGGTAGAATGAGTATATTTTGGGGTAATTTTGTTAATATATTTTGTTATTTATGCTTAAATAAGTAGAAAGTTGAATTTTAATGACAGTTTAAGCTCTGATAATTGATTAGCCGAATGACAAAAGTGGAATCTGCAGCATACTTTATAATCAATTAATTTCTTTAGGTCAGTTTTAAAGCAAAAAAGTCAAATATTCATGTGTTTTAGTGGACTTCTGGTTTTCTCAGCCTTCTTTAATAATACATTTAATGTTTTTTAAGCATTATTGTGACTCAAAAATCACTTAATTTAGATAATTAACATTACAGCCCTGCTTAAAAGGCAGATTTATGGTGGAGTATTCCTTTAAATTACATCTGAACTGTGACTACATGTGAACTATATGTAAAATACATCACACTTGTGTTTCTGTGTAATCGAGCAACTTTCAGTGGAAGACGAGCCAAAAATATATTTCACAAACACGCAACAGTCACCTCCCTTTATACTCAAATTTAAATGTGTTTTTGCTCTGGAGAGTTTAGAGAGTATTCAAAACACCAATTTCCCCTTTTGGTTTCCACCCTTTGTACACACACAGACAGGCGTGCACACACACACACGGACAGGCGTGCACACACACACACAGGCGTGCACACACACACACACAGACAGGCGTGCACACACACACACAGGCGTGCACACACACACACACACCACTCTGTGTTTCTAGAAATGTGACAAGAAGAAAAACTTGCTCTAAAGCACTTCCTGGTTTTCTTCCCCTCTCCCCTCCTCTCCTCTCTCCTCTCCTCTCCTCTCCTCCCCTCTCCTCTCTCCTCTCTCCTCCCTTTGTTCCACAGGTATCACAGACTCATCCTGTGGGCACACCTGGTCTAGTGCGAGCCAATCAGAGCCCCGCCCCCGTCAGGCAGCGGGTATCCCAGCAGACATTGCTCCTAGGGAAAGGTCTCAAAGGGTCGGGCCAAGACCAGGTGCTGCTTCGAGCTCAGATGGTAAACATTGATAGACACACACACACACACACACACAGACACACACACACACACACACACACACACACATTTACATAGATTTCTCATGCAGTCGGTTGATCCACAGAGACTCCCAGCAGATAGATAAACCGTATTCAAATGAGATGGGCAACGGTCAGAGTTTCATGATGCATTCAGGTTGCGTATGAAATATGAACGCTGCAGGCTTTCTATTAAACATGTTTAAAGTTTTGACAGGTAAAACAACAGACCACAAACATCCCTAAAAACTCAACAGACCTGTTTGTAATGTTGTTTCATGTGATTAAAAAAACCTGTTGGGAGGAAACTGATCTTCCAAAACCAATAACAGGAATGATAATAATGTTAATTAGAGTGTGACTGATGTCGCCTATCACGCATATATCAGTATCAGTTTATATGTTTTTAAAGTTGATAATAGATTATATAAATTAGAGCCTGATCACATATATATCGATATCAGTGTGTATGTAGATGATGTGCTGATATTTGTGTCATTTTATGTATATTTGATCCTTTTTTTGTAACCCTCCTGTTGTCCTTGAGTCAAGGAAGACAGGAAGGGAGGAAGAAAGAAGGAAGGAAGGTAGGAGGGAGGGAGGAAAGAAGGAAGGAGGGAGGGAGGGGGAAAGGAAAAGAGGAAGGGAGGAAAGAGAGAGGAAGGAAAGAAGGAGAGAAGGAGGGAGGGAGGAAGGAAGGAGGGAGGGAGGGAGGACGGAGGAAAGAAGGAAGGAGGGAGGGAGGGGGAAAGGAAAAGAGGAAGGGAGGAAAGAAGTAAGGAAGGAAGGAAGGATGGAGGAAAGAAGGAAGAAAGGGGATGAGGAAGGAAAGAAGGGAGGAAAAAAAGAGAAAAGGAGGGAGGGAGGAAGGACAGACAGAAGGACAGAAGGAAAGAAGGAAGGAGGGAGGAAGGGGGAAGGAAGGAAAGAAGGACAAAGGAAAGAAGGAAGGAAGGCAGGTAGAGGGGAGGAAGGAATGAGAGAAGGAGGGAGGAAGGAAGGAAGGAAGGACAGACGGAAAAAAGGAAGGGAGGGAGGAAAGAAGGAACAGTCAAAACAGACAGGGTCCTTTTGTTCTTAACCCTCCTGTTGTCCTCGAGTCAAGGAAGGAAGGAAGGAAGGAAGAAAGGAGGGAAGGGAAGGAAAGGAAAGGAAGGAAGGATGGAGGAAAGAAGGAAGGGAGGGAGGAAGAAAGAAGGAAGGAAGGTAGGAAAGGAGGGAGGAAGGAAGGAAGGAAGGACGGATGAAGGAAGGAAGGTAGGATGGAGGGAGGGAGGAAAGAAGGAAGGAGGGAGGGAGGGAGGAAGGAAGGAGGGAGGGAGGACGGAGGAAAGAAGGAAGGAGGGAGGGAGGGCGAAAGGAAAAGAGGAAGGGAGGAAAGAAGTAAGGAAGGAAGGATGGAGGAAAGAAGGAAGAAAGGGGATGAGGAAGGAAAGAAGGGGAGGAAAGAAAGAGAAAAGGAGGGAGGGAGGAAGGACAGACAGAAGGACAGAAGGAAAGAAGGAAGGAGGGAGGAAGGGGGAAGGAAGGAAAGAAGGACAAAGGAAAGAAGGAAGGGAGGCAGGTAGAGGGGAGGAAGGAATGAGAGAAGGAGGGAGGAAGGAAGGACAGACAGAAGGAAGGAGGAAGGAAATAAGCAACAGTCAAAACAGACGGGGTCAATTTGACCCGGGAGGACGAAGGAAGGAAAGAAGGAAGGAGGAAGGAAAGGAGGGAGGAAGGAAAGGAGGGAGGAAGAAGGGAGGGAGGAAGAAGGAAAGAAGAGAAGAGGGAAGGAAGGAAGGGAAGGAAGGGAGGAAGAAAGGAAGGAGGGAGGGAGGGAGAGAGAAAGGAAAAGAGGGACGAAGAAAGGAGGGAAGGAAGGGAGGAAGGAAAGGAAGGAAGGATGGAGGAAAGAAAGAAGGAAGGAGGAAGGAAAGGAGTGAGGAATGATAATAATGTTAATTAGAGTGTGACTGATGTTGCCTATCACGCATATATTGTTGAGTGATTATTTGTTGAGTTTTTAAAGTTTATAAAAGTGTCATTTTATGTATATTTGATCCTTTTGTTCTTAACCCTCCTGTTGTCCTCAAGTCAAGGAAGGAAGGAAGGAGGAAGGAAAGGAGGGAGGAAGAAAGGAGGGAAGGGAAGGAAAGGAAAGGAAAGGAAGGAAGGATGGAGGAAAGAAGGAAGGGGAGGGAGGAAGAAAGAAGGAAGGAAGGTAGGAGGGAGGGAGGAAAGAAGGAAGGAGGGAGGGAGGGGGAAAGGAAAAGAGGAAGGGAGGAAAGAGAGAGGAAGGAAAGAAGGAGAGAAGGAGGGAGGGAGGGAGGACGGAGGAAAGAAGGAAGGAGGGAGGGAGGGCGAAAGGAAAAGAGGAAGGGAGGAAAGAAGTAAGGAAGGAAGGATGGAGGAAAGAAGGAAGAAAGGGGATGAGGAAGGAAAGAAGGGAGGAAGGACAGAAGGAAAGAAGGAAGGGAGGAAGGACAGAAGGAAGGAAGAAAGGGGGATGGAGGAAGGAAAGAAGGGAGGAAAGAAGGGAGGAAGGACAGACAGAAGGAAGGAAGGAAGGAAGGAAAGAAGGTCCTACCCAAAACAGACGGGGTCAATTTGACCCAGGAGGACGACAGGAAGGTTAATTTAAGTTTGTGCTGTAGTTTCATTCTCAAAAATTCAATAACCATGTGATATAACTTTAAAAGGTAGCTGTTACATGTTTAAGAGTCTTATGACTGTTCTTGATGATTGATATAACATTTTGTAATTTTAGTCCAACTTAAGTGTCAAAGGTCTGAATCATGCAGCGGTCTGTTAAAATTAATGTGAGGGTTGAAAGTCAGAAAAAAGCTTAAAAATGTGTTAAAAGTTAAAAGTTAAAGGTTAAAGGTTAAAGGTTAAAGGTTGGACCCAGCAGTGAGAAATGTAGCTTGCTTGATTCTGGTTCAACTCTGTGCTTTAATCCCTGCTTTCCTCCGTTTACTTCCTCTTCCTCTTCCTCTTCCTCTTCCTCTTCCTCTTCCCTGTCTCTCCTCCTTCTTCTTCCCTGCAGCTGATTCTTACGTCTGCTATGCGACCTGCTCCGTCCTCTTCCTCCTCCTCTTCTTCTTCCTCTTCCTCCTCTTCCTCCTACTCTTCCTCTTCCTCTAACCCCGCCGTCCGCTCAGGTGAGCAGCCGCGCAAAAACATCACTTACCCTGTGTTCATGTATGTTTTTATATTTACTTTAAATTAAAACAAGAAAAAGATGAAAATGTGAAAATATCTAACCAAATGTCTCTCTCTCTCTCTTTCTTTCTCTCCATCTCTCTCTCTCTCTCTCCCTCTTTCTTTCTCTCCATCTCTCTCTCTCCCTCTTTCTTTCTCCCTTTCTTTCTCTTTCTTTTCTTTCTTTCTCTCTCTCTTTCTTTCCTTCTTTCTCTCTCTCTCTCCCTCTTTCTTTCCTTCTTCTCTCTCTCTCTCTCCCTCTTTCTTTCTCTTCCTCTCTCTCTCTCTCTTTCTTTCTTTCTGTCTCTCCCCCCTCTCTCTGTCTCCCTCCCTCTCTCCTCACTCTCTCTCTCCCCTCACTCTCTGTCTCTCTCTGTCTCCCTCTCTTTCTTTCTCTCTTTCTCTGTCTCTCCCTCTTTCTTTCTCTCTTTCTCCCTTTCTTTCTCTCTCTCTCTCCCTCTTTCTCTCTGTCTCTGTCACTCTCTCTCTCTCTCTCTCTCTCTCTCTCCCTCTGTCTCTCTCTGTCTCTCTCTCTTTCTCCCTCTCCCTCTCTCTCTCTCTCTTTCTCTCTCTCCTCTCCAGCTCCAGAGTCTCACCTTGAGGCCTCCTCCCCCCGGAGCTTTCACCATCCCCCCTTCCCTCCGTCTCAAGCCCCCCTCCTCCGCCCCGCCTCCCCTCTCTCACCCTCGCAATCCCCTCTTCCCACCTCTCAGGCCACGACCGCAGTCCAGCACCACGGCAACGGAGAGCCTGACAACGCCGAGCCGACACCTCTCTGTCCCGCCTCCAAGTAGGTCAACCAATCACCATCTGAATATGGAGAGCTACAAAAAGATGAATATTTCTTGGGTTTAAATCAGGGGTGTCAAACATACGGGCCCGTGGGCCAGAACCCGGCCCGTCGAGAGGTCCAATCTGGACCAGTTTCCTTCTTCCTCTTTTCCTTCCTTCCTTCCTTCCTTCCTTCCTTCCTTCCTTCCTTCCTGTGTTCTTTTCCTTCCTTCTTTCCTTCCATCCGTCTTACCTTTCCTCATTCCTTCCTTCTTGTCTTCTCTTCTCTTCCTGTCCTTGCTCCCTCCCTCCCTTCCTTCCTTTCGTCTTCCCTTTCTTCCTTCCTTCCTTCCTTCCAGCTTTTCTTCCTGTATTCTCTTTCTTTTCCTCCTCCTCCTTTTCCTTCTTTCCTTCCTTCCTTCCTTCCTTCCTGTGTTCTTTTCCTTCCTTCTTTCCTTCCATCTGTCTTACCTTTCCTCATTCCTTCCTTCTTTTTCCTTCCTTCTTGTCTTCTCTTCTCTTCCTTCCATCTGTCCTTGCTCCCTTCCTTCCTTCCTTTCGTCTTCCCTTTCTTCCTTCCTTCCAGCTTTCCTTCCTGTATTCTCTTTCTTCTTCTCCTCCTCCTTTTCCTTCCTTCCTTCCTGTGTTCTTTTCCTTCCATCTGTCTTACCTTTCCTCATTCTTTCCTTCTTTTCCTTCCTTCTTGTCTTCTCTTCTCTTCCTTCCATCTGTCCTTGCTCCCTTCCTTCCTTCTTGTCCTTTCCTTGCTCCCTTTCTTCCTTCCTTCCAGCTTTCCTTCCTGTATTCTCTTTCTCCTCCTCCTCCTTTTCCTTCCTTCCTTCTGTCTGTCTTACCTTTCCTCATTCCTTCCTTCTTGTCTTCTCTTCTCTTCCTTCCATCTGTCCTTGCTCCCTTCCTTCCTTCCTTCCTTCCTTTCGTCTTCCCTTCCTTCCTTCTTTTCTTTCCTTCTTGTCCTTTCCTTCCTTCCTTCTTTTCCTTCCTTCTTGTCCTTTCCTTCCTTCCTTCTTGTCTTTTCCTTGCTCCCTTTCTTCCTTCCTTCCTTCCTTCCTTCCTTCCCTCCAGTGATCCGGCCCACATGAGATCAAATTGGGCTTTATGTGGCCCTTTGAATGAAAATGAGTTTGACCCGCCTGGTTTAAAGACACACACGTGGAAGAACTGATAATAAAATAGATGCAGGAGACAGCTGAGAGGTTTAACATGGTAACCGTGGTAACCTGATCCAGCAGATATTCACCAGAGGGTTCGTGGTGTGCAGCCATCCGAGGGGTAATTGTTAGTTTGTGTCATAATTACACCTGAAGTCAGAAAAACAAGGTGAAGATTTCATCATCATCAGTCAGGATGCAGCTGGCGGTTTTATTTTTTTATTTAATTCATATATCTATAGAGTAAAAATGCTCTTTACCAGATTCTAGGAGCTAAAGTTTGTCTTTCAGATGCTCATTTTGTTCTTAACCCTCCTGTCGTCCTCCTGGGTCAAATTGACCCCGTCTTATTCTTCTTTCCTCCCTTCCTTCCTTCCATCTGTACTTCCTCCATCCCCCTTTCTTCCCTTCTTTCCTTCCTCCCTCCTTATCTCTTTCTTTCCTCTGTCCTTCTTTCCTACCTTTCTTCCTTCCTTCTTTCCTTTCCTCCCTTCTTCCTTCCCTCCTTCCTTCCTCCCTCCCTCCTTCCTTTCCTTCCTTCTTCCCTTCCTTCTTTCCTTCCCTCCTTCCACCCTCCTTTCCTTTCCTTCCTTCTTTCCTTTCCTCCCTTCTTTCCTTCCTCCCTCCTTATCTCTTTCTTCCTCTGTCCTTCTTTCCTACCTTTCGTCCTTCCTTCTTTCCTTTCCTCCCTTTTCCTTCCCTCCTTCCTCCCTCCTTTCCTTCCTTCTTTCTTTCCTCCCTTTTCCTTCCCTCCTCCCTCCTTTCCTTCCTCCCTCCTTATCTCTTTCTTTCCTCTGTCCTTCTTTCCTACCTTTCTTCCTTCCTTCTTTCCTTTCCTCCCTTCTTCCTTCCCTCCTTCCTCCCTCCTTTCCTTCCTTCTTTCCTTTCCTCCCTTCCTTCCTTCCTCCCTCCTTTCCTTCCTCTCTCCTTTGCTGATAAAACCCTAAAATCACAGCTTCTCAACCTTCACTGAGCCATGAAAAAAATATGCAATTCTGCTAAAAGAGCTGAAAATAATATTATATAACTTTTACTATCACACCTCCAAAACCAACTGCTCTTTCTCACACATTCTCCTCCTCTCCTCTCTTCTCTTCTCTTCTTCTCATCCTGCAGCTCTCTACTCTCCAGTCCGAGCCGTCCCTCTGAGACCCAGACTTCACTCTCCGCGAGCTGCGTCTCCAAGGCAATCCTCGACCCACCAGCCAATCGCAGCCGCTCCCGCCGCTCAGGCCTCTCCCGTCAGCCGGTCGTCAGCGGGACCGAAGAGCGTGCTCGGACCCGGCCAATCGCAGCACGGCTCGCTACCCGTCACCAGCCCCGTGCCGGCCGCTTCTCATTTCGAGCCGCCGCCGTCCGCATCGAGGCAGCTGCAGATCATCGCTCTCTCCTCGGGCCGCCAGCCGCAGCCTGGAACCTACAGCCACGCCGCCGGTGCAGCCGGTCGCAGCCTCGTCCGAGCTCTCCGGCCAATCGAAGCGAACTTTGAGCAGCGACGACGTGCTTCCTCTTCCGTTAAATCCATCGTGCCAAAAACGACGTCTCCTCTTCCCTCGCCGCCTTCTCTCCTGAGCCCGGCTTCACCGCCGAGTCAGGCCGGACCTCAAACTCAAACTCTGGTCCAGAAAGGAGGAGGAGGAGGAGAGGCGAAGGAGAGCGAGGAGCAGCGAGAGAGGGGGAGAGGAGGGGCGAGGCAAGGAGGAGGGGATGAAGGGAGCGTCGGACAAGACCTGCGGAAGGAGAGAGACGACCAAAAAGAGAAAGGAAAGGAGGAGAGGCCGAGGCTGGCGGCCGAGAAGGACGGAAGCCTCGCTAGTCCAAAAGAGAAAGAAGCCGAAGCTGGAAGAGAAGAAGAGAAGATGGAGGTGACGGAGGAAGGACAGAGTGAAAGAGAGAGAGGAGAGGAGAAGTGTGAAAGGGAGAGTAGTGAGGAGAAGAAGATGGAGGAGGAAGAGGAGGAGGAGGAAGGAGAGACAGCCATGGATCAGTCCGAGAACACGAGCAGTCCGCTTCTCAACCAGCAGCACAACGTAGACCTGAACCAGAAAGACTTCAACAAAGAACCAAAACCCATCCTGGGTCTCATTTCAGCTCCGGTTCCTGTCCAAAACCCAGCTCCTGTCCCGGTGCCGGTCTCAGTACCTGCTCCGGTTCCGGCCCCCAGTCCAGGTCCCGGTCCAAGTCCAGGTCCCGGTCCAGGTCCCGGTCCCGTTACCGGAGCCGACTGTCCAGAGTCAGCGGCTGCCGGAGCTTCCTCGAGACCTGCAGCCGGCCAATCAGGAGGACTTCTGTGAGAACATGTCGACCCAGTCCGACAACCAGTCAGGTACCAGCTCAGCTTCTCTAGAGCTTATTAAACCTTCCTTCCTTCCTTCCTTCCTTCCATCTGTCCTTCCTCCCTCCCTCCTTCTCTCTTTCTTTCCTTCCTCTCCCTTTCCTCCCTTCCTTCCTTCCTCCATCCCCCTTTCTTCCTTTCTTCCTCTTGCCCTTCTTCCATCCTAATTTCTTCCTTCCTTCCTTCCTTCCTCCCTCCCTCCTTCTCTCGCTCTTTCCTCCCCCTACCTTCATTCTTTCCTCTGTCCTTCTCTCTTTCTTTCCTTCCTCTCTTCCTTTCTCCCTCCCTCCCCCCTTCCTTCTTTCCTCTGTCCTTCTCTCTTTCTTTCCTTCCTCTCTCTTTCCTCCCTTCCTTCTTTCCTTCCTCCATCCCCCCTTCCTTTCTTCCTTCCTTCCTTTCCTTCCTTCCTCCCTCCCTCCCTTCCTCCCTCCCTCCCTCCCTCCTTCTCTCTTTCCTCCCCCTACCTTCCTTCTTTCCTCTGTCCTTCTTTCTTTCCTTCCTCCCTTCCTCTTTTCCTTTCTCCCTCCCCCCTTCCTTCTTTCCTTCGTCCTTCCCTCCTTTCCTTCCTTCCTTCCTTTCTCCCTCCTTTCCTTCCTCTTTCCTTTCTCCCTCCCTCCCCCCTTCCTTCCTTCCTTCCTTCCTCCCTCCCTCCTTTCCTTCCTTCCTTCCTTCCTTCTTTGGCTCGAGGACAACAGGAGGTTGTTCCAGTTTCATTCAGGTTTTAGGGCTGAGTGATTAAATTAATATTTTATAGATATCGTCTTAGATTATAGTGATAAGCTTTTAACCTTCGTGACTCTTCCTCCCTCCCTCCTTCCTTCCGTCTGTCCTTCCTCCCTCCCTCCCTCCTTCTCTTTCTTTCCTCCCTTCCTTCTTCCATCCTAATTTCTTCCTTCCTTCCTTCCTTCCTCCCTCCTTCTCTCGCTCTTTCCTCCCCCTACCTTCCTTCTTTCCTCTGTCCTTCTTTCCTTCCTTCCTTTCCTTCCTCCCCCTACCTAACCCCTTCCTTCTTCCCTTCCTCCCTCCCTTTCTCCTTCTCTCTCTCTCTTTCTTCCCCCTACCTTCATTCTTTCCTCTGTCCTTCTTTCCTTCCTTCCTCTCTTCCTTTCTCCCTCCCTCCCCCCTTCCTTCTTTCCTTCCTTCCTCTCTTCCTTTCTCCCTCCCTCCCCCTTCCTTCTTTCCTCTGTCCTTCTCTCTTTCTTTCCTTCCTCTCTCTTCCCTCCCTTCCTTCTTTCCTTCCTCCATCCCCCTTTCTTCCTTCCTTCCCTTCCTTTCCTTCCCCTCCTTCTTCCTCCTTCTCTCTTTCCTCCCCCTACCTTCCTTCTTTCCTCTGTCCTTCTTTCTTTCCTTCCTCCCTTCCTCTTTCCTTTCTCCCTCCCCCCTCCCCTCTTTCCTTCGTCCTTCCCTCCTTTTCTTCCTTCCTTCCTTTCTCCCTCCTTTCCTTCCTCTTTCCTTTCTCCCTCCCTCCCCCCTTCCTTCCTTCCTCCCTCCCTCCTTTCCTTCCTTCCTTCCTTCCTTCCTTCCTTGGCTCGAGGACAACAGGAGGTTGTTCCAGTTTCATTCAGGTTTTAGGGCTGAGCGATAAATTAATATTTTATAGATATGGTCTTAAATTATAGTGATAAGCTTTTAACCTTTGTGACTCTTCCTCCCTCCCTTCCTTCCGTCTGTCCTTCC
>JAJDFG010001041.1:0-25000 GCA_021039105.1 Scomber colias
AAGGAGGAAGGAAGGAAGGAAGGAAGGAAGGGAGGGAGGGAGGGAGGGAGGGAGGGAGGGAGGGAGGGAGGGAGAAAGGAAGGAAAGGAGGAAGGATGGAAGGAGGAGGGAGCAAGGGAAGAGGGGAAGAAGGAAGGAAGGAAGGGAGGAAGGATAAAAGGAGTAAGGATGGAAAAGAGGAAGGAATTTAGGAGAGAAGGAGGGGAGGAAGTAAAGGAGGATGTAAGGAAGGAAGGAAGGAAAGGAGTAAGGAGGGAGGGAAGGAAGGAAGGAAGGAGGGAGGGAGGGAGAAAGGAGGAAGGAAGGAAGGAAGGAAGGAAGGAAGGAAGGAAAGGAGTAAGGATGGAAAGAGGAAGGAATTTAGGAGAGAAGGAAGGGAGGAAGGAAGGAAGGAAGGGAGTAAGAAGGAATGAAGGAAGGGAGAAAGGAGGGAGGGAAGGAAGGAAGGGAGGAAGGGGAGTAAGGAGGGAGGGAGGGAGAAAGAAGGAAGGAAGGAAGGAAGGATGTGGATGATTTTATGAACAAAGCATGTGATTCATTCCCCCCAACAGCTTTGGCTTTATTTTGATCATGAAAGCGAGACCTTGTAAACTGCAGATGACTTTATCCTCAAAGTCTAACTTCTAATTAGGTTTCACATGAAGTTGGTTAAAAGACTGGTTCCTCTACTTTGGATTAAAACTGCAGATTTCCCCACATACGCTAACAAGATGTAAATTCAGTAGCTCTCATCTTTCACTTTTAATTTCACTCTTAATTTAATTGTTGGAAGCTTAAACACACATCACACTTAACCCTCCTGTTGTCCTCAGGTCAAGGATGAACTTAAGGAGGAAAAGAGGAAGGAAGGAAGGAGAGAAGGAAGGGAGTAAGGAGAGAGGGAGAAGGAACAAAGGAAGGAAGGAGTAAGGAGGAAAAGAGGAAGGAAGTAAGGAAAGAAGGAAGGAAGGAAGGAAGGAAAGAAAGGAGTACAGATGAAAAGAGGAAGGAATTTAGGAGAGAAGGCAGGGAGGAAGGAAGTAAGTAAGGAATGAAGGAAGGAAGGAAAGAAAGGAGGATGGAAGGAAGGAAGGAAGGAAGGAAAGGATTAATGAGGAAAAGAGGAAGGAAGTAAGGAGAGAAGGAAGGAAGGAAAGGATTAATGAGGAAAAGAGGAAGGAAGTAAGGAGAGAAGGAAGGAAGGAAGGAAAGAAAGGAGTAAGGAGGGAGGGAGGAAGGAAGGGAGGAAGGAAGAGGGAGCAAAGAAAAAGGGAGGAGGGGAAGAAGGAAGGAAGGAAGGAAGGAACAGTCAAAAGAGAGATGGGGTCAATTTGACCCGGGAGGACGACAGGAAGGATAAGCGACTTTGTTAAATACAACAAAGAAATCATCATCAAAAAAAAAAAGAAGTATATTGAAACAGTTAAAAAGTTGAAAAGAAGAGGAACTTGCTCAGCGATCGCAGAACTTCAATCCATTCATGAAAACCATCAGATCATGTCCACACACACACACACACACACACACACACACACACACACACACACACACACACACCACAACCAACAGGACATGGGAAATGCACACACTGGGTTCCCTTGAAGTGGTTCATCTTGGAGTATTTAGTGTGGCAAACAGTCTCTCCTGGCGGCAAAAGTTACAAACAAACAGCTGAACTCCTTGTTCTTCCCACATGCTGTGTGTGTGTGTGTGTGTGTGTGTGTGTGTGTGTGTGTTACCAAAGTATGAGGCCATGTTGTTGTTAAATCAACATTTCTTTTAGTCTTTACTTTATTTAACCCTTGTGTCGTCCTCCCGGGTCAAATTGACCCCATCTCTTTTGACTGTTCCTTCTTTCCTTCCTTCTTCCCTCTTTCTTTAATTTTTCCTTCCTTCTTCCCCTCCTTCCCTCCTTTCTTCCTTCCTTCCTTCCTTCCTTCCTTCCTCCCCTCTTTCTTTCCTCCCTCCTCCTTCCATCCTTCCATCCTTTCTTCCTTCTCTCATTCCTTCCTTCCTTCCTTCCTTCCTTCCTTCCTTCCTTCCCTCCTTACTCCTTTCCTTCCATCCTCCTTTACTTCCTCCCTTCCTTCTCTCCTAAATTCCTTCCTCTTTTCCTCGTTAATCCTTTCCTTCCTTCCTTCCTTCCTTCCCTCCTTACTCCTTTCCTTCCTTCCTTTCTCCCTTCCTTCTCTCCTTACTTCCTTCCTCCCTTCCTCCTGTCCTTCCTTGACCTGAGGACAACAGGAGGGTTAATATTCATTTTATGTGTGTACATGTGTCTATATTATCCTTTTATTTCTAAAAATGTCTTTTAATATGTTTCTGTATTTCTTTATCCTCTCAAGTTTGAAGTATCTGAAGTGTGAGTTTTTCACATCCTTGCTCTTCACTGTAATAGTTTTCTATCTCCGGCTCTGTTTCTGTCTTGCGTCAAGCTAAAGGAAAACTCCCAGCGAACAGCCCGTTTTTTTCTTCTTCTTCTTTTTTTCATGATGTTCGCAAAACCACACTGCTGATCTGCTGGCTGGGAAATAAAAACAGATATGGAGGTATTGAGACATCAGTCAGTCAGTGTGCTGAGAGCCTGAACCAGACCACCGCTTTCTGTGTGTTCCCCCCCCACATGGCGAGTCTCATTCCCATTGTTAAACTCACTTTGAAGAATCCAATACCAAAATGTTGAACATTCACAACAGGAAACAGAAGACATGGCAAGAGAAGTGGCATTTTTATGTAGGTGGAGTAATGAGTTGAGGTATTTTCAGGAAATATTGTGTGAGAGTGATTTAATCAAGCCTGTGGTCTTATTGTTGGGGTTCATTTATGAGCACCCAGCCTGTTGAAGATTAGTTGTCTAAAGTCCAAGTACATCTGCATGAATGTGATTGGATGTTACTAGTCAGCTAGTAGCCAAACCACAGATGAAAGAGCCAGTGAATGAAAAGCTGATGCTAATCAGCTAATGCAAACAAGACTTCAGTGCTTTGCCTGAACTAAAGCTAGGCTCTATGTATGGTACAATTGCTATATTGTCATATAACTTAAATCATATAACATATTCCTATTCATTTCTGTTGATTTACCAACCATTGCTGGGATTAATCAGATGACCTTTCCATATAAGTTAGTTAGACATGTTGCGGTTTGGGAATTTCGGTCAGTGTGCAGGATCTTTTCTTCATTAATACTCCTATGGTGGCTTCTCTGGTATCCTCAAGTGTGCCAAATAACATATTTTACTATGTAGGGCTCTGGAATAATACTGCTGTGATTAGAGTTTAGGTAGTTCACTGGAAGTATTCATGGCAGTGTCTGGACCACAGCTTTAGGCCTTTTACACGTCTACACTTAGTATTCTTCTGTTTTGTATCAGTCCAGTCTTTTGACCATTTTGCAGGACACATTTGGGTGAGTAAATTGGATAGGAGGTTCCCCCTAATACAAAAGTTCCAGTTCCTCCAATACTCTGGATACATGTTCCTGCTCTGGTTATTATGTTCCTACCAGCCTCAGCTGTAGTCTGTGTTTAGTGTTCATTAGTGAATGTTAGCATATAGCTGACCTGAGATGGTTATATCTACTAAACAGCAACAAATGTTAGCATATAGCTGACCTGAGATGGTTTTAGCTACTAAACAACAACAAATGTTAGCATATAGCTGACCTGAGATGGTTATACCTGCTAAACAACAACAAATGTTAGCATATAGCTGACCTGAGATAGTTATACCTGCTAAACAACAACAAATGTTAGCATATAGCTGACATGAGATGGTTATACCTGCTAAACAACAACAAATGTTAGCATATAGCTGACATGAGATGGTTATACCTGCTAAACAACAATAAATGTTAGCATTTAGCTGACCTGAGATGGTTATACCTGCTAAACAACAACAAATGTTAGCATATAGCTGACCTGAGATGGGTATAGCTACTAAACAACAACAAATGTTAGCATATAGCTGACCTGAGATAGTTATACCTGCTAAACAACAACAACCTAACAAGCTAACCCGAGATGGTGCACATGGTAAAAATTATACCTGCTAAACAACAACAAATGTTAGCATAGGCTATAGCTGACCTGAGACAGTTATAGCTACTAAACAACAACAAATGTTAGCATAGGCTATAGCTGACCTGAGACAGTTATAGCTACTAAACAACAACAAATGTTAGCATATAGCTGACCTGAGACAGTTATAGCTACTAAACAACAACAAATGTTAGCATAGGCTATAGCTGACCTGAGACAGTTATAGCTACTAAACAACAACAAATGTTAGCATATAGCTGACCTGAGACAGTTATAGCTACTAAACAACAACACATGTTAGCATAGGCTATAGCTGACCTGAGACAGTTATAGCTACTAAACAACAACAAATGTTAGCATATAGCTAACCTGAGATGGTTATACCTGCTAAACAACAACAAATGTTAACGAAACAGCTAACTTGAGATAGCACACATGGTAAAAATTATACCTGCTAAACAACAACAAATGCTAACACTGTCATCAACTAACTGCAGCTAAATCAGGCTGTTCTTTCTTTCACAAAATACACATTTTTGATGACTTACTCTTCATGCATCAGTCATAAAACAGTGGGTGAAAGAAGTCATTTTAACAGGCGGGCACATTATTAAAAATAGATGGGTTTCTGTGGCATTTGCTGCTATTAACAGTTTATTTAGACTGACAACAAGCACCTGGTCTCACTTGTCCCACTTCAACAAGTTTTCTGACCATCCTGATTTACATGTTAGTGCTTTCAGTTCAAGCCTGTTGGCATGCACAGGCTGCCTGCCATCTGTTTGATTTGCAAAGCTGGATGTGTTTATGCACATACATTTATTTTTGGTAGTGTATAGTTGTTTCATGTAGTTTATAAAAATAAAAAAAACATGCAAAGTTGCAGTTACATTTAAGTATGTATGCATGTTGACTAGTTCTGGAAATGGTTTGAATATTTGGATCCTTACTATCCTACGAGCACTGATGCCCTTATGCATTTTTGCTTTATCGGAATAAAATCTCCACTGCCGCAACACATGCTGAGTGTAGAATCTATATTTCTAGTGGTTGGTACGCTTTCAAATATTCCTCTGTTGTAAAGCTGTTTCACAGATGTAGACAGGTCAGTTTTATTTTCTCCGGAGTTCATGCACAGCAGCTTAACTGTCACTTTTCTTTCAAAGAGGCAGGATGGATGGAGATTTTGGAAATGTTTTATACATTAAAAACATTCAAACTCTGGATATTTTCTCGCTAGCGAACAAGATAGAGGGGAAGAGTATTTTAAAAGAAAAACAATTCAACATTCAGATATCATTTTTACTTTATAGTTTATTACAGGAGTACATTTAACAATCACGGTAACAAAAAAGGAAAAGGAAGAAAGTAGAACAAGACATTCATATTTAAACTAAATGAAAATATTTTTTTTCCTGTAAAAAGAAATACAAATATTATGTACAGAATGACATAAGACAGGTTTGGAGAAACCATCAGGTGAGAGGAAGGGGGGAAGTGTAGTCGCATGGCACTTAAAAAATAGACATACCTCGCAAGTGCTTTCTGTTTTCCATAATTAATATCAAATAAAATGCAGTGATAATAAGTCTGAATAACAAAACAAATAATAATTATTACAGTAATCAATCAACAATATTAACATTTTAAACACTGTTTACAATATAACTGAAATACATAACATTCTAAATACATCCAATATTTACCAAAGACCTTCTCATTTAGGCTAAAAACTCTAAATCTGTAATAGAATAAAAAATAGCATTTCAGATATCTTATAACAACAATATTAATCGTACAGTAACATTAATATTAGGTTATTAGTAGATGTAAATAGCTGATTTTCCCCATGGCTTGCTAAAGAAAAGGAATATTGTACAAATTAATATACACTATAACCTATTAACGCTCTTTTTTGCTTTCACACAATGCAAATATTTTAATTAGCTATATGTAAGAAATAGCAAATCTCACTCGATACAAACTATAGTTGCAATCTAGAACTCTCAATTAGAAAAATGTACACAAGAAAAGCAGCAAAAAAAGTATTTCATATCTCTCTTTTTTTTATCATGAAGAAATCAGTGGTGTGGTTGGTAGAAAGAGCGAACAATGTCTTGGCACAGGCAGAGTCCATCTGAAATGCTTATTGGACAACCTCATTGGTCTCCTGAAACCTCAATGGTCCTTCTCTCTCAGGCTTCTGTTCTCGGAACTCTTGCCTGAGGTTCCAGAATGTCCCAGAGTTCCGTCAACAAGTCCCAGAGTTCCGTTTTAGAAGCTTTTCCCATATATGGAAAAAAATTCTCAGACACTTCCTCTCCAATCATTTAAACACAAAAGCTCTGAGAGTTCTGATTGTGCAATCACCTCGAACAATAAATCTCTTTCAGCTAATAAAGTTGCTTAAACCATGGAATTTATTTTGTTTTGCATTCTTAGCGTTGATTGGAGGAGCAGCAAGACAGAACATCACCTTCTCCCACAGAACTCAAAATGGCTGCCCCAAGGAGACGGGAAAAATTTTAAACAAAAACAAAAACAAAACAAAAAAACAGCACACAAATAAACACAGAATGACAAAGCAACACTCAAGCAGCATGTATGTAGGTCTCCTCCACCTCCACCTTATCCCCTCTGTCTTTTCTCCTCCTCCAGCTCTGGAAGTTGCGCCACTTTGCGACAGCAAGTTCTCTTTCATATCCTCATCACTGTGTGACAGAGAGGTACAATCTCAATGCAACTTGGAAGTGTAGTTTATGTATGAAAGCACAGGTTCAAAGAGTTTACAAAGCAGACCTGGACCTCATTACTGTTTGACCTGGATTTAATTTCTTATATCTTGTGTAAAGCCAATTGGGAATTCTTGTTTTATTCTATTTGCACCACCAAAATTGTTCCTCGGAGCGGGATACAAAATGGTTGCAGAAGGTAAATATGTCAAGCGAGAGAGCTACTGGAAACCCCTGATTTAATTCTGTCCACGTGAACAGAAAGCAGAGCAATTGACAGCTTTTCAAAGAGTAATCGGTCCAGCTCTGAAACTACAACAGTGAGTAAGTGATAGTCTTTTTTTTTTTTTTTTTATGTGCAGCTTTTTATGTTCAAAGTTAAATATCAAAAAGCAAAGGCTTATTTGCTATTCACCACAATGTCTACTCTGCACCTGAGTTTACACATACCTTCAAGATTACTGGGATATGCTATGCTGTATATAGGCAACATTTTGAGTCAATGCAAGTGGGCAACTTCGACGAAGAGCAGAGTGATGCAAAGTGTTCAGCAGACATACAGATGATAATAAGGAAAGCTAGGAATGCGAACAAGTATGTTTTTTTTGCAGTTTCTTTGTCTTGTGAGTGCAGTTTGTATTTTGTCTCTTGATTGCTTCCAGTTTGACTTTTCCAAACCGGAGCTCAAAAAAAAAAGAATAGACTTTAAATTTGAATAGCTAAATGACGGTACTGATCTTCCGTTAAGGATTTACCTTCCGAAAGAAGTATCTTGAAGAGTTACTAGATGTAAATTGCACTCTTCTTTCACTCAAGGACTCAAATTGCTAGAATATAAACTCTCTGCAACTCTTATACGATACGTCATTTCTATTGTTTTCTTGTTATGTTGGTAATATGAGAGCTAAAGCTTATTCTACTGTTGTGTTGAAAATCAAAGAGGATCATTAGAGGCCTCTTTGTGAGGAAAAAAACAGCAGGTCAAGTAGGAAGTAAAACAAATTGCCCATTTACATCACTTCAAAATGTTATGTGTTCTTCCCCTAAAAAATATCAAGCCAGTATATCTTCCCCACCACCACAACAACTACATCCCTCATTTCAGCCCTTTCCTTCACTGCCTGAATTGATACTTGACCATAATTAGCAGTACAAATTTTAAACTGGTCAAAGTATTTACTGCATCGTGATAGCTTGAAGAGATGGTGCGGAGCCAATCTGACAAGCTCAGCAGCATTATCTAATTGTGTCACAACCTGCTACCCATTGTGCTATGATCCTTTTTTTTTTTTTTTTTTTTGACTACATCTGTAAGCTAGTAAACAATTTAAATTTTGATGAACCATTGATGGAAAACACCTGAAAAAAAAGCCACCACTGATTTCTGTCATTCTCTCAAATCTTTTTTCAAATAAGCAGAAAACATGAGTTGCATCTGGGTGGCACTGTGAAGAATGCTAGATTTTACCAGCTAGGCCCAGTAAATCTAAAACTCTCAGTCTTATAACTATATATCCATCTCTTTTACCCTGGTAGACAACTGTGTAATGGTTCACTGATTTTGATTAAGCACAAGCAAAATGCTAAAATATCATATTCTTTCATCCTATACCCTGTTTCATCCATCTCGCCTTCCCTCTACAACCGTCTTTACTGTTACTTTTCTAATTTCGACACTTCATTTCACCAAAAGTACCACCATACTTTTCTTTCTCCCATTGTGCACTACCCACATTCTCTTTCGAATTATATTACATAGCTTTTTTTTTTTTTTTTGTACATACATTTTGTTTGTATATTTCTTTAAAAAAATACAGAGAATAGAGCATAATTAAGAACTTTTTTTTTTTTTTTGGCAGCTTCTTCCTTTCTTGGAGGAAAGTCCCAAACATCACCAGTTGTAACAAGAGACGAAGACTTCTACTTTTCTTTTAGTCTGAAAAGGAGCCTTCAACTCGGCAGAGCAAAGGTGGAGAAGAAAAAATAACTCTGAAATTCCTTCTTTCCTTCCTTCAATCTTCTTCAATCACTCACCCCCCCATACTCGGTAACTTTTTGCGCCTTTCAAACCGTCGCTCCGAGCAGCTCTTCCGACTTGGCCATGATTTCGTTCTGGTTGGAGTCCAGGCCGTAGAACTTGACTTTCAGCCCGTCAACCGGGTGGACCACAGGTACTGTGACCACACGGGGGAACTGCCGGGTGGCCAGCTCGAAGCGGCTGGTGCTGGCCAGCTCGATAGCCAGGATGCGGAGGAAGAGCGTGGCGAGCTGCTTCCCCAGGCAAGACCGAACCCCTCCGCCAAAGGGCAGGTAGTTGAAGCGTCCCTCTTTGTCTTCACCCCGCTCTTGGCTGAAGCGGTCGGGGTCGAAGGCATCTACGTCCTTGAAGACAGCCGAGGTGTCGTGGGTGTCCCGAATGCTGTACATCACACTCCAGCCTTTTGGGATTTGGACTCCCTGGAGACAGAAAGACAGCCAGTTAGCATGTTTGAAAGAGTGGAATCAAGACTGCAAGTAGACAATTGTCATATTTTGGCACAACGGCTTATAAGGCCAGGGTTAGGGTTAGAAGTTACAAAACATCTATGTCTTGCATCTGCGACTACTCATGGTGGACCTTTCTACACTTTGAGGCATAATGTGTTACCAGCTTTGAATACAGGAATGTGAGAATCAGATGGGATGGCAACCTGATTTTGGAGTAGTTTCCTGGAGTTTGATCCATTTAGACTCTTCTCCTTATGTGTAAGTTCTTAAAATATTCTTGTAGACTATGTTCTGACTTCTGATCACCTACTCATTTAACATGAGATGGGCAGATCTTCCTGTAGTTTGATAGGATCCCTACAGTGTCTAAGAAAGTATAGCAAGATCACTCACATCAAGTTCAAAGGTCTGCATGGCAGTCCGGTAGGCTCCTGAGACGGGCGTATAGAGTCTCAACACCTCCTTGATGACGCAGTCCAGATATTTGAGGCTGACGATGGTGTCCAGCCTCAGCTCTCCTTCGGGGCAGAGGCAGCCATTGTGGAGGAGACCCCTGGCTCTCAGCTCCTCCCTGAGGCGCTCCAGGACAGCAGGGTGGCGGAGGAGCTGCATGATGAGGGAGGTGCTGGCGCTGGCAGTGGTAGCGAAGGCGGCAAAGATCAGCTCGATGGTCGACTCCTGTGGGGTGATAGAGAGGTGAAGTGGTGTATCAGTGCACTGGTTCCTAGACTTTTTGGCTTGTAATGAACGTAACCAACATGCCAACATCTTGATTGAAATATTTTTTGGTAAATGATTTCAAAGCCAAATCATGAGCAAACTCAACCTGGGACTTCAACCATATTTCGGAGACAAACCCACTACCCAGCACCTCAAGCCTGTCATTTGTTTCGTAACTACGTAGACCTTTAAAAAAAAAAAGTCTAAAGCCAATACATAATAAAAGTATGTTGTTTTTAGTTCCTGAAAAGTAGTGTGTTTGGAAATATGAAGTTCGTATCCAATAACAACATTTAGCCCGCCGTACCGTGTCCATTATTAAGGTAGTGGAATAAATAGCACAGCGGCTGGGCAGCACGACTCTTATTATAAACCTCTCATCTGCCATCATCTGTGTCAAAACACGTCTCTGCCTCCACCTACATGTGTTATATATGCGTGCGTCAGAAAACTGCAGGAGAGTGCTTCGGCCTGGGCCTCTGCGACAGGGGCTCCCCAGTTCACTTTGTGTGTGTATTTATATATGTGTGTGAGTGTGTGTGTGTGTGTGTGTGTGTGTGTACAGGAGGCCTCTTTCAGACCCCTAGCAGGGGGGGGTGTTGACTTATTTTTGGCCCTGGACTTAACCCAGAAACCACAGGAACGAGAGCGAAGCAGAGAGAGTTGAGTTTCCACAGAATTCCTCAGAATTACTTTAATAGGTAAATAGAGGGTGTGCCCGTCCATGAGTTTGTGTGTGTGTGTGTGTGTGTGTGTGTGTGTGTGTGTTAAAGTCCGTCTATGGTCATCAGCTTAGCATCCGTGTAGTTATATTTTAAATAAAGATGTTTATTATAAATCACATGCATTGTTTCTGATACCAAGATGATTTGTGAGATGACCGTTTACTTCTGTGTGTGTGTGTGTGTGTGTGTGTGTGTGTGTGTGTGTGTGTGTGTGTGTGTGTGTGTGTGAGCCCAGACAGGTTCCCCTTTTGGCAGCACTTTACTAAATAAACAGTATGTTCTTCTTCATGTGTGTCCAACAGTGAGTATGTTACAGTAGGCATCAGAGTTGGTGTGTGTCTGTATCGTAAGTGCTAACGCTCTAACATGCTTTTGCGTGTGTTCTTGTGCGTCTGGCTACTCTCCAAGACATGTTTTCACATCTTCTCCCCTTACCCAGGTGACTTAGTGTGTGTGTGTGTGTGTGTGTGTGTGTGTGTAGATGTGTTACCTTCAGTTCTTGCATGGTGAGCTCAGTGCCGTTCTCTTTGGCGCTCTCCATCAGGACGTCGAGTGCGTCACTGTAATCCTTCCCGTGGGTACACAGCGGCTTTTCCCTGATGGCTTTCTCTATGCTTTTCTGCAGTGTGTCTCGTGCGCGGATACCCTGAAAGAAAAAAACACACAAAAGAGAACGTTAACCAACAGTAGTCCTTAAAAATCATTGCATAAGGGCCTCGTTAACCTCCCTAAGTAGGTATAACATAACTTAATCTGAACTTGGAACCTACAAGTTAGCATAAAGGTAATAGTTTTGTTTTCAGGACATCAGACAACAGAGAAGTAGAGTTTATTTTTCTACAGTGGTAAGAAAGTTAGACCAGAGGATCAACACATACCTTCCTGTAGCCGCTGAATGGCAGGTCTATGGGCAGGCTGAAGAGGTTGTTCACGAAGTCCTGGAAGGTTGAAAAGAGATGTCTCATCTCCTCTTCTGACACCCTGAAGCCCAGCAGCACCCTCACTGCCATGGTGAATGACAATCTCTGGCTCTCCCTATGGAAAGACAAACAATCAGCATCCAAGAGCAGTCACACCCATGCCTTAAAAAATGCAATTTGAGACCTGCTGACTAATGATGAATCTTCACTTATTTGTGTTCTTGGCCACCATTCAAAGCAGTTTTGCCAATGATGATAATTTGTACCCAAAGCAATTACCTACCCCATGATTTCTAGACATATTTATCCCAATAACAATGATCTTTCTTCACTAGGACCCCCACTCTACCTGTAGACGTTGATGGGCTCGGGGTTGGAGCTCCACACTCGAAGGCTCTCCTGGATGACCTGCTGGATTTTAGGGAGGTAGGACTCCAAGGCCTCGTGGCTGAACACTTTGGCAAACACCTGAGTAAAGAAGAAGAGTAGAGAAACAAGCACATGGGTGTCATTCAAAATGCAGAATATGAGTGCACCTGTCTATTCATGACACAAACTGTAGAGACACAGATAAGGATCAAGCAGGATTTTCATTAAATGCTCGTAAATTTTTCAACTTGGCACACAAACTGAAAGCATTGAGGCATTCATTTGAACCAGTGCAAGTCAAAGCAGAGGACAAAAGTACTGATTAGGCACACATAACATACTGTGTACCATAATCCCCTCTCTTCTTACGGTAAGTACAAACACACACACACAAGCAGAATGTCTTTAGGAAACCTCTGAGCTTTGCAAATCCTGACTGACAGGGTGCGTGAGCAGATGGCAAAGGAAGAACAAGTTTATTCTGTTTTAATATTGACTTTTATTATCTTCACATGGGAGGGTATTATTTGTCTTCTTTGTTAGTTTGTCTTCTGTATAACAAAACTTTCGGTGAACTTTGCTGGAAGGGTTCATCTGTTGGCCAAAGACGAACTGATGATTTTTTTTTTGTTTGGATAGACACTTAAAAACCATCTAACCTCATTGCTATTAACTCCTAAAATCCATTTTTCGTAGGTATGCACAGTCCATTTGACCAAATCTGGCAATTTAACATATGAATAATGAACAAAATATGAAGGCAGATTGCAGTTTCAGTCCTCCCTAATATTTTATATTTAGATAAACAGCATTGTGTTCATTCCACATGCAACTGATCTCTTTCTCAATCTCAATATCTATCTACTAATCCTCCTCCTCTGTCTCTTGACCCAGACATAACTTTTCTATCATGTGTTCATTCTCATTCATTTTCAGATTTTCAGCAATACCCATTCCTTTATTCATCCCCATTTTTTCTCCCCCTCTCACAGCAGAGACTTATACATTGTGGAGGTTTTCCCCTGTAGTCAGCAAAACTAGAATGACAGACAGAAGGAGCTAGAGAGGAGGAGAAGGAGGAGGAGGAGGGGGGAAGGAGAGAGAGTTAAGTCTTTCCTGGCTGCTCGTAGTATTTCTTAGTATGAATCAGTCACCAGTCGTCAGCGTTGTTTGGACAAATAACATTCCATCTGATTTAACCTCCAAAAACTGCCCTTAAAACAGTTTTGGAAATGATTTAGAAGTAGAGAACATTGGAGAGGAGAGGAGAAAAGAGTGTGGATCGGACTAAGAATAGGGCTTTTATATTAATATGAATCAGTCACTAACACTTAGCTTTATTTGGATAAATAACATTACGGTGTGTTTAACCTTTTAGAGCTTTTCCTTAAACAGTAATGCATTGGTCTCGACGTACAAGAGAGAGCAGGAGAGAGTGGTGGAGCATATTGGAGAGCTGCTTGATGAAATTTCAGAAATGCCGACTTTAACAAACAAGAACAGAATTTTTTTTTTTTCAAGAGTCTCTAAAACCATTAAAAGCTGCAAAATCCTTCAGTTTATTAGATTCAGCTTGTATTTTATCTTAAAGGTTGGTTCCCAGGCATTGCAGGAGGCCAATGCAGCACATTGTCGAGCAAGTTTTTTGGCGACTGGTACACGTGGTTTGCATTTTCTGCTCAATGAAATGAGACTGGAACATTTCGAAAACGAGCAAATTTTTATGTTAGAGATGAATACTTCTGTCAGCGGTCGGTCAATACTGTAATTCAGTTCACTTTAAGAGCCTTGCAATTGCGTTGGAAATGCCAATTAAGATTTGTTTTGCCCTGTACAATAGCTTCTTTGTACTCGTGACTCAGAGGTAGAGCGGGTCGCCCAACAATCGGAAGTTTGGCGGGTTCGATCCCCGGCTCCTCCAGTCCGCATGTAAGTGTCATTAGGCAACATATTGAAGCCGAAATTGCTCCAGAAAGCTGTGGCATTGGTGTGTGATTGTGTGTGTTTGTGTAAATGGGGCAGTGCAATTTCTCCTGACGAGCAAGTTGGCACCTAACCCTAACCCTAACCCGTCAGCGTTATGAATGGGGGGAATGTTGGCGTGTGGCGTAAAGTGCTTTGAGTGGTCTAAAGAACTAGAAAGGAGCTATATAAATGCAGTTTATTTACCATTTGAAGTTATTTTTATGTTTTTATGTACTCTGTTTTTATTATGTAACCGACATAAACTGGTAATTGCACATAATCTGTGGTTTGTCTTAATATCTTTTATCACTGTGGGTTCTTTTTTTTTTATGGCTTTCCTTCTACTTTTTTTTTTTTTAGCACAGCGCTGAAACTACAGTACATGCTTAACACAGTATGGTATGGACACTGCTTATAGTCACAATCACAAGATGTTTCAAGATGCTAAAATGTGTTGTTAGCACTTCATGGCATCTGTCCAAACTCAACCCTCCCAAAAAAAAGTACAACTACAGAATATATCTGTTGGTTCTTGTTGGACTTGGTGCTGGAATCTCTCTCTCTCTATATATATATATGGCATCCACAAAGAAAGTGTCTTTAATGTGTATTTCTGGAATATATTTTCCATATGTTAACACACTGAAGTTACAGGGTTGTAAAGACAAAGTGTTCCTGCTTCTTTTCATTGACACAGAATGGAGGCTGAGAGGGAAGAAAGGAGCTGCTAGTGGGACTTGTGCCCAGGCCCAGTACATGTGGTTCCTGAGGTCCATGTTTCAGCCACCAAACCATCAGTCGGGCACTCTTGCTCTTAGTTTGTCCTCTACCTCGTTTTCCTCTCTTTCTCCTCCATTGCCCTCTTCCCTCTCTTCCCTCTCTCTCTCTCTCTCTTTCCCTCATTCCTCTAAAACCCTGCTTCCCTCCCTCCGTTGCCCTCAGAATGAATGAACAATAGTCTACTGAGCTGGTGCTGTGTGCATGAAAGTGTGCATGTGTGAATTACGTGTATGCACTGTATGGGTATATATATATATGTGTGTGTGTGTGTGTGTGTGTTAGGGAGTGGTTAGTGCAGATCACAGAGCGCTCTAAGACGTTAGCAGCGCTACATTTCCTCTGCTGCCGCACCCTGGGGCCGCTGGTCACGGATCAGCTTACATGACCTGCTCTCCAACCCTGACCACAGGGGATTACGCACACTATCTGACCTCAAAACAGTCTGAGAAGGAACACAAGGCTGTCACGACTTTCTTTTGTTTGTTAGGAAGTCGGTCGGTTAGCGAACTGTCAGCGTACAATCACCATCGATCAATCACTGTTCGTTCATTGTGCTGGTTCGGGGATATTTTGGTGACTTTTTTTTTTTATTGGATTTGGAAGACTGACACATCTTCACATTGTCTTCACAGTGCTTTTTAAAGTTATACTGATTTATCCCACTGGGGTTGCCACGGTAACGGCTTAATAGAAGGGTACATATTTGTTTGGTTATTTAGTCACGTTGATTAAGCCAAGTCATAGTAGTTAGTCAATTACACATGTGGTTAAGGAGTCAGGTTTTTTAGTGTGTTTTTAAAGAGAGGTTTAATTGGATACATATTGCAGACATGTCTTCATTTTATGGGTTTTTTTTTTTCTTATCAATTAATCAGTCGGTCAATTGGTGGGTCACTCGGTTTATTGATGACTTAATCAGTTACTAATCAATCTGATCTGAAGCTGATTACTTTGCTGGTTTCAAGCATTACTCTAACTCGAAACTATTCATTAAATCTGTCTCCAAGGCCAAGGTCTGTTTGCCAGTTCGTTAATCGGTCGCCCCACAAAATTTACCAGAAGAATCCGCCAACAAACAAACAAACAAACAAACAAAAAAACCCTAAGGAGAGAGAGGCTGAATAAGTGAATGGGCAAAAAAAAAAAAAAAGTGACGCCAAAATGGGTTGTGTAACATGAATTTAGCCATCAAACCTGTCTACAGTGGATTATGCATAATTGGTCAATTTGGGTGAATGTTTTGCCTATTCCGACACACTTACCATACCTTTTGTATATCCAAAAATTTGGGGGTTTTTTTAAGGTGGAAAGCCATCCTGTCCTAACATTATGACAACAGCTAAGTTAGCTGAGAAGCAGCTGCGCACACATCCCTTAAATTTGGGGGTTTGTGGGTTGCCAGGTTGCCAGGTTGTGGTGACAGATGGGTTGAAATTGTAATGTAGTGTAGTGTAGTGGATTGTGTTTCATAGACAAATCTGGCTAACTTAAAAAGGTAACGTCAAACATACGTAGCAAAACTAATGGATCCGCGTGAGACGATTATTCATAATAAAGTTTGAGAACCATGCAAATTACGGGAGTTTCCCCCCGAGGAGAAAGAGGACAAAATGCTGAGATGGTCGTCAAATACGTAGGAGAGAGGGAGAGAGGAGAGAAACCTGGGAAAAGTTGGGAATGCTGGCAGGCCTGACTTTACACACTCATACATAGAGACGGAGCAGAAGGGTTGAGCTACTTTAGGGCCGGAGAGTGAGTCAGGCAATGTGTGTGTGCAGGCCGACGAGAGGCCAAGTCTCTGAAAAAGGTAACTACAGGTCAAACACTCATATACACACACACACACACACACACACACACACACACACACACATACAAATGGTATCTCCCTGAGCCTGGCTGCCAATCAAACATAGTTTTTTTTATGCAGTGTCACTCTGGGACGTTCCAAGTTCCACACAGGACGGGGGTGATGGAGGAGGAGGAGGAGGCGGGGTGGGGGGTGGGGGGGGATTGTTCAGTACAACAGTCATTTTGCTGCACCACAAAAACGTGACTGTCTTCTGTAGCCTGCAGCGCAAAGACACAGGCTTAAAGACACACACACTGTTACACATACACATACACTGTTACACACACACACACACACACACACACTCCCAGACTCTTACACACAGTGATATAGTCACCAACACACACACAGACACGGTCGTCCTAATAACGTCCATATGTCTTAAATTATGTGAAAGTGCTGCGAGCTGCTGGTTCCACAGACATGTAAAGACTCCTTTATTCTTCTCTCTGCCCTCCTTTCCCCTTTCCCCTCCTTCCCTCTCTCTCTCTCTCTCTCTCTCTCTCTACACTCCCACCTCTTCCCGTCTCTCCCTGCCCCTTCATCACATCCCTTTTTAAAAAAACCTTTTTTTATATTCCTCTCTCTCTCTCTCTCTTTCTTTCTCTCTCTCTCTCTCTCTCTCTCTCTCTCTCTCTCTCTTTTCTTTTTAGTCAAACAAGCAGGCCATATGTCTCCCCCCCGCTTCTGTCGTCACTTTGAATCTTGAATCTTGTTTTTAAGATGCAAAGGTTTTTTACCGAGCAAGTCAGGTGAAGTTAGGAGGATAAAATCGCATTACATCATCAGCTTTTGTTAAAGTAATCATAGCAGGAAACAGAGACAAAATGTTGTAACTATTTCATTACATTCTTTACATTTTTAGCTTGAAGCAGCTTTTATGCAATTGAATAGTAACCTAGAGATGTACTCGAGTACAGCTTTCAGGTACTGGCACTTCATTTGAGACTTTTACATAGAAATATTTTTACTCAGCTACACATATGTGCTGAATAAAGATGTATAGCCTCACAGATATGATGCATTACTGTAGTTTAATCTCCATTTTTTTAATTTGCATGCTGGACACAGACTTTTTAAGCAGTATAAACCTTGACTTTCTGCTTAATATCCTCATCAAATTGGCAAAATTGGACTCAATAGGCTTTCTTAAAACAACAGTAATACAGTATGCATGGTTGTATATGTTGAAGCCTTACATATGACAGTAAAATTCACCACTGAATGTCTTTAAAACTGGGAAAAAAGCAAAGATGGGTTGAGTCTCAGCTGAGTTAGAATTGGCAGTGCCCTCTACTGGTGATGAGCAGAAGCACAGGAGACAATCAATGTACCCATGTACAGCATTTACAGTACCACCAACATCCTCCAAAAAAAACATGGGAGGAAGTGAGATAGGAGGTTTCTACTGATTTGACCTGTTTTATTATAAAGAGCTCAAATATTTACTTTCATTATTTCTGGCTATCACAGGAAGAAACACCACAAAAAAAGAGAGAGAGAGAGAAAAGGAAAGTTGGAGTCAATGTAAGACAAGCAGAGAGAAAATAGCTTGTCAAGAAGACGTCAGGTTAAATGTGACAGTTAAATTGAGGCAGAGGTCAATTTGAATCTCTCCACATGTCATCTTCTTCTTTCTTTCTTTTTTTTCCTTTGTTCAATTCCTTTCCAATCTCTTCTTCTTCTGTCTCACTCCTCTGTTTTCCTTTTTTACCCTCCTTCTATTTTCTCCCACTCCTAAATTTTTAGGGATTTGAAGGGATGGCTCCAAAAAAAAAGTGAAAAACAAGGGGGAAAGGAAAATATGGAGCCGACAGGAGGAGGAGGAAAGAAAGAGAAAAAGAGACAGAAGGGAATTTGAGCTGTGAAGGAATAGAAAAAGGCAGAGGTATGTCAGAGGGGTGAAAATAGACTACTTGGCTGCTACTATCAATAGTGTGTATTAGCATGTGTGTAGATGGGATTCTCCTCAGTGTTACTTCAGAATAGAGGAGCTTTTTCCACTGTGGATGTCAGGTGGAGCTTTCTGTGAGCATGTTTAATACTTCACTTTATCACTTTGGACTGCTGCAGGTTTCATTTTCATACTGAAAACTAAGAAAAAAATGGAGCTAAAATCCAAACACCTTCCTGCATAGATAATATAATACAGTTTAATCTCATTTTAAAGCTTCTGCTGCAGGTGTTCTCACTACTTCTTCTTGGTCAGGTTGAAGCTTTGCTGTTATAACATGATGCCACTAGACTCTTTATGCTAATTAGGATGATATAAGTATCATTTGTGCAGCTTTAAAAGGTGCAATAAAGCTTATTAATCAAGCTGAGGCTGCACAATCTCATATAGTCCTGACAGGAAGTCTAATTTGAGTCTAAAAGCATTGAATTATCTCGCTATTTAATCCCTGGAAACAAGATGTCTTCTACTTAATTGTGAAGTCAGTGTTTGTGCTCTGAAGGCTTCACACTGCACCACGACTGGCTCCAAACTAGTTGTGATGTCACAAATCCAACGACTTAAACTCAGCTTTATAAGGTGCAATAAAGATTATTAATCAAGCTGAGGCTGCATAATCTCATACAGTCCTGACAGGAAGTCTAATTTGAATTATCTTGTTATTTGGTCATTTCTGAAGTCAGTTGTCAGAGTTTGTGCCCTGAAGGCTTCGACGACTGGCTCCAAACTAGTTGTGATGTCACAGATCCAACGACTTAAACTCAGCTTAACTTTCAGGTGAGCGTAAAGAAACTTTTCCCTATTTCAGCAAATGAAAACAAGGTGTCTTTTTGTATCAAACTCTACAAATAAGCAAAACACATTTTTGAGTGTTAACGTGGCTTTAAAAGCAGCTGGCGTTTGGTGCAGAAACATTTGTGCTACACACCTGTTGTCAAGACTTTATGGTTGGTGTGTGCAGGTGAAAAGATTTTGCAAAGCACTAAATCTCCAGCCAGTTGAATAACATATGTGACGAGAGAGAGAGAGAGAGAGACATAGAAAGAGGGAGAGAGAGAGAAAGAGAGAGAGAGAGAGACATAGAGAGAGAGAGAGAGAGAGATATAGAGAGAGAGAGAGAGAGAGAGAGGGGAGAGAGACATAGAGAGAGAGACGATAAAGCTTTGATAAGAGATGTGTTACATACATGCAGTCTCTTCAGGAAACTGTAAAAACTATAATTTCCTTAATACTAGTGCAGCAATCTGCCTTTTCAAAATAAAAGACTTGACCCTGATTTTTTTTTTTTTTTTTTTTTTTATAACTCATGCATTCAGATTTCAAGCAAAGCAGCAACCGTCAGTCTCCAACTCCAGTCTGCAGCAGCTCATAAGCAAATACTTCTAGCAGTTATATGGTTTATTTAAGGGCCAAAACCCAAAGCGATAAACCCTGTTTGTTCACAGCAGAAATAAGTATGTTTGATGTTGTTTTCGGTAGGAGGATGGTGTGTAAAGCTCTGGCTGGCTGGCCTCGTTTGGCCCTTGGTCGGCCCGTAGTGGAAAACCCAGGCCGCTGTGGCTCTTTGAGGGGAGTTAGTTTCCTAGCTTAACACGGGGTTATATGGAAACTGGCTGGCTGTGTTGATCCACCGATGGCTAATGTGCTGTGTGAAGATTGTTTTTCCGTATAAAAACCGCACACACACACACACACACACACACACACACACACACACACACACACACACACACACACACACACACACACACACACACAGCAGCAGTTCTGGTCCAGTGGGTCAGACAGTAAGCAAGTCGTTCATTCTTTTCTTGCAGTTTTTTCATTTTCTGTCTATTGACTTAGTTTTATTAACCAGAAAACAAGGGGAAGTGCTGCCACCACACCCCCCTCCTCCTCCTCCTCCTCATCCTCATCCTCCTCCTCCAGCTCCTCCCCAAACACACACACACACACATGCTCTCATACATAAGACTTGAATACCGGCCAGCTGACCTCTCTGCCCCGCTTTCTAATTTCCTTCACTGTCTTCCCTTCTATCTGTCTCTGTTTCTTTATCTGTCTGTAATCAAAAGGATTTGTTTCCCATAAACAGCCAGAGGGTCAAACCTCAAACACATGTCCTGCTGAAGTGCCCTCGAACAACACGACTAGATGTGCCCTGATACTTGAAAGTGGTCGATATCGAAGTGTAGTTAATGTATTTGATACGTTTATTTTGCACCAGTCAATCACTAAATGTGTTTTATTTATGTTTTATAACGCTGCTTGTACTCATTTCTTCTTTCTTATTCTTCTGTTTTATCTGAATTAAGTCAGAATGGATCTGAATGCATCATTTCCTTGTATGATATATAGTATTTATGGTCCAGGAGTTGAAAAGCTCCAATTTTTACATGACTTTAGTCCTCTAATCAACTTTTAATAGCATCATAGACTTCCTGTTTTTCAAAATAAAAGATTTGAATCACTTTTAGAGTTCAGATTTCACAGCAGCGACTCTGTAACACGATCCTTCATCTAAATTTTATTTTAGAGTATTTATGATCCAGGAGTTGAAAGCTCCAATTTTTACATGACTTTAGTCCTCTAATCAACTTTTAAATAGAAGCAGAATAGCATCCTCTTTTTCAAAATAAAAGATTTGAATCACTTTTAGAGTTCAGATTTCATTCACAGTAGCGACTCTGTAACACAACGCTTCATCTAAATTTTTTTAGAGTGATCCAGGAGTTGACTTTAGTCCTCTAATCAACTTTTAAATAGAAGCAAAATAGCATCGTAGACTTCCTCTTTTTCAAAATAAAAGATTTGAATCACTTTTAGATTTCAGATTTCATTCACAGCAGCGACTTTGTAACACGATGCTTCATCACTTGATCTCAGGAGGGAAACTCGCTTTCCTTTTGCCTCCTCAGGGAGGTCAGAGGTCACATACAGAGCAGCAGGCAGGTAGCGGGTTCCTACGACTTGCTCAAAGGTACTTAAGCAGCGTGTTTGCTTAGCAACGCTGAGCTCCAACCGACGACCATAATCAGCTTTACCGACCTCACATCCATCTCTGTATCTGGGCTGCAGAACAGGGGGGAGTGTTCAGGTGTGTGTGCACATATGCTTTCGTGTATTGCTATGTGTGTGTGTGTGTGTGTCGGGCCCCCACAGAAAGCCCCTCTTTGTGCTGTGTCGGAGGCAGCCTTCCTAATCAGGGGTCATTACATGAGGTTAGTGCGGGGGTCTCCAGGGAGCGGAGAGGGGATCAGAGCCCAGATTAGACCCAGCCGACCCCTTGCCGTCCCTGGGCACCGCTGCAACGAAACCTGACCCCCCCTCCTCCTCCTCCTCCTCCTCCAAAAAAGAAAAAAAAATCACCCTGCTTTTCCTGCTTCCACAGAACGGAGGATCCGGTGAGAGAAAACGAGAGACTGATTTACAGGAAAACACACCAGATTCTGCTTCTTCTTCTAGTCTAGTGTGTGTGTGTGTGTGTGTGTGTGTGTGTGTGTGTGTGTGTGTGTGAGAGAGAGAGAGAGAGAGAGGGAGAGAAAGAGAGAGAGAGAGAGAGAGAGGTATGCACCCCAGGGATAAGGGGATAATAGAGGTGGAGGTAAGTGGCTGATTACCTGAAATGGTCCTGGCATAGAAAAGAGAGAGAGAGAGAGAGCGAGAGAGAGAGAGAGCGAGAGAGAGAGAGAGGTGGAAAAAAAGAGACTGAGAGAAGCGAGAAAGAGAGATAATAAGCAGAGAGTCGGGGAGAAATTAAGCGAAGAAGATAAGAGAAAAAAAAAAGGAAGAACCATGTAATCCAGGGTGGGCGGTATTAACAGGAATCACTCTCTCTTTCTCTCTCTCTCTCTCTCTCTCTCTCTCTCTCTCTCTCTCTTTCTCTACATAGATGAACGGAGGAGCAGATGGAGTGATGGAGGAATCGTTCTCACGCTTCAGTAGCCAGAACGATGCTGATAAGAGACTGCGAGGACAGGATAGACTTTCTCTCTCTTTCTCTCTCTCTCTCTCTCTCTCTCTCTCTCTCTCTCTCTCTCTCTCTCTCTCTCTCTCTCTCTCTCTCTCTCTCTCTCTCCTTCTGTTTGTGAAGAAGAGTGCGTCATACCTTTTCTGACTGTGAGTCCGGTGTGTGTATTGTCTCCGTTACGTCCACTACCGGCATAAATATTGAGAACTGTGTGCCTTTAATTCGTACCTGAATGTGTGTGTGAGTGTTTTCGGCAAATTTGTCTACTTTACTGCAACTCCATTACGATATTTGTTTTCTGGTACGTGATAAAGAAACTCTGATGACCTTTTATATTCTGACTGTAGCGGCAAAACTGGAAAATAATGATATGAAGAGAAGAAGAGTGAGGCTCACACCTGATTCCCAAACCTAGCCTAAAATGTTCTTATTAATTTAAACCATTTATTCCATATGAAATAAAAGCAGCAGGAAATAGCGATATATTATGTGGCCTTTATTTAATTCTTATATTTATGCACATTAAATATTTAGCTCCAGTTTCATCCTATAAATACTAAGCAAGAGTAAAAGTTGAACATTTAAGGCGACTTTTACACTCATAATTTAATGTGTGTTTTTTTCTCTTGCCCCTCTGATAGATATATTACGGTATTACCTTAAAATTATGGTGCAAGAGGAATATTTAAATCTCTGTCTACTGTATAGGCGAATTTAACTCTCTAGTGTGCTTTAACCTTTGTAGCTAATTACAGTAATCTTCAATAATCTGAATATATGTATATTATATTTACTGTAGCCTTAATGATGGTTCATTTTTTATTTAATTTTAAAAAGTAGGTCAAAATCAGGTGTTTCATATCTTTCCATATTATTTTGCGTATGCGGTAGCCCTTCATAAAAGGAGTATTCCACCAAAAATCAAACTTAAATGTCTCGCTGTTATTCTGCATCTTAGTTTTTGTCTATTTTAAGCTCTGTACCCTTAATGATGGTTCATTTTTTATTCATATTGACTCCTTGAAATATGCTATTAATTTAAAAATTAGGTCAAAATCAAACAGGTGTTTCATATCTTTTCCATATTATATGTTATTATTATGTAACTTTGCTTATTCATAAAAGGAGCATTCCACCAAAAATCAATCTTTAATGTTTCGCTGTTATTCTGCATCTTAGTTTTAGTCTATTTTAAGCTCCGTGAACCCAAACTGGCCTCATCTACTGTCCTCTGAGACGGAGGAAGATACTTTTATAAATAATTGAGTTGAGAGATTGAGAGGGTTAGGGTCAGCGGCATATTCCTTGAATCCAAACCCAAAAATACTCCGAACCCTTAATATGATGCTTGAGTGTGTATATGTGTGTGTGTGTGTGTGTATATGCGTGTCCTAACCTTCCTCCTCTTGCGGTGGATGTCTCCGATGCTGTTGGCCAGTGAGTTTGGTCCCAGCAGCGTCGCGGTGCTTTGAGGCCAGTCCACCGTCACCAGCGTGTGCTCGCCCATCAGCACCTTACGTACGTTCTCGGCACCCGTCACCCGGATTAGAGGGCGACCTAGCAGGTGGGTCTTGAACACGTTGCCGTACTTCTGCCTCCTCGACGCATGGAAGCCTGAACCCTAGAGAGAGAAAGAGAGAGAGGAGACAAAATAGATCAATATTAAAGCTCTGAGAACTTGATTGAAAGGAGGATTATTTGTCCATTTTTCATTTTAAACACTCAAACATCAAACATTTATTTCATATATTGTGACAAACTATGAATTAACTTCATTTTTGAAAGGTAGGAAAAGTCAAAACGACACAAATCGAGCATCTGATTGATTGGAGGGTGCGAGCCAAGCAGCGACTGTCGATGCCGAAATGTTGTGAACTTGCTAAAAGGCGGAATTTCCCTTTTTACTAGTGGAGGTGTGAGAGGAGATTTGTGTTGAGGAAATCCCCAAACACTCCACCCTGTTTCAGTGACGTTAGAGAAACGCTTTGCCCATCCCTTCGGCTAACGGAGATCCCCCTCATCTCCTCGCCTCTTCCTCGCTTCTACTTCTCTATATTATATTTCAATGGAAACGCCAGAAATCCGATAAAGGCAGGAAACACCCAACTTAACAACACATCACCCAATCGCTCACAATCCACATCTTATTCTTTCTACCCATCATCATCGCCATCATCATCCCAAATGTCTGCATCACCCTCTTCACCCTGACCATCATCATCATCATCACCTTTAACATGAAGAAAACTGACCAAAACCTTCACTTCCTGATACTTCGGAGCTCTGCAGTGACTGATTTTTTTACGTTTGCTATTAATTTAAACCAGCTTTTAGATTCTGACCTCCACTCCAGCTTTGATCTTCACCTCTAAGAGCTCTGAGTAAGTGTTTTCTGTCTCTCTCTTTCTTTCTCTCTCTTTTCTCTTTTTGTGGTTTGGGGCCCAAATGGACCATTTCTGGAGAGTCTGCCCCCTCTCCCTCCACCCCTCCGCCCCCACATGCAAAAAG
>JAJDFG010001041.1:32500-52076 GCA_021039105.1 Scomber colias
AGGATTTTCCACACACGCCATCCAAACACACACACACACACACACACACACACACACACCCTTTCATTACATGCTCACAAATGCTCGAAAATTCTGACAAATGCCGCCACAATCGCTAGAAAAATCTTGCAAAAAAATCCCCCCCCCCCCCGTCTCTCTTGTTCTCTCTACCCCCAAAACACACACACACACACACACACACACACACACACTGTCCGAGCAGAGTTAGCTAGTAGCGCGCCGGCCATATGCTAAAAATACCCCCGTCTGTTCTGTTGGGGTTGGCCTGGGGGCGAACCTGGGCTCGAGCTTATAAATGTCTTCTTTGTAGCGCAGTGGAAATGTCCAACAAATGACTCTTTTATTAGGGCAAGACAAAAAAACACAGCTAATTATGTTTACTTAGATCAACGCAGCAGCTCACACACACACACACACACACACACACACACACACACACACATAAGGGCTAGCTGGGGGGGGGACAGCGAAAGTGTGTGTGTGTGTGTGTGTGTAGAGAGAGAGAGAGAGTTATAAAACAGAAATATTAGGGTGAAGCTTTACAGGGAAGCGGGCGCAATGCTTTTTTTTGAGAAGAGGGAGAAGCAGTGAACGCAGCAGGAGATGAATGACAGAGCAATTTACTAGCTCGGGGTTTCATACTTAGCATGAAAGAAAAAGAGGATCCACTAGAGCTTTAAAAAAAATTAAAAAAAGAAAAGAAAGATATACAGTTAGCGTTTTTTAAAATTGAAGTGAATTTGTTAAATTTGGATTTTAAAGGGAGATTCCGTCAAAAAAGCGCTCTTGAATGTTTGCAGCCTTGGTAATAATAATCTGAGTTTATTAAAGTAAATCTGAATTTAACACACGCAAGATTTATTCTACATATGCATAAAATGTTAATGTTGCATGATGTCGAAAGTTCTTCCCTTTAACGTTAGATTATTGGTGTGTGAGTGCTTTATTTTAAACTCCAATGCACACATGAAAAAAAGTGTTAAAAACGGCTTCTCGTTTCTTCTCAAAGCAGGTGCTGTGTTTGCGGTGCGTTCGAGTGCAACTTTAAAGATGGGAAAAAGCGATAAAATGATGTTTCAGTTGCTCTTGGGCTATTCGGTGTGGCGACTCGGAGGGAAACAGGTGATTAAGATGATTTAAGTGATGAAAATGAAAAGAATAGAGCAACTTATTAGTTTACAAGAGCGATAAACTCTTCACTTTTGATTTGTGGGTAAAGCAGCGGCGCAGCGATGAGCGTTGAGCAGGAAGGACGGCGCCGAAATTTAGCCAGAAAAGTGAATCTTTTTCGACTAAAAAGGTTAAAAATGAAAAGTGAACCAAAAAAAAAAGAAGCAGCAGCAACAGGAGAGAAGAAGGAGAGAGAGAGAGAGAGAGAGAGAGAGAGAGAGAGGAAACGAGGTCAAAGGCTGTGAGGGAATTCCTTCTTTCTTTTCTGCTGTCAATCATTCAGCCGGTGCCAGAGATACCAAGGAACCAGTGTGTGAGGTTTTATGTGTGTGTGTGTGTGTGTGTGTGTGTGTGTGTGTGTGTGTGTGTGTGTGTGTGTGATTGTGATTGTGTGTGTGTGTGTGTGTTTCAATGGTGCGACAGGTCCTCGACTTGACAATGAACCCCGTCCCTTTGCGGTCACGCCACTGCATCAGAGAGACAGAGAGGAGGAGGAGGAGGAGGAGGAATAAGAGAGCAGGAGACGAGAGGAAAGGGAAAGGGAAAGGAAAGGATGGAGGAGAGGAAAAGAGGACAGAGAAAGAAAAAAAAGAGCAAGAGAGAGAGAGAGAAAGTGTGAAAAGGTGAAGAGAAGCCAGAAACAGGGGCGAGAGAAAGCGAGCGCAGAGCGTGGCGGAGGAGGCGGAGAGATGGGAAGGGTGCTGGTTTTTCAAAAGGACGGATTAAGGAAAAAGGGCTACAGATAGTTCAGCCAAAAAACAAGTAGAATAGAGAGAGAGAGGCAGAGCGAGGGAGAGAGAGAGAGAGGGTTGGCCCCTGACCCGAGGACATTATAGAAAGGGAGATTATGGTTGTTCAAAACTCTCTAAGCACTCACCCCGGGACCCCAGCTAATACCCTGACACACACACACACACACACACATACACACACACACTACAAGCAAATACAGGACTGCCACTGTGGAATGCTAAGTCAACAAAATACATCCATACTTCAGTTTCTTATTGTCAATGAATCCCGTGAACGAGAGAAACGAGCTAAGGTTTTGAGTTTGATGAGAGCTCTGAATCTGTATCAATCCGCCGCTGAAAGTAGTCCCCAGACAAATGCACTCTTTACTTCTGTTTTAGAAATATTTGCTTAAAAAAAGCTACAGTGCCGAGCTGCTTTAGGAGCTCCCAAAAGGTGAAGCTAAAATATAATGATCGCCCCCTGGTGGCCGGCAGCAGTATTGGTCATAAGTCCGGCCCGCTACATGCTAGCAGATCCTTTTTTTGGCATTTTAGGTCGTTCTTATCACGCTGACGTATCCAAGTGCTATTTTTTCTGATACGTTTTAGATTTAATTTGTTATTTGACAATCTATAAAACAGTTTAAGGGTGTTAGTGTAGTGTCCGACTCTATAGAAACTAGCTAAGTTTTGAGTTTGAATCTGTATCAATCCGCCGCTGAAAGTAGTCCTCAGTCAAATGCACAGCACCGAGCATTACAACTATATTTCATGGTCATAAAATGAGTATCTACTATAGCCAGAATATAAAAGCAGAAAAATAAATATGATACGTTTTAGTTTTAATTTGTTATTTGACAATAAATAAAACAGTTTAGGGGGCATTAGCGTAGCATCTCACTCTATACTGCGCTGACTTTGGCTCCAAATGACGTCACATAAGCAAGATGGCAGCTCCCGATAAAAGGCTTCACTTTCGTATAGCAGCAAGAAGAGGAGACACGTCCATCATATTGATACACGATCTACGTTTTTTAAAATATTATTACGTTACAAGTTTGTGATGTTCTTAAAACTGAGCGTCACAGATTAAGAGTAAGAAACCTGAGAAGTGGTGAGATACACCTTTTAGTTTTTATATCTTTTCCTCCGACTTCAAGAGAAAGACGAATAATGCCCATATATATACAAATTAGTAAAACGCTCTCTCTTTCTTTCACACACACACACACACACACACACACACACACACACACACACACACACACACACACACACACACACACACACACTCATTGACAAAGAAAGCCTAACATTGGCCTCTATACTCGGCCTGGGACAAGCGTGTTAGAGGAGGGATCAGTGTGTTCTCGGGGTGAAAGAAGGGGCAAGGGAGACCACTGCCAGTACCTCCTGCTAATCTGTACAAGAGGAGGAGGAGGAGGGATGGAGGGAAAACACGGGAGGAGAAGAAGACGAAGACGACAACGACAACGAAGAAGAAGAGGAACGAAGTAAAAACAAAATATAGTGAAATCCGAATCCGAATTTTTTATTTTGTCCCAATGACGACATGAAGTATGAAGGATGATGACAAAGTGAAGGGAAGGAAGAAGAAGAAGGGATGAAAAGCGATTTTAAAGATGGCGAATTAGGGGAAAAATGAAAAAGGGAAGAGGCGAGATTATAGGGAAATTTTGGGAAAAGTGGAGTCAGGACAGGTGGATAAAATGATAATTAGAAAAGGAAAGAAAACACATTTAAAAGAGGAAGAAATGACAAAGAGGAAGATTTGAGCGATTGGAAAGAAAAAGGAATACAAGTACAGATAAAAATTCAAAAATATGTCGATATTCGTACTAACAACACGATAGAAAAATAGAAAAAAATCATCAAAATTTGAAACAAATTAAAGAAAGATTGTAGAAATGCGACAAAAGAAAAGCGAAAAGATGGAGAGAAGCTCGACAAAAGGTTACAGGGGTGTGAGAAGAAGAGAAGAAGAGTCCTCGGAGGTTCAAGGGTCCTGCCTTGAATGTTAACACAGTAACACACACACACACACACACACACACACACACACACACACACACACACACACACACACACACAAAGGGCTTCCCCTTGTGCCCGCTCAATGAACTATGTATCTCTCTCACCCAACACACACACACACACGCACACACACACACACACACACACTCTTGTCCTTTGCCAGCGCCCTGCCACTCTTATGGCATCAAACAGAAGAAAGAAAGAGAGAAAGAAAGAAAGAAAAAGAGAAAAAAGAAAGAAAGAAGAGAGTTAATCAATCAGAATTGTAAAATGATCTCTGCAGCTCACACACTTCTGTGCATGTGTGCTTGATTTGTGTGTGTTCACAATACATCTGCATATGTGACTGTGTGTGTGTGTGTGTGTGTGTGTGTGTGTGTGTGTGTGTGTGTAGTCTTTCCATCCACTTTGTATGTGTGTGTGTGTGTGTGTGTGTGTGTGTGTGTGTGTGTGTGCGCAAGGGAGCCTCAGGACTGTGTAACCGCAGCTATGCAGCACACAGCGGGCTGGACCGCAGTAATGGAACCTCGTATAGATGAAGCCACCAGGTCTCACAATCCCTGCTCTGTCTGAGCCGTGTGTAAAGGAGCAGTCCGCCCCACGAAAAACACAAAGATCCCACACGCGCTGCAGAGCACCAGAGAGGCTCCAGAGCCGCTCCGTCTCGCTCGTCAGCACCATATAAATTTAACCCACGATGAGAACAGAGCAGCTCATCATAAATGAGGCGTTCAGGGGTAATTCGGAGCTGTCAACCGGTTGCATAAGCGTCTGATGTTGCAGTTTGAGCTGTTGTCCATGTTTTTCAATCTTCTTTTTAAACACATTACGGACAAAAACTGAAATATTTGTGTTTCCAAAGTTAAGAAAGAGACGTTAATGCAAGTAAATATACGATGTGTGGTGGGAAATGACCAGCTGTGACTCTACGTGACTCGAAACCTTATTATTGTGAATCGAGGTCAGTTTGTTCCTTAAATGAGCGAAAATCAAAGCTGCCTACAAATGTAACGTAATGATTTTTGAAGTGGTAGTTAGTCAGCGTTCAAGTGACTGGTTACTAAAATAGATGCTGCGTTGTTACTTCGTCAAAAATCCAGACTTATTTAATGTGTTTACGTTTAAATACGGTGAGTAGAAATGTGACAAGAACCCAAAGAAAGTGATTGAGAAACTAGAAAAGTAACGTTCTCTCTCGCTCGTCACACAACTCCTACACCGACGTTTCGCTGCGAAGCCGTGAACGCCACATTTTTGAAAGGGGAGCTTTTCGAATTCTCATAATTCCGACTTTAAGTTGAATTTGAAGGCACCACGAGAGTTTCTCACAAGGGGACAGAAGAAGAGCGACAAAACGACAGATTCGCCGTAAAATCCATCCTAATATCGATGAAGTCAGTTTGTAATAGTTCTACCAGGAAGTGGAGAGAGAGAGAGAGAGAGAGAGAGAGAGAGAGAGAGAGAGAGAGAGAGAGAGAGAGAGAGAGCTGTCGTCACTGTGCGTGATGAGAGGAGTGTTTGGTCTGCAGGACTGTTTTTACTCTGCCCACCGTCATTTACACTGCAAAACAGAGACAAGATGACAGGCTGGCAGACAGAAGGTCGGAGGGACAACCCATTAGTGTGTGTGTGCGTGTGTGTGTGTGTGTGTGTGTGTGTGTGTGTGTACAGTATGTGAGCGTGTGCCAAAGTTGTGTGCAAACTGCGGAAAAGCCAAATTTGACTAATTATAACAGCAAGAAACGATCACTGATAATGCTTTTCACACCTTCTGCATAGAAATCGACTCTCTCTGTGTGTGCGTGTGTGTGTGTGTGTGTGTGTGTGTGTGTGCGTGTGTGTGTGTGTGTGCGTGTCAGTCTCATTCACAAACTTCAAAAAACACAAACACACTATACAGTCTGAGTCTCTGTGCCATGTGTTCATTTCCTCTGGTCTGACCCAGATTCAGTCCAGCCTATCTGCGCAGCATGTGAGTGTGTGTGTGTGTGTGTGTGTGTGTGTGAGTGTGTGTGTGTGTGTGTGTGTGTGTGGTTAAGTGTGTATTTTGTGTTGTGTATTTATGTGTGTGTGTGTGTGAGACCAAGGGAAACTGTATCCAGAGGACAGTTAGATAGGTTTCCCTCATTGACTGGGAACAGCATTAGTGTGGCTGTGGCGGCTCTGACTGACAGATAAGTGTAAGTTTTAGAAGTGTAATAAACCTCATTAACCAATAAACCTTAAATATGATACTAATAACTTTTAAAAATAAGTAAAAAAATGTTTAATTCAAAGCTTAACTATAAGATAATATTCAAAACCACATGTGGGGAACTTTGCACTTTGGCGCCTCCAAGTGGCAGCGTAAGAAAAGTTCATTACACAGAAATACTGGTACATTATTTTGAAATTAAAAATGTGCATGTTGTTGCTTAGTAACTACTTTAATCTTTCACTTTGACTTTTTTATTCATAGATAAGTTTCCAAATTGGTGTGTTTCAATTCTCAAATAAGAGAAATCGTGTTTATTTTGACCTTAAAGGAGACATAACAAGACTTTTCTGGTTCTCTATTAGTATTAATATTAGTATTAATTGATATCAGATGTTAAACATAGACAAGGTTAATATACAAAAAAATGCTACCTGGAAGTCAAAGGTGCCTTTAGGGATGCCTGTAAACGGGCGTCTGTTCAGTAGCTTTTATTGCTAATATGGTTGCTAAGGTGTTGCTATGTGTCGCTCACGTCGTCAAAGCTTCATATTTAAGATTCAGATTTGAGAATTTGAAGTTTCGAATAAAAGAATGAGGATAAAGTAGTAAAATGTTGCGTGGTTTGTTGATAAAGCCGCTCGAACGGTCGTAAAATTGGACGAGATTTGGCTTTTGAAAGTTGACCAATCAGATCAGAGTAGACTCAAAAGAGGCGGGGCTTAAAGAGACAGTCGTGAAAACAGCCTGTTTCAGACAGAGGCTGAACTGAGGGGCTGCAAAAAGAGTCGGTATAAGATAAATAAGGCATTTTTTAAAACTGTAAATCATGCAAATATATTTAAATATAACCCCAAATTAAAAATGAACACCTAAAAATGTCAATATGTGTTCGAACTACTACAAAATTTGTGGATTTTTAAAACAAACCAACCAAAAAAAGCACCTGTCGTCTAACCAAAAATGGAGAAAAGAAGAAAAAATGCAATATATATTTTTAAATCTTTACAAAAATCCTCCTTTTTAACCAGTTGTAATAGTACATGTCTAAATTGAAGCCTTAATGATATTCATAGGAGCATGTGGACGTTTATATATATATATGTGTGCAACTGTATAAAAAGAGTGCATTTAAAAGTTCATATCTGATCTGTGTTTATCTCTGTAAATATATAAATCTGCACCATGTAGGTACTGTGTGTGTGTGTGTGTGTGTGTGTGTGTATGTGTGTGTGTGTTTCCCTGCTCGGTAGCGCTCCTGCTTGGCACCGTCCCTTCAGAAAACTCCGGCTCCTAATGAGAGCAGACAGGTCTTTGGCAGAGTGACCGTAGAAACTATTTCTAAACTGCAGATCGCTTTAAAACGAATCCGTCACAAAAAATGCTGCCGCTGCCGCCGCTCGCTCGCTCGCTCCGTGTGTGTCGAGGTAAAAATATACCGTATGTATATATACACACACGCACATTTTGGCTAGGAGTGTGTTTATGTAGGAAGTCTGGAGGAGACGTTAGGGGCAGAAGAGGAGAGGGAGAGAGGAGTGGGAGAGAGAGAGAGAACAAATGCGAAAGGGGTTGGTAAAGAGAAAAGAAAAGTTGAAAAGTGTTTTAAGAGATTGAAACACCTGCTGCACATCTGTTCACACATATCCTGCAACATAAAACAGCTTATGTTGTAAAAAGTGGTGCAAAGTTTGTTACCTTTCATTACGAATAAAAAGAAAAATACACCAGCAAACACAACTACTCTGATGTGAGGGTTTCGGCTGGTCGCTGATCTGGCGCCCCCTCTGGTGAGATGAGGATACTACAGCACAACTTTTAATATCAAACTACGATTAAAAAAAATATTAAAAACCGAAAAAAGAAGCAACATATCAGATTGAAGGCGTAAAGAACTTCCTGCTGCAGTATTTCCTACGTTGAACGCCCGACTGAAACCTTCCGAACAGACGAACCAGTGCTGTCAACGGTCATCATTTGCTTAAACCTGCAAAAGGTCGCCTGCAGGAAAATGTACCGAGTGTTGTCTGAAGTGATTTAAACAACTAATGCTGCCCTTTTTTTTCTTCTTCTTCCATGAGCTGAATCAGCGTTTATATATCGATATTGGTCGTCGTCTCAGAAACATCTCAACTTGATATGTATGTTCAGAAAATCAAGAACTTCTCATCGCTTAATGAAATGCTGCAGCGGACTACGGTACTGTCTCTTAATGTCATGAATTCTCCAACTGAAGACACAAAATCAACATCTGGGCAAGAAAGGTCCCCAACAAACCTCCATCTCTCTCTCTCTCTATGTCTCTCTCTCTCTCTCTCTCTCTCTCTCTCTGTCTATCTCTATGTCTCTCTATCTATCTCTCTATGTCTGTCTGTCTCACTTTCCTACAGTGCAGAAGATGATAAGACTCCAACCAAACACATTATATCTCTCTTTTTCTTTCCTCACATAAACACACACACACACACACACACACACACACATACACACACACACACACTACAGCACAACATTGCCTCTTTAACTCTAACATGAGGTGAAAGTCTGATTCAGTCACTCAAAAAAGCAGCAAGACTCTTCCAGGATTTGATATGCTTGTGGGGACATTTGGTCCTCATAAGTATAGACACACACAGGCTTTTATTCCTACATCTGACTGACCCCCCCCCCCCACCCCCCCCCCCCCTCCTTCCCCTCCCTCCCTTCCCCTTCCCTTCTCCTACCCCCCAAACCTCCCTCCCACCCCCCACCCCCCCCCCCCTCCCACCATAAACTTGGCCGCTTTCCTCAGTTGCATTCCGGGAAACGCGTCTTGCTCGGTGTCAGATGTAACGGAGAGGAGCACCGCGAGTTCAAGCCCCGCACGCGGCCAACGTGCCTCCGCTCGTCGAGCCCCCACTTTGCACTACCCCTCCCTCCCCAAACACCACCACCTCCACCTCCCTACCTCCCTGATTTGCTTCTCTTATTGAGGTTTTTCTCTGTCTCTCTCACCCACTCTGTTGCTTTCTTTGTTTTTTCTCTCACTACACCCCCCCCCCCCCCTCTCCACACACACATACACTCACATGCACGCGCGCACACACACACACACCACTTTCCCCTCAGCGTGCTCCTGGGAGCCATCAGTTCGCGCTGACAACCGCTGCTTAGCGGGACTCGCGTGCAGTCCGGTGGGGTCACACCACGACCCCCAAACCTCCTTCTGTCACTTAATAAAAGTCTAAACATTGAGTTCAGATACATGTTGATTGATTGGGAGTAATTATGTTTTATAAAATGTGATTTACTCAAAGTTTGGAGGCAACTATCAACCAATAAATGATCGATATCCCTTCAGAAAGTTACGCAGGACTGATCGAAACACGCACAAAAACATTTTACCCCTTTTTTTCTGCAACTTTTACTCAGTCTGTCAATCAACTTTGCGAGACAAGTACTCTCACTGAATGTTATCTGAAACATGCAGCATGCTGGGAACTTTTTTTGGACGCGTTTCCAGCCAAGATGTGCCCGCAGGGAGCGGAGCTGCTGCGTCTGGATTCACCAGCGAGGAGGAGAGGAAAAGAGAAGGAGGAAGAGGAGGAGGAGGAGGAGGAAGAAGAGGAGGAGGAAAGGCAGAGGAGGAGAAAGACAGTCCGAGGTGTTGCACTTTACCCTCACCTTAACCCTTTACCCCTTTTTACCTCCAACAACTTCTCTCTCTCTCTCTCTCTCTCTCTCTCTCTCTCTCTCTCTCTCTCTCCTCTCTCTCTCTCTCTCTCTCTCTCCCCTCTTTAAATAAACTTCACAAACACACATCAAGAGCGTCTCCTTTGGCTCATCAGACAGTTTCAAATTTTGAGATTTCAAGATAAAAGAAAGAGAGATTTGATTCTATTCTCGTGTATATTTTACTGCTACACAGAGACACCAGCTTGCATTAATTGCCACCGTATCAGATATGAGCGATAACCTATCAGCCCTGACTGCAGCTCGACCCCCCGATCTGATCGCCTGATGGAGCCACAGTGGGGAGAAGAGTCGAGGGCTGAGATTGCGGGGGCTATAAACTAATCAAAAGTGAAGTGAAAGTCTTTTGATGACAGTGCCGGCGGGGCTGCACGCGGACTGGTGTCCTTCTGTGTGCAACACATGCGCGCTGGATGAGGATGAATCGGGGGTTTTTAAACTAAGAAAAGACACATTTAATGAAAAATAAGTGACACAAGATGAGCAGATGGTTATGTCTGACAATGGGCATCACGGCATGTTGAGCCAAATTGGTTTAAAGTTGCGCACGGATGAGTGTTTAGTGGAGGGAAAGGCAGAAATTAGCGTTTTTTTTAAAGGTGCTTGTATGAGTGGATGTTTGATCATCTCCAATAAAGAGCGCGACGATACATGTGAAATAATCTATGAATAAAAATATATAATGTTGGTGGTGAAAATAGTTCCTTCTAGTCCATATCAGACTGATTACAGCGTCCCATAAACAGACTTAACTCAGAAGTTACTTGCAGAGAGTGTGAAAGAATGATGAATGAACACAGATTGAAAAAAGGTTGAAAAGTCTTTAAAAGAATCGTGTAAAGCTGAATTCATCGTTTTATGGATAAAGTCCCAGTCTGTCACCGGGACCCGCTCTGACCCAGACTCCGCGTCGCACTCTCCACCAAGCCCCCCTTTTTTTCCCGCCCCGAGGAACGCGCTTACCTGCAGAAGCCAGTGGCAGGTCTCGCCGATGAAAGGGAAGCCCATGGATCCTTTGGGCATGGGCAGCTTGCAGTTTTTATCCCGCGTCGCCGTCCATCTGAGCTGCCACAGCTGCTGGGAGACGGCGAGGAGCAGCGCCATGGACACCAGGCAGGCGGCCAGAGTGGCCAGCGCCGAGACGAGGTCGAAACTGTCGAACAGCATGATGATGGAGAGTCCGGCGGTCTCTCTGGAGCTCTGGAAGACTTTCAAAAAACCGGTTGAAAGTTGCGTTGAAGTGTCGTCAAACTTTGTGTCTGTGACCAAAAAAAAGGGTAGTTGGATCCTCAGGTGGATGTAACAGTTGGATTTTTTTAAAGTCTTTTTTGCGTAAAAGCGCAGCAGTCCTTTACGCACTCCAAAAGCCCTCTGGAGGTGACAAGAGGCGGCTGTGTTTTCAGAATGAATGAACTGTGTGGAGTGCGATTTTTCTTGCAGATAGGACGGGATCTCTATCTTAAAGTAGTCACAAAGTGGCGGGTCTGTGCGTTGTTTGTTTGTTGTTTGTTTGTTTCTTTCTTTCTTTTTAAAAGTGCAAATTCAAAGTGTCGGCTGAGCGGAGGAGATGCTACAGGTGAGCAGTGCAGCCAAGGCCTCCCCGTATCTTCCGTATCACACCTCAGCTTGTAAAGTGGAAAAAAAGAAACGCATTAAAAGCCACTTTGCTTTAATGATTTAAGCATTTGGGACAAGAATCACACAAGACTGGGGACTGTCCTGCTGTTTGAAATCTCATTTTTGGTCTCGTTTGAGGCTCAGTGACTTGAAATTCAGTTTGTTTTGAAAAAAGTCTGAAACTTGAAGTCAACCAAAAAATCTCAAGGTGACACGTTTATGTCAAAAGCTTGGGACACGTGGGACACGTGGAAAAAGTGAGCCGAGCCTTGGAACTAACAAGGGCTTTACTTTTTAAAACTTCTCGAGGGATGGAAAGACTTGGTTTTGGGGGAAAAAATGAACGAAATCTCTTCCAGGAATCGCGTCTCTCTCTCTCTCAAATCCAAAAGAAAAATTGAAAGAAAGAAGAAGAAAAAAAAAGAAGAGATTTTTCTTTTTTAAAAAACCTCTTTTTCAAAAGTTTTTAATCTCTGTCTGGAGCAAACTCGAAGAAGATAAAGTAAAGTGTAGACTTTTAAGATCCGTGAGAGTGCAGAAACGAAAAGGTGCGCAGGAGATGCTCAGGAGCCACCGTCCTCCTACTGCTTCTCTTACTTTCTGTCGTCCACTCTCTTCACTGTGTACCTTTCTGTTTCTGCGCTCCTCTCTCTCTCTCTCTCTCTCTCTCTCCGCTCTCTCTCTCTCTCTCTCTCTCTCTCTGCTGGCTGCCTATACAAGTCACCCTCAGTGCGTGTGTGTGTGTATGTGTGTGTACGTGTGTGTGGATGCGTGCGTAATGAGTGTGTGTATGTCAAGCCAGAGGCACCAATGAGTGTTTATATAGTGCGGAGGCAACTGGAAGGCGAATAGTCGGCCAAGGGCTCCCGTCGCCCCCCTCCAACCCCACCCCACCTCACTCCAGCGTCGGCTAGAGAGGGAGAGAGAGAGAGAGAGAGACTCCCCTCCCCTTCCCTCCTCCTCCTCTCCCCTTCCTCCCTCCATCCCTCCCCTCTGCTCCACCTCTTTCAGCTCCTGGAGGACCCCCCCTTCTCTCTCTCTCTCTCTCTCTCTCTCTCTCTCTCTCCTCTCTCTCTCTCTCTCTCTCTCTCTCTCTCTCCTCCTCCCTCTCCTCTCCTCCTCCCTCTTCCTCCTCTCTCTCCTCTCTCAAGAGGAGGGGTGGTGTAAAGTGAGCAGCAAGCAGCGCAAGAGGAGAGGAGGCTTGGAGCGTGCTTGAGCTGGCAGACTTCCAGTGAGAGAGAGAGAGCGAGAGAGAGAAAGAGAAAGAGAGAGAGAAACAGGGATTGCAGTTACTTTTATGACTTCTGTCTCCGTGCAGGGACGTGCGCACTCTTGAACTAATCACCTGCAGACTGAAACTGCACTGCGCACACGCCGGCACTGATATAACCTCACTTTACCGGCTAATGGGAGTATTTAGACTCCGAATCAACAACAAATTTCATCACAATTATTTCTAAAAGAGCAAGTCAAGGCGCTGTAAAGAGAAATAAAAAAAACTCATCCAGAGGTTCATTTAGACGCTTGCCAAAAAAGAGCTAAGACGCGCCGTTACGCACGAAGTTTGGTGCGTAATTTGTGTTCATACTTGTTCAATATCATCATGCCTTCTTTTGCTGTTTATGTTCCCGCTGCATCATGGGACGCCAACCACAGACCTCGTAACCAAATCTGGCCAATAGTGACCCCCCGTGCCAAAAACACAGAAGGCTAAATGTGTCTGGAGGAGTGGAAATGTTGGTGTCACAAAGGGTCAAATTGAATCACAACTCTTGTGATCCAGAGGTGATCCAGAGGTGATTTTAAGGAGGTTAGGGTTTTTTTATTTGATCAAGAGCACTTCAATAGACTTCAATCCTTCCTTTTTTCCTCTTTTCTTTCTTTACACATGCAAAAAGACTTTAAACCCAACTTCATCTTCTTTCTTTCTTCTGCTCACCTTTAATTTTCAGCTTCTATATTTATACTTGTATCATTTAAGCTGTTTTTATTTAAGCGAACCCCCTTTTATCAGACGTATAAACCCCCCCTCTTGACCCTCCCTGAGTTGCAGGTTCGACTCCAGCTCTTCACACATCCATCTGCCTCACTTTAAAAACCAAAAAAAAAAAGATAAGTGTTTGATTCCAGGCCACCAAGGTCTTCGCCTCCAATTCTTGAGAAAGTCATCAGATAAATAAATCAGACGTCAGGGGGGTGGAGAGGGGGGTGAAGGGTGGTGGTGGTGGGGGGAGAGGGGGTCTGTTCTCAGCACACTGTTTCACCACCTTCATTCCAAAGTAAATGACTGGCTTCAATTAGCTCCTCTGACTGTGATCAGGGATATTACCGGCTGTTACGTAACACACACACACACACACACACACACACACACACACACATGCACACACACACACACACACACACACATAGAGAGGAAGACTGGAGATCCTGACCAGAGTGTGGCACACACATGAAAGAAGGTCAACCATACAGTAACCCATAAACACACACACACAAATAAATCTTCCTCCTTCTTCAACCCTTCATCTTCTCTTCCTCTTCCTCTTCAAGCTTCACATTTCTAGCTTTTCGCCTCCTTTAATCTACATTTTTGTGTCTCTCTTTCTTTCCCAGATATGCAACAACTTCTCTTTTTAATACCACTTTCCCTTCTTCCTCACTATCTTAAGTGTCCATCTCCCCTCGCTCTTCATCCCCCTCTCATCCTTCATCTCTCGTCTTCTCTCTCATCTCTCTCCTAATCCCCTCGTTCACCACAAACCCCGGAGAAACTGGCTTTCGCAGGGATTCTTGCTTCTTTTCTTTTTTTTTTAGGGGAGGGGGGGTGGGGGGGGGGGTCTTTCTTTCTTTTTCTCTCCATTTCTCTCTCTTTCTCTCTTCACTGTTTCTCTCCCTCTCTCTCTTCTGCTCACTTGTTTTCCCTGACAGCGGCTCAATGCTGCCGCCTAGCGGAGAGGAAACACATGGCAGCCGGCCAGAAGGAAGAGGGGGAGAGGAGAAGAGGAGAAGAAGAGGAGGAGGAGGAGGAGGAGATATGAAGGCAGATTTGGAGGGAAAAAAGAAAGTAGAAAAGAAAGTATTTAAACATGTTTCTCTTGTGAGTTTATGTTTACTTTTATAGAATAGAGCAGAATAAAATTAAAGGTGCAACTTTCTGAAAGAGGGTTAGATAAGAATAAGGATTTAAAAGGAGCTAAAAGTGATAAATAAGTAAAATAACATCCTTTAATATAAGAATACATATATATATATATATATATATATATATATATATATACATACACCTCAGATAAACACTGGATATTCATTCACATTCATTCATTCATACTTACACCTACATCAGAGGTGTCAAACTCATCTTCGTTTAAGGGCCACATACAGACCAATTTGATCTCATTTGGGCCGGATCATTAAAAAGATGGAAAGAACGGATGAACGGACAGAAGGAAGGAAGAAGGAAAGAAAGAAAGAAAAGGGATTAGGAAGGTAAGGAAAGACAAAAGGAAGGAAGGAAGGACGGAAGGAAGGAAGGAAAAGAAGATGAAGGAAAGATGGAAGGAAGGACGGACGGAGGGAAGGAAACAAAGACGGAAAGAAGTAAGAAAGGAAAAGAATACAAGGAAGGAAGGAAGGAAGGAAGGAAGGAAGGAAGGAAGGAAGGAAAGGAAGGACGGAAAAGGGATAAGGAAAGAAAGGAAAAGAAGATGAAGGAAAGAAGGAAGGAAGGACGGACGGAGGGAGGGAAGGAAACAAAGAAGGAAAGAAGTAAGAAAGGGAGGAAGGAAAGAAGGACAGATGACAGGAGGGAAGGAAAGAAAAGAAGACAGGAAGGAAAGTGGGCCTGGATTGGACGCCTTGGCGGGCCAGTTCTGGCCCACGGGCCGCATGTTTGACATCCCTGACCCTACATGCATACATTCATAAATACCTTTATATCTCTGCTTTTTCACACACACACACACACACACACACACACACAGACACAGACACACACACACAGACACACACACACACACATCAGAGAGGCTGAGATGAGTCAAGGCTGATAAATGCTGACTTTGCAACTTTCTTCTCTCGCCGTGTGACTCAGAAGCTTTTGTGTGGTTGCTTTATGTGTCGGACACTTTATGTCTCATCCGTCTCCGAGTCTGTCTGCTTCACCTGAGACTAGACTTCTTTTCGAGCATGCATCTATTTTACCAGAAACAGATTATTGATCCCATTTAAAGAGTAAAACTGATCAGAAGTTGTAGCTTAGATTTGTTATAAAAGTCTAGAAGTTGTCTCACGTCCTCTCTGAGCTTGGAGAGTTCAACAACTAGCCTACTACTGGGAATATGTCACCTCCAGGTCCATTTAGTGGTTGCTATGGAGCTTTTCACTAGAACAGGGAGGTCAAACATGAGGCCCGTGGGCCAGAACCGGCCCGCCAAGGCGTCCAATCCGGCCCACTTTCCTTCCTGTCTTCTTTTCTTTCCTTCCCTCCTGTCATCTGTCCTTCTTTCCTTCCTGTCCTTTTTTGTTTCCTTCCCTCCGTCCTTCCTTCCTTCCTTCCTTCATCTTCTTTTCCTTTCTTCCTTTCTTGTATTCTTTTCCCTTCTTACTTCTTTCCTTCTTTGTTTCCTTCCCTCTGTCCTTCCTTCCTTCCATCTTTTCTTCATCTTCTTTTCTTTCCTCCCCTCCTGTCATCTGTCCTTCTGTCCTTCCTCCCTTTCTTACTTCTTTCCTTCTTTGTTTCCTTCCTTCCATCTTTCCCATCTTTCCTTCATCTTCTTTTCTTTCCTTCCTTGTCTTCTTTTCCTGTCTTCCTTTCCTTCCTTATCCCTTTTCCGTCCTTCCTTCCCTTCCTTCCTTGTATTCTTTTCCGTCTTTGTTTCCTTCCCTCCGTCCTTCCTTCCTTCCATCTTTTCTTCATCTTCTTTTCCTTCCTTCCTTCCATCTTTTTATTGGTCCGGCCCACATGAGATCAAATTTGGCTGTATGTGGCCCTTGAATGAAAATGAGTTTGACTCCTCTGGACTAGAATGAGTTGCTCAGGCTTTATTTTGTGATTAATAGTCTGTTTTTTCACCTAAAAGTTGAGAGTGAAAGTTCATATTTGACCTTAAAAACCACAGCTGGAAAATCAAAAGTGAAAATTTTAGTAATTAAGCACTATTTTTGTACATATGGTTATTTTCATGCTTTAAAGTATGGGTCTATTATAGTAGTCTATAGTGATTTTTCATTTTAAACTCTTTTATTCACTACAATGTGTCCAGTCTAATCATTACTGAGCTGCATGTGTAGCTTAAGCAAGTACAAAAACAAATCTCTGAATAAAAAAACACAAAACTAATGAGAAAAATCACACTTTAAAACAAAACAACCTTTCCACACATATAAAGTAGAGTTAGTTTAAGTTAAGCAGACATGTCGCTGACCCCTGGATTACTGCGGAGAGAACACTGTAACGTAATGTATGTAAATCCTGCAGAGAAACAGCCTCAAGGTACAAACAGCACATTGACCCACACACACACACACACACACACACACACACACACACACACACACACACACACACACACACACAGGAGAGCCTGTTTCCACTGACTGTGCAAAAGGTTATTAAAACCTCACCAAGGGTGTAGAAGCTGCTCCGACGTTACCTCTGAGGTTAGAAAACTGAGGAAGTTCAGAACTCGTCATGGTGATGGTGTCTCCTTACTTCTTTCGCCCCTCCTTCCCTCCTTTCCTTCCTTCTTCCTCCCTTTCTTCCTTCCTTCCTCCTTTCCTCTTCCTTCCTTCCTCCTTCCCTCTTTTCCTTCCTTCTTCCTCCTTCCTTCCTTTCCTTCCTTCTTTCCTCCCTCCCTTCTTCCTTTCCTCCTTTCCTTTCCTTCCTTCTTTCTCCCTTCCTTCTTTCCTCCTTCCCTTCTTCCTTTCCTCCTTTCCTTCCTTCTTCCTCCCTTCCTTCCTTCCTTCCTCCTTTCCTGTGCAAAAGGTTATAATCTATCTATCTATTATCTATATCTTATTACAAGCTAAAAATATATATAAAAATAAATGTTTTTACCAGTTTAAACCATCCCAATATCATCATTTAAATGGCGATGGCGACTCCAGAAAGGATAACAAATTAATGAATTGATGAAACTCTGAGAATGGATAGACTACTAAAGATGTTGCTCTGTTTTTAGGTTTGCTTGTTTGCATATTTATGGGTTTTTAATATATATAATCATTAATAAAGTTAAAACAATAATATAATACATAATTATTATTACATGATGTTGGTCTCATGTTTAACTCCACAGCTCAGATCTTAATCCTTTATAGGACACTCATTGAAAAGAAGGGAGGAAGGAAGGAAGGGAAGGAAGGAGGGAGGAAGGAAAGGAAGGAAGGAGGGAGGCAGGAAAGGAAGGAAGGACGGAGGAAAGAAGGAAGGAAGGAAGGTAGAGGGGAGGAAAGAAAGAGAGAAGGAGGGAGGGAGGAAGGGAAGAAAGAAGGAAGGAAGGAAGAAGAAAGGGGGATGGAGGAAGGAAAGAAGGAAGGGAGAAGAGAAGGAGGGAGGGAGGAAGGAGAAAGGAAGGAAGGAAGGACGGAGGAAATAAGGAACGAGGGAGGGAGAAAGGAAAAGAGGAAGGGAAGGAAGGAAGGAAAGAAGGACGGAAGGAAGGAAGGAAGGAAGGATATTTTGGGATATTAAACTGCTGTTGAGGTGAGGCGGTGGGAGTGTCAGCACCATGGACAGCGTCACACAGCAACACTTACAAAATACACAGAATCAAACTATTTATATCTTTTCTTGTAAAGACTAAATAAAGCGAGGTAGAAAAAGAAGAGAAACCCCAGAGTTCCTCTTTCGACAAAAACATACAGTTTTTGCTTTCTCAGGAACTCTTCTCAGGGCTTTTTTTCTTTCTCGCTGCAGTTTTGTTCATTTTGGAGAACAAAAGGTCAATTTAAGTTCAGTTTCTCATCTTTAAACCAAAACTCCTCAGACTCTTACTAAATCTTAACCTTTGTGTCGTCCTCCCGGGTCAAATTGACCCCATCTGTTTTGACTTGTTCCTTCTTCCCTCCCTCCTTTCCTTCCTTCAGCCTTTCCTTCCTTCTCCCTCCCTCCTTCCTTCCTTCCCTCCCTCCTTTCCTTCCTTACCTCCTTCCTTCCTCCCTACTTCCTTCCTTCTTTCCTTCCTCCCTCCCTCCCTTCCTTCTTTCCTTCCTCCCTCCTTCCCTTCCTTCTTCATTCCCTCCCTCCTTTCCTTCCTTCTTCCTTCCTCTCCCTTTCCTTCCCTCCTTTCCTTCCTTCTTCCTTCTTCCCTCCTTCCTTCCTCCCTCCTTTCCTTCCTTCATCCTTCCTTCTTCCTTCCCTCTTTGCTTCCTTCCTTCCTCCCTCCCTCCCTTCCTTCCTCCCTCCTTTCCTTCCTTCTTCCTCCCCCCCTTTCCCCTCCCTCCTTTCCTTCCTTCTTCCCTCCTCTCTCCTTCCTTCCTTCCTCCTTCCTCCCCCTTTCCTTCCTTACCTCCTTCCTTCCTTCCTCCCTCCTTTCCTTCCTTCTTCCTTCCTCCCTCCTTCCTTCCTCCCTCCTTTCCTTCCTTCTTCCTTCCTCCCTCCTTTCCTTCCTTGACTCGAGGACAAACAGGAGGATAAACAGGAGATAAATCAACATGTGAGAGGGTTAACACAGATCAGCTTCTCATCATCATCCACTTCAACGTTATTCGAGCTTCTCCCGGGCCAACGCTCGACCGCACGTCACCCACGGTCGTCTTGCATTTTCATGTTTGTTACCGTCAAGATCGAGCGTTATATCACTAATACCCACGCCCGCCATTCCTTACTGTGATTATGGGCACAGAAGTGATGTAATACAGGACTGCTGGCAGCGCTACAGAAACCATAATCGCTGAGAAAAATGCCCCTGAAACATTTCATGGCTTTTTAACAACAGCTACCAATGTTCTGTTTGTGCTGAATGTGCTGAGAGATTACAGCAGAGCAGCTTTACTAGGAAGGAAGGAAAGGAGGGAGGAAGGAGAGAGGAAGGAAGGAAAGGAGGGAAGG
>JAJDFG010001042.1:5000-17500 GCA_021039105.1 Scomber colias
AAGGTAATTCTGAACAGGAGGAGTTTCTGATGACGTGATGAGTTCTAAAAAGGTTCTAATGAGGTTCTAATGAGGTTCTTTGGTGCCCCCACCCTTTAGACCACACCCCTGTTATTAGCAAACAGGTTGAGCGGGGCGTCATTCATGAAACGTTGGGCCTACTCTCGTCTCTTCTTCTTCTTCTTCTGATGTTTTCCTTTAAATAAATGTGCTGCTGCTCTCCGTCTGATCCGCTTCATAAAAAACCTTTTTTCCATCTGCTGTTCCAGACTCTCACCTCCAGAAACCCAAACTGCACCCACAGAAAACCCAGGACAGCTACGTCAGAGTCCCGCCCCCCACACCACGGCCTGAGTGACAGGTGAGCTCCACACAGCACCCCCCCCCAACCCTAACCCCCACCAACCCCCTCAACCACCCATTTATCATTAATGTAATAATAAGAGAAGTTTATAGTGTTATATACTCACACTACTTCAAGGAAAGTTCATTTTTCCATCATTTCTATCTGACTATCTGACTAATTAGCTCCTAAAGCTAAAGCCCCCCAACCCCAAGCTCCCCCCCAACCCCCCCCCCCCAACCCCCAAATTTATCATTAATAAAGAGTTCATAAACGGCTTCTAACTCACGGCTGTAATAATAAGAGAAGTTATGAAGGAAAGTTCATTTTTCCATCATTTCTATCTGACTATCTGACTAATTAGCTCCTAAAGCTGGTTTCACATCTGCTATACTTTATATTTTACTTTATATTTTACTTTATATTTGCTTTATATTTGCTGCTGATCATGTTTTATAAAGAGCAAACTGTATTTTTAAACCACTTTTCTGCTTTAATTCGTCACAAAATGAGGAAACATGGACGTTAACAAGCAAGGATGTGACATATTGGAGCTAATAAAGGGTTAAACAGCTGCTGCTCAGATGATTCAACGATCACATCCTGATCATTTAACTCTGATTTAAAGACTGAAGCTGATTAAATGTGAGGTTTCTTTTCTCTCTGCAGGCTGAACGATCAGAAACGATCAGAAACGGACAGAAAGAGAAAAATCAGCTGTGAGGAAGTAAAGAAACGCAGACGACGATGTTAAAGCATGTCGGGAGGGGTGTCGAGGTAACACACACACACACACACACACACACACACACACATACACACACGGATCAGCTGGCCTCGCTTCGGCCTGCCGACGTGCCGCTGAGCATCGCCGCGGCAACGCTTCACGCCTGAATCCTGATTTATGATTCAGTCACACAGCAGCGCTTCACTCTGACTGTCTGACTCTCTGTCGCTACCGTCTGTCAGAGGAGCGCTGCAGCAGCTAGGAGAGACGCTCACACACACACACACACACACACACACACACACACACAGGCAAACACACACACACACACACACACACACGCAGGCAGTGACACACGAATCTCCTCTGACTTTAAGTAGATAATGAGGTATTCTTTGAAAACAGCAGGAGGCGATTACAGTGGTGTGTGTGTGTGTGTGTGAATATCTGACGGGTTCGGCTGAGTGAGTACGCAGGTGGAATTAAGCAGGTGGACACACACACCACACACACACACACACACACACACACACACACACACACGCTGGTCGTTTCACAAGCTGATTTCCAACACAGCTGCATTTTAGTCCTTTACACACAAAACTGAAACACATGCAAATATGTGCTCACACACACTCAGTCCTGGCTGCTCTCCAAACACACACACGCAGAGACACGCGCACACACACACACACACACACACCACACACACACACACACACACACACACACACACACAGAGACACACACACACACACACACATACATAACAAAAAAACAGCATGCTTACACCCAGTCATCGTCATTACAACACTTTGAGGTTTCACACACACACAAAAGGATTTCTGTGTGTTTTTCTGATGCAGGAGAACACAATGATGCTCACACACACACACACACATGCACGCTCTCTCACACACACACACACACACACACACACCGACACACACACCGAGCCGTCGTACTCACCAGCCTCGGCGAAGGTGATGATCTCCGTCGTCTCCTGCGCGTCGCTGCTGTCTTCCATCCGTGCTGCCGCCGCTGCTCCTCCCCCTCCTCCCCCTCTTCCTCCTCCTCCTCCTCCTCCCCCCCCCCGCCCTCCTCGCGCCTCCTCCTCCCCCTCGATCTGCACGCTGCCGTCCTCCGCCACCCGCCCCACGTGGAGCTTGCGCAGGGCGTTGAGCAGCGCGGCGCGGGGCACGGGCCGGGTGATGTTGGGTCGGGCCTGGAGGTGCAGCATGTTGAGGATGTGTCTCTTCACCGCCTCCACCACGTCCTGCTGAGCCGCCTCCTCCTCCTCCTCCTTGTCGTGTCCCGCCAAGTCATCCGCCGCCGCCGCCGCCGCCGTCGTCCCCCGCCGCCGCATCGTTCCTGCGCATCCTGGCCAGGGCACAGGAGGGGCAGTGAGAGCTGGAGGAGGCGTCCGGCTGCAGCTGGTGGTGAGGATGGACGGTCAGGGAGAGCGGCGGCGGCTGGAGTTTGGATTCGGGGTCCGAAGACGATCCGCAGCTCTGGACCAGCAGCAGCAGCAGCGGCAGGATCGTCCAACTGAGCAGAGATACGACCGACATGATGATGACAGGATACCAGACGCCTGATTGGCTGCCGGCGTTGGGGTTTTGGTGATGCTGCCGGATGCAGGCGCGAAAAAAAAACAACAAAAAAAAAAAAAGAAGAAGAAGAAGAAGAAAGTCGAGTTTTGGCCTAAAAAGTGTCTGAAGAAAAAAAATTGAGTCCTGGATGAAGACGGAGCAGCGTTCACTGTCTGCTCAGAAGTTTGGACGCTTGCAAAGTTCAGCTCAGCTCACACAGTCCACCTGCGAAAACGGAGGGAAAAAAAAAAAGCTGTAAAGAAAAAAAAAAACCACAAGAAGAGAGAGGAGAGGAGGACAAAAAAAAAAAACAACAAAAAAAACATGAAGAAGAAGAAGAGGAGAGAAAAAAAAAGACACGCACACACACACAAAACACCGCCGCCGCCGAGAGAGAAAATGAGTAATCCTTATCTTTTTTGTCAGGGACAGATGGCTGCAAAATGTGGAGGCGTCACAAGAAAGAAAAAGAAAAAAGAAAGAAAAACAAGAAGAAAAAGAAGAAGAAAAAAGAAGAAGAAGAAAAAAAAAAACTCTCAGATGTGATGATGAATGAAGGAAAAACTGTGGCGAGCAGGAGAATCCTTGTTCCCGGGGTGAAGTCGCTGCAGAGTGTGTGTTCAGTGTGTGTGTGTGCAAGAGGCAGTTTGACTAAGTTATCCCAGACGAAGGGAGTTCCTCTCTCTCTCTCTCTTTTTACCTCTTTTCCTCTCTCTCTCTCTCTCTCTGTCACACACACACTCTCTCTCTCTCTCTCTCACACTCACTCTCTCTCTCTCTCTGTGTCTTGAATGCGTTCCCTCGCTCACCAGTTGAATGGTTTTACCGGAGTGGGCTGGACTCTCTCTCTCTCTCCTCGTTCTCGTCTTTCCTTCCCTCCCTCTGCTTCTCTCTCCTCTCTCTCGTCCTGGCAGCCTCCAACCATAATTATACCTCCCTCCCTCCCTCCCTCCCTCCCTCCATCCCTCTCTCTCTCTCTCTCTCTCTCTCTCCTCCACTCCAGTCTCCTCCCATCGTGCTCCGTGACTCATACAATCCCAACTTTTACCTTCTCCCTCCCTCCCTCCCTCCCTCCTCTTTCTGTCTTTCTTTATTTATTTCTCCCCTCCCTCCCTCTGTTTGGCTGTTAATGGAGCGGAGCTGGGATTCCTTTTCAGAGCCCTCCCTCTCTCCCTCTCTCCCTCTCTCCTTCCCTCCCTCCCTCCCTCCCTCCTCCTCCCACGGTCGGCTGTGAATGAGTTACGTGTTGAAGGGAAAATTCTTGGATGACTTGGATTTCACCCTGTGACTCTCCTGTCTGTCCGTCTGTCTGACAGTCAGTCAGTTTGTCCGTCTGACAGTCTGGATTTGTTTAGTCTGGTTGCCGCTCAGCTCCAGTCAACATGACATCACGCTTTATGACTGAGCCGTCTCGCCTCGTCGCGCTGCGCCGGCCGACGGCTTCGGTATGAAGGGGGAAAAAAAAGAAAAGGGGGGAATCCTCCTTTAACCTCGTCTCCTCTAAATCTCTAAATGTACAGTTAGATTCAACACTGAGGGCCTTAAACTGCTTCAACAGGAGCTGATATGTGACCATGTGTCCAGTTTAAACCCAGTTATTCTCCAGGTTAACCATTGATACCGATGTCTGTCCGACATTAATAAAACAGGGATCGGGGCTGATGAGGTTCTTCCGACCTTTTCCGAGTCCAAAATCCCGACTCCAGCTGAAATTTTCCAACATGGGGATTTTGGAAATTCCAACTTCTGGGTACAGTTGGAACGCAGCGATGAGTAAGCAGCTTATTTCAATTATCATCGAGACAAAAGTGCCTCAAACATGAATATCTGTGACTGGAGATGAGTCAACAACAACAATAAGAAGAAAACATCCACCAGAGAGGAGACGAGGATCCAAACCCTCGATAGAAGAGTTAGAAGTCATACATTAAGATTTCAGGAGGAGGAAATATTATCTTCCACTGCTGTAGTCTTGTAGTTTGTCTGCTTTGGTCTGAATCAGCCGGTTATTCTTTAAAAATGCATTTCTGAAAGCGGTGAACAGGAAGAAGGACTGAACGTTCTTCAGTCCTCCATTTTAGACGGAGGTCTGAAGAACGTTCCTACGAGTCCTGGAGGTTCCTGTGATCGACGTATCGAACATCCAGTCAGGCTCAGTTCCTCAAGTGGAGCATAAAAAAGCTGCAAACGGAGACGCTGGTGCTGAAAAGGGTGAAATGTGACCACAAGCTGACGATAGTTCAGTAAGAAGTGAAGAAGTTAACTCTTCGTAGGTCAGAAAATGCTATTTAAAAAATCATTTATTAGGTTTTCATCAGGCGGGGAGTTCTGGTCCTCTGAAATGAGGCCAACCAGGAAGTAACTTAGAGCTGCATTCTATCAAAAGGCCACCAGGGGGCGACCGTCTCTATACAAGTCAATGGAGAATTCACCAACTTCTCACTTGATTTCTAACCTCAGTAAACGTTTTCAAAATGTGTTTATGGTCTCAATCGCTAGTTTAAAGCCTTCTTCAATGCAGTATGATGTTCATTTGGGACATTTTGGCCTCCCTGATTTTATATGTGATGATAAAGCAGGGTATGCATTAGGGCGTGGCTACGTCCTGATTGACAGGTTGATTGACCAATGTCCCTCGAGATCCAGCCCTCGTAACCATAGCAACCTCCCCGCTCCGCCCATGGCCCCGCCTCATGCCCATATGAGTAGATTCATGTCATAACAATAATGATAAAGATCCTCTGTTCTGTCGAGTGAGCAGCTACTACAGTATATTATGTTATATTATTATTGTTCATAGTAGTAGTAGGAGTAGTATTGGTATTATTATGGGATAGTAAAGGAGCTTAAAAAGGAAACTGTGGGATTTTTAATGACGTAGAACAGAGGTGTCAAACTCATTTTCATTCAAGGATTAGGAAGGTAAGGGAGGAAGGAAGGAAGGAAAGAAAAGTGATTAGGAAAGGAAGAAAGGAAAAGAAGATGAAGGAAAGATGGAAGGAAGGATGGAGCGAAGGAAACAAAGAAGGAAAGAATTAAGAAAGGAAGAAAGGAAAAGAATACAAGGAAGGAAGGAAGGAAGGAAGGAAGGAAGAAGAAGAAGAAGAAAGGAGATGACGTCATTAACAGAGCGTCAGTCAAAGATGAAACGATGGAAAACGAGACGTAAGGGAGGAAGGTAGGGGGGAGGAAAGAAAGAGAGAAAGAGGGAGGGGAGGAAAGAAGGAGGGAGGGAGGAAGGAAGGAAGGAATAAAACTATCATACTATATCTGATATTTAGAGCTTTTTTAACCCTTCTTTCCTTCCTTCTTCCCCTCCTCTCCTCTTTCCTTGCTCTCTCATCCTTCCATCCTTCCTTTCTTCCTGCCTTCCTCCCTTCCTTCTCTCCTAAGTTCCTTCCTCTTTTCGTCCTTACTCCCTTCCTTTCTTCCTTCTTCCCTCCTTACTCCTTTCCTTCCTTCCTTCCTTCCTACCTTCCTTCTTTCCTCCTTCCTTCCTTCCTTGACCTGAGGACAACCGGAGGGTTAACTCTCTGTGTCTATTCATGTTGCTTTCTCTTTCCAGCCAACGTGGGTTTAAATTGAGGTTAAGATACTTTGAAGGAATTTGTTGATCATCCACCCCCCCCCCCCACCCCCCCCCACCCTTCCCTCATTGCCCCCCCCTCTCCCTCCTTGCCCCCCCCCCCCTCCTCCTCATATGAGTTGTGGTGTATTTACGTAGAGAAGGTGAAGAACAGTCAGATGTGACTGTAGAGGAAACAGCAAAGACACCGAAGCTTCCTGCTTTAATCAGCCGTCTGGGATTCTCCCTCTGCTGTTATGACGTCATCAGATCTGTGTGTGTGTGTGTGTGTGTGTGTGTGTGTGTGTGTGTGTGTGTCATGCCCTCCGTGTGTGTGTGAGCTCACGGCTTGCTGACTTGCCTTATAAAGATGTTTGCGGTGTGTATTATGGAAATTAACTAGTCTACACCGGCCGCTTCTTTAAATAACTCAGCCAACCTGTGAGTCATGAACCTGTCGTAACTGATGCGCTTTATTTTGAAAGTCGCCCTCGGGGGATGAAAAAAAAAAAAAAAAGAAAAGAAAGGAAAAGCATCCAAAATACATCCAGAACAGCTGGGGGAAGAAAGAGAAGAGAAAAGAGAAGAGAGAGAGCGCTGGGCTTAGATGAACCTCTTCAACCTCGCCAGAACCGTTATTATGTCCTCATGTTCTTCAAAACCACAAAAACTTTATTTAAATTCTACTTCGGTTCCAAAATGTTCCAAAATGTTCCAAAATATCCTCGAAAATCTGGTGAGAGGTTCGTCCAGAGCCGAGCAGCACACACGGAGAACACGCACACACACCTGGTTCTGTTTGAAGGCTAATTACAGGAAAGTATGAGAGGAGGTTCAGGTTCTACGAGGTTCTAACAGATGTTCTAATGCAGAGGGTCTAAAGGGGAACACACATGGTTCTACGTGGGGAATTAAGGATATCTAATGGGCTCTAAGAAGGTTCTAATAAGGTTCTAATGTTATATGAGTTCTACACAGGGTTTTAATGGGTTCCTTTGTAGGGTTTTCTGAGGGTTCTTGTTTCTAAGAAGTGGTTCTACATGGGCTCTAAGAAGGTTCTAATAAGGTTCTAGTGTTTTATGGGTTCTAGGAATTCTACACACAGTTTTAATGGATTCCTATCTTTGTGGTTCTACATGGGATCTCAATGGTTTTAATAAGTTTCTCATGTTTTATGGGTTCTAGGAGTTCTACATGGGGTTTTAATGGGGTCTAATGGGTTCCTTTGTAGGGTTTCTGAGGGTTCTTGTTTCTAAGAAGATTCTAAAGGTTTTCTAATGTAAAGGGTTCTAGGACAGGGTTTTTTTAAATGGGAACCTTTGTGGTTCTGTGTGGGCTTTAAGGAGATCTAATTGGTTCTAAGAATGTTTTAAAGGGTTCTGCTGGGTTTCAAATATGAGATGTAAGGAGGTCTAATGGGTTCTAGGTGATCTCTAATGTTTTTAAAGGGTTCTGAGGGATTAAACAGGGAATACAAATGGTTCCATGTGGAACTTTAACAGGTTCTAAGCAGAATCTAAACACCCTCGCTGGAATCTCAGGATTTAAGAGTTGAGACAGATGTGATAGTTCTAATGTGGTTCTGTCAGAAAGGTGGAGAACATTGTTTTTGTTCTCCATTGAAAGATATTTATCCGGCGGAGAACCAGGCGGAGAACCAGGCGGAGAACCAGGCGGAGAACTCAAACCTCAGCGTGTTTTAATGAGTTATTTATTCCTTCAGCTTTAATTATTAACAATCCTTTAATCAACAACTTATTAAATATAACTACAGAATAATAAAAGGTTTATTACAACTATTAATTAACCTTCCTGTCGTCCTCCCGGGTCAAATTGACCGTCTGTTTTGACTCTTCTTTTTTCCTCCCTCCTACCATCCTTCCTTCCTTCCTTCCCTCCTACCATCCTTCCTTCCTCTCTCCTTTCCTTCCTTCCTCCCTTCCATCCTTCCTCCCACCTACCATCCTTCCTTCCTTCTTTTGTCCATCCATCCTTCCTTCCTTCCCTCCTACCATCCTTCCTTCCTCTCTCCTTTCCTTCCTTCCTTCTTCCTCCCTCCCACCTACCATCCTTCCTTCCTTCTTTTGTCCATCCTTCCTTCCTTCCTTCCCTCCTACCATCCTTCCTTCCTCTCTCCTTTCCTTCCTTCCTTCCTTCCCTCCTACCATCCTTCCTTCCTCTCTCCTTTCCTTCCTTCCTTCCTTCCCTCCTACCATCCTTCCTTCCTCTCTCCTTTCCTTCCTTCCTCCCTTCCATCCTTCCTCCCTCCTTTCCTTCCTTGACTCGAGGACAACATTAAACACCATCTAGAAGTGTTTCTCACAGAAGTTTTATGTATTAATGATTTAATCTCAGTTTGAGCTCAGAGAGCAACAGGAAGACATTAAACAAGTTAATAAAGAAAATAAAACTAAACCGATGAATCTTAAAGTTCAGGTCGGTTAAATTAAATAAAAAGAAAGAGGAAATAAAAACATTTAGAAACATTCATCAGGAACTTTTAAAGCTGCGGGAAGATTAAAGGAATATTTCAGGTCTGTGTTTGTTAACTGCTCCATCTAGTGGACGCCAGCGGTAACGCCACTCGTTTACTGTCCTCTCTTCCTTTCCTTCTTCCTTTCTTTCTTTCTTTCTGTCCTCTCTTTCTTTCCTTCTTTCTGTCTTTCTTTCTTTCCTTCTTTGTTTCTGTCCTTCTTTCTGTCTTTCTTTCTTTCCTTCTTTCTTTCTTTCTGTCCTCTCTTTCTTTCTTTCTTTCTTTCTCTTTCCTTCTTTCTGTCCTATCTTTCTTTCTTTCTGTCCTTCCTTCTTTCTTTCTTTCCTTCTTTCTTTCTTTCTGTCCTTCTTTCTTTCTTTCCTTCTTTCTTTCACTCTTTCTTTCTTTCTTTCCTTCTTTCTGTCTTTCTTTCTTTCTTTCTTTCCTTCTTTCTTTCTGTCTGTCTTTCTTTCTTTCTGTCCCTCTCTTTCTTTCTTTCTTTCTGTCCTTCCTTCTTTCTTTCCCTCTTTCTGTCCTTCTTTCTTTCTTTCATTCTTTCTTTCTTTCTTCTTCTCTCTTTCCTTCTTTTCTTCCTTCCTACTTTCGTTCTTTCCTTCTTCCTTCTTTCCTTCTTTCCTTCCTTCTTTCTTTCCTTCCTTCCTTCTTTTCTTCCTTCTGTCTTTCTTTCCTTATTTTCTTCCTTCCTTCTTTCCTTCTGTCTTTCTTTCGCTTCATGAAACATTGTGGAGGTGCTGTGCGCGTGTGTGTGTGTGTGCGTGTGTGTGTGCGTGTGTGTGTGTCTGTGTGTGTGTGTGTGTGTGTGTGTGTGTGTGCGTGTACATGTCTCCTCACAGTGGGAGAAGTCAAAGCTTGAAGCAGTTGTGATGAAGTGAGGATGAAGGATGGAGGGATGAGAGAAGAAGAGATCACATGCAGCTGCGTCGCCATAGTTACGGCTGTTTATATTTTATAAATGATAAAATCTTATAACACTGTTTAACTGTAACGCTGCTATTTAATAGTTTTTATGACATTCATCCATTAAAGTCCAATAAAAACCTTTAATTCATTATTTAAAGTGTCAGTCACGTCCTGCCTGGACCTTCTGGTTGGGTTTTTGGGTTCTAGAGGGTTTTCATTGGGAACCTTTGTGGTTCTACGTGGAGTTTTAACGAGATCTAATGGAGTTGAAGATGAGTTTAATGAGTTTCTAATGTTTTATGGGTTCTAGGAGTAGAAATCAGTGGTTCTATGTGGGTCCAATGGGTTCTAAGAAGATTCTAAAGGGTTCTAATGTTTTAAGGGCTCCAGGGTTTTTTAATTAGGTACATTTAGTGGTTCTACGTGAGTTAAAGAGGGTCCAATGGGTTCTAAGGAGTTCCATCACAGGGTTAATTGAGGGTTCCACATGTGATTTTAAAGGGTTCTAATGTTTTCAGGGCACCAGGGTTTTTTAATTAGGAACCTTCAGTGGTTGTACATGGGTTAAAGAAGGTCTAATGGGTTCTAAGAAGGTTTTAAGGGTTCTATTGTGATTTAAATGTGAGTCTAAATGGTTCTACGTGAGATTAAAGGAGGTTTAGCTGGGTTCTCGCTGTTCTGTAATGTTTTGAAAAGGTTCTGAGGGACTTTAGTGGGTTTAACAGGTTCTAAGGAGAGTGTAAATAGTCACAGTTCTGTCAGAAGAACGTTCTGATGTTACTGCTGTCAGACTGTTTGAGGCTGCTTTGGTTCCGATCAGACAAAGATCACAGACCAGAACAGGAGGGTTAATCTAGAAATGGTCTCCAAACTGAAATATCTCAAAGTCTTTAGAAGTGAAACAGAGACAAGGAGTAGGAAGGGTGGAAGGAAAGGAAGGAAGGAAGGAAGGAAGGAAGGAAGGAAACCCTCCAAACTGAAATATCTCAAAGTCTTTAGAAGTGAATCAGAGACACAAACAGAGCAACAGGAGCTTCTTCTCTCTGAACATGAAGACGGTCAGAAAACATCTGGAGGACATAAAAACTTTTATCTTTAACAAACCTAAATGACTCCCATGGTTCATTTCAGCAGGGAGCGTCCAATCAGAGAGGAGCAGGCGGAGGCCGAAGATCACGACGCTCCGATGTTCAGTTTGGATTTTTTTTAATTTTTTTTTTATTTTAACATCAGAAAAGCAAAAACATGCTGCGTGAGAAGAGAAGCTGGAATCACCGTCAGCTGCTCAGAGTACAAACTGAATATAAGAGATAAGCTTCATTCAGCTGTGATGGCTCAGGAATGTCACTCTGTGTGTGTGTGTGTGTGTGTGTGTGTGTGTCTCTGTGTATATATGTGTGTGTGTCTGTCTGTCTGTGTGTGTGTGTGTGTCACTGAGGCTTTTGGAAGTATGAAAACAACTTTATGAATGTGTGTGGGTTACAGTTTATTTACAACTCTCTCTCACACACACACACACACACACACACACACACACACACACACACACACACACACACACACACACACTCAGAGGGGATTTCAGAGTGAACATGTTGTGAGTGGTGTGCACATGTAAAGGTATGTGTGTGTGTGTGTGTGTGTGTGTGTGTGTGTGTGTGTAGGCGTGTTTCTTGCAGCCAGCTGGGGGGAAAATACAGCAGCAGTTTTCCTGATGTGGTTTTTTTGCTCCCACAGTAACCAATCAGAGGAGGAGGAGGAGGAGGAGGAGGAGGAGGAGGTGATGATGTCGGCCTCTGACCTTTGACCTCTGACCTCCTCTCACCTGAATCAGCTCCACTAAAAGCTCTAAAACATCGCCTGTATTCATTAATGTTCCTGGAATAGTCAAAATGCGTCTGTGTTAAACTCCTGTGTGTACTTTTAACACTCCACATTTGGCCAGCACTTCCTGTTTTATGGTGAAACATCAAATATTGCTGCATCGCCACGGCAACCACGTATGATGGAGGAAAAACATTTTGATAACTTTTCATCTCCAATGTTTTAAGATGATTCTGAGAGGAGTCGGTTAAAGTACCATGCGTGGAAATGGCGGCAAAATTGAAAATATGAACCAAAGATTGTCCACTTCCTGTTGGAGTTACGGTTTAGGTCCAAGAGACTTTTCTGTGCGTCTTTACACGATATATATGTGTACCGAATGTCATTCATCTACGTCAATCTGGAGCGAGGGGCTCAATTTTTCTTAATTTTCTGAGGGGTGCCATTTGACCAGCACTTCCTGTTTTATGGTGAAGCATCAACAGTTGTCGCATCGCCACGGCAACCAGGTATGATAGAGGTAAAAAAAAGGATAAGTTTTCATCTCCAATGTGTTAAGATGTTTCTGAGTGAATTCTGTCGGATTAAATCTCTGGGAGGAGTTCGAAGTACGATGCGTGGAAATCATGGAAATGGCGGCAAAATTGGAAATTTGAACCTAAAATTGTCCACTTCCTGTTGGAGTTACGGTTTGGGTCCAAGAGACTTTTTTGTGCGTCTTTACTTGATATATATGTGTACTGAATTTCGTTCATCTACGTTAATCTGGAGCGAGGGGCTCAATTTTCTTAATTTTCTGAGGGGTGCAGTGGCGCCATTTGGCCAGCACTTCCTGTTTTCTGGTGAAACATCAAAAATTGCTGCATCACCATGGCAACCAGGTATGATGGAGGGGGAAAAACATTTGATAACTTTTTATCTCTAATGTGTTAAGATGTTTCTGAGTGAATTCTGTCGGATTAAATCTCTGGGAGGAGTTCGGTAAAGTACAATGTGTGGAAATCATGGAAATGACGGCAAAATTGGAAATTTGAACCTAAAATTGCCCACTTCCT
>JAJDFG010001042.1:22500-25000 GCA_021039105.1 Scomber colias
ACATATAAACCATCCTGATGCTTTTTACAGACCTCAGATTCATATTTAACAAACTTAAACACTTTAAAGTTCAACCTGCTGTTTGTTCATTCACGTTACTCTCTTAAGGATTCATAAGTCCTTACTTCCTTCCTTCCTTCCTTCCTTCCTCACTCCTTGACTCCTTCCTTCCATCTTTCCTTTCTGTCTTCTTTCTTTCTTTCCTTCCTTCCTTTCTTCCTTCCTTCTTTCCTTCCTTCCTCACTCCTTGACTCCTTCCTTCCATCTTTCCTTTCTGTCTTCTTTCATTCTTTCCTTCCTTCCTTCCTTCCTCACTCCTTGACTCCTTCCTTCCATCTTTCCTTTCTGTCTTCTTTCTTTCTTTCCTTCTTCCTTTGTTCCTTCCTTCTTTCCTTCCTTCCTCACTCCTTGACTCCTTCCTTTCATCTTTCCTTTCTGTCTTCTTTCTTTCTTTCCTTCCTTCCTTCCTTCCTTCCTTCCTTCCTCACTCCTTGACTCCTTCCTTCCATCTCTCCTATCTCTCCTTTCTGTCTTCTGTCTTTCCTTCCTTCCTTCTTTCCTTCCTTCTCTTCCTTCCTTCCTTCCTTCCTTATATTTATCTTACGTTGTTAAAGGACCAGTTCATGTTTTATTTCAGCCGTCAGACGCAGAAAGTTTCGTTGACTTTTTGATCCGTTAACCGTCCTGTTGTCCTCAGGTCAGTGAAGGACAGAAGGAAGGAAAGGAGGAAGGAAGGAACGGAGGGAGGAAGGAAGGAAAAGAGGAAGGAAGTAAGGAGAGGAGGAGGAAGGTCTGAATGTTTTAAAAATGTAAAATAAAAAAAACACAAAGTAATAAAAATAAAATGGAAAGTTAATGTTTAAACTTTCCATTTTATTATTTATTATTTATTATTATTTATTTATTTAAAAAGAAAAATTTAATATTAAACAATAAAAACAATTTAAACATAAAGAAGAAGATTTTGATCTGATTTAAAGTCAAACTGTCTCAGAATGAAACTCACATATAAAAACTACCAAACTCTTTTCCTTCTTTCACTTTGAGAGAAAGCCGGTCGAGGGTTTTCCAGTGAACTGATGACCAGAGTGTGTCACTGCGCCCCACCTTCATCTTTCATCATCATCATCATCACCACCATCATCATCATCGTCGTCATCGTCATCATCATCACAGTGGCAGTTCTCAGGAAGGGAGAGATGTTGAGAAAGCTGGTGACCGCAGGCCCAAACCACCGTATGTGATCTGTCCAAACATGACAGAAGGAGGGGGGAGGATAATGTGTGAGGCAGTGAGGGAGGAGGAGAGGAGAAGAGAGAAGAAAGGAGGGGAGGAGAGGAGAGGAGAGAGGAGAGGAGAAGAGGAGAAGAGGAGGAGGAAAGGAGAGGAAGAGAGAGGAGAGGGAGAGGAGGAGGAGAAGAGGAGAGAGGAAAGGAGAGAAGAGGAGGATAATGTGTGAGGCAGCGATGGAGGAGGAGGAGGAGAGAGGAGGAGGAAAGGAGAGGAAGAGAGAGGAGAGGAGAGAGAGGAGGAGAAGAGGAGAGAGGAAAGGGAGAGGAGAGGAGAGGAGGAGGAGGGAGAGGAGAGGAGGAGAGAGGAAAGGAGGAAAGGAGGAGAGGAGGAGAGAGGAAAGGAGGAGAGGAGGAGGAGGAGAGAGGAAAGGAGGAGAGGAGGAGAGAGGAAAGGAGGGGAGGAGGAGAAGAGGAGAGAGGAAAGGAGAGGAGGGAGGAGGAGGATAATGTATGAGGCAGTGAGGGGGGGAGGGGGGAAACACACGCTGCCGTTAGGAAACCATGAGGAGACTGATGTGGTTTCACAGCTGGGCTCTCAGACCGAGAGAGAAACACACGACCTTCTCTCTGCCGTCTCTTTCTTCCCTGAGAGCCGTAAACATCCAGCGAGCGTCCTCCGCCCTGTGTCCTCCGTCCTCCGTGTGATTAATGAAGCCTCGCTGACGTCCTGCTTGTGTTTGCTCACTTTGACGTGTTTGTTCTCTCCAGACTCTCCACACTGCAGCAACTTCAAGTGTAAATAAAGTAACAGATAGTGTGTTAAAGAGTCATCGGTTACGTCAGGATCCAGAGAACAGTGTGACGGATACAGCTCAGTAACACGGAACACTTAAAGGCTTTAATATCAGTAATATAATTATCATAAAGTAATAATAATAACTTTATTTTGTAGAGCGCCCTTCATGAAACCCAAGATTGCTTCACAATAACAAGAAACACACATTTAAGCCCCCAGTGACCGGGGGGGGGGGTGGGGGGGGGGGGTGGACAGGAGGCCCAAGTCGGCAGAGCGCAGGTCCTGTGAAGGGTGGTACACATGGAGAAGGTCTCACTGTATTTTTGGAATTAATCTAGATTAATCTAGATTAAAAAGATTAATCTATGTCCACCACTAGTTGTATACTAATGTAATATTGTTTTCATGCTAACGTTGATACAGGTTGTTCTATGGTTGCTATAGATACAGGTTGTTCTATGGTTGCTATAGA
>JAJDFG010001042.1:35000-52000 GCA_021039105.1 Scomber colias
CTTAACCCTTCCTGTCGTCCTCCCGGGTCAAATTGACCCCGTCTGTTTTGACTGTTCCTTCCTTCCTTCCTTCCTTCCTTCCTTCCTCTTTTCCTTTCTTCCTCCTTCCGTCTTTCCTCCCCACCTCCTACCTTCCTTTCCTTCCTCTCTTCCTTGTGTTAAAGGAAGGAAAGAAGGAAGGAAGGAATGAGGAAGGAAAGGAGTAAGGAGGGAGGGAGGAAAAGAGGAAGGAAGGAAAGAGAGAAGGAAGGAAGGAATGAAGGAAGGAAGTGAGGAAAGAAGTATGGAAGGAAGGAAAGCAGGAACAGTCAAAATAGTTGGGGTCAATTTGACCCGAGGGAACGACAGGAAGGTTAAAATCTGAATCACATTTCAAGCCCTGACTGGTGAGATCAGCGTTAATCCACGGGCCAGATTGGACCCCTCGGTGGGCCGGTTCTGGCCCGTTGAGCCGCATGTTTGACACCCTTGCTCCATAAAAGCAAAAGTGAAAGCAAGTTTCCTGCAGACAGCTCGGCTCCACTGCTGTCACACATTTAAACATTTGTGATTTCATCCAAATATAAACAGAAGAAAACAATTACAGCTCTATTAAAAGAAGGACAAGTGCTGGAGGAGAGGGGGGGGGCATGAGGGGGAGGAGGGGGAGGGGGAGAAGGGGGGGGAGGCGTGCTGCACTTACTGAAACACATAAATACTGAAAACATGATATTACGTGTTTTTACAGAAAGCTCCTGTTTCATCTAAACACACGAAAACACCATGTTGAGAAATGTTCCCTAACCCTAACCCTAACACACACACACACACACACACACTCACACACACACACACACACACACACACACACACACTCACACACACACACACAGGTCCAGACAAACAGTCACTCTGACAGTCAGGACTGTGGTAGATGAAGCGATGACATCATCATTCAAAAGGACTTTCCCATGTTAATGATGACCATAAAAGGCGTTACTACACATGCAGGAAGTGTGTGTGTGTGTGTATGTGTGTGTGTGTGTGTGTGTGTGTATGTGTGTGTGTGTGTGTGTGTGTGTGTGTGTGTGTTTTTGCTTCTTTTTCCAACACCTGTAAATCCTCCAGCAGTGATTAGTCAGCACTGAACGCCCAGCGAGCTGTTTGTCCTGGCTCATAATGTATGTGTGTGTGTGTGTGTGTGTGTGTGTGTGTGTGTGTGTGTGTGTGCGGTTGCCACAGTAAACACACACGCTGTCAGACCTTACAGGAGATGATTCAGCAGATACTTCACCACAACACACAGCACATGTCTCCCTGCTGTTCGCGTCCGTCCAGCTGCTGCAGTAAAGTCCGACCGCCTACCTGCCTCTCACTGGGCTCCGCGCTCTGCACACGAAGCACAGCAGGCCGCGGTGCTCCTCACAAACGCTGCACAGACTCGTACCGCAGTAATCCTCTCTCTCATCACTTATGTCACAGTATCGGTGTGTGTGGAGGTGGAGGTGTGTGTGTGTATCTGCAGAGACTCGGCCGCTGTTTTTATTATTTTATTTTGATTTCGTTGTGTTCGGGACGTTTCTGGGTGTTAACCTTTTGGGGCCGTGGGTGTGTCGCCTCCAGCCAATGACATAAGCTCTCTGTTTAAGTCATGGCTGTATTAAGAGAGTGTCTGTTTGACTGAGGGCGAGGCTGAGCTACACACACACACACACATACACACACACCTGTCTTCATGAGGCATCCACTGGAGGACGAACAGCATTCTTCAAAAAAATGTTCACTCTCTTGTGTTTTTGATGATGATTTTGGAGCCAAAACACCCTCGAAAATCTCCTGAAAGACCGCCAGAACCCTCTAAAGGCCCTTTAGAACCTCCTTAATGACCACTGAAATCTTCTAAAGTATCAATAGAACCACTTACAGGACGGTTATAACTAACCTGATTGGCCGCATGAACCCAAAAGACTATCTAGAATCACATCAGTGGCCACAAGCACCACCTTAACACACCCCTGGAACACCCTTAATAAATAACAGTAGCACACAAACAATGCTAGAACCACCTAAAAGACTGGTGGAACTGCCTGAAGAACGTCTAAAACCGTTGATTGTCTAGAACCTCCTCAGTGACCACTTGACCTTCCTACAGGATGCAGAGAGCCTCCTAAAAAACGCTTAAAAAAACCTTTATGGAAACCTAAGAACCAGTAAAATCACTTACAAGAAACCTAGAACCTCCTTGAAGCTGCTTAGAACCTGTTTAGTGTCGACTCTTATCCACTTAATGACCATTAGAACCACTTAAAGGACCTTAATAATCTGTTTAATGTCCACTAAAACTACCTAATAGACCCCTTGAGCATCTTCAATGACCATGAGACCCAAATCTAAGGACCTGTGGAACCTTTTTAATGACCTCAAGAACCATCTAAAAGACACAGAACCTCCTCAGGGTCCACAAGCAGCACCTAAAAGACAGATGAAACTTCCTAAACAACCACTGGTTCATAGCTAGAACATCCTCAGTGACCATTAAGGATCACTAAAACCTCCTTGGCCATAGCTAGAACCTCCTCAGTGACCATTAAGGATCACTAAAACCTCCTTGGCCATAGCTAGAACCTCCTCAGTCACCATTAAGGATCACTAGAACCCCCTTGGCCATAGCTAGAACCTCCTCAGTGACCATTAAGGATCAGTAAAACCTCCTCGTCCATAGCTAGAACCTCCTCAGTGACCATTAAGGATCACTAGAACCTCCTTGGCCATAGCTAGAACCTCCTCAGTGACCATTAAGGATCACTAAAACCTCCTTGTCCATAGGTAGAACCTCCTCAGTGACCATTAAGAATCAATCAAACCCCCTTGGCCATAGCTAGAACCTCCTCAGTGACCATTAAGGATCACTAAAACCCCCTTGGCCATAGCTAGAACCTCCTTGGTGACCATTAAGAATCACTAAAACCCCCTTGGCCATAGCTAGAACCTCCTCAGTGACCATTAAGGATCAGTAAAACCTCCTCGTCCATAGCTAGAACCTCCTCAGTGACCATTAAGGATCAGTAAAACCTCCTTGGCCATAGCTAGAACCTCCTCAATGACCATTAAGGATCACTAGAACCTCCTCAGTGACCATTAAGGATCACCAGAACCTTCTTGGCCATAGCTAGAACCTCTTCAGTGACCATTAAGGATCACTAGAACCTCCTCAGTGACCATTAAGGATCACCAGAACCTTCTTGGCCATAGCTAGAACCTCCTCAGTGACCATTAAGGATCACTAGAACCTCCTTGGCCATAGCTAGAACCTCTTCAGTGACCATTAAGGATCACTAGAACCTCCTTGGCCATAGCTAGAACCTCCCAAAGACTAAACCTTCAGTGTTTAAAACCTAAAAGAGCAGCTACTGTGAGAATGATCTGAATGCTGTTGCAGTTTTTTCTACTTTTACACACAAACCAGTGAATAAAACTAGTCAGTGAGAGGAAGCCATGAATACAGACAGTCTTTCTGACACACTTTCCAATAATTACTGACCACATTCAAGCTGAACATGCAGGAACGTTTCTGGGTTTAGTGGATTTGGACGGTTCGGTGGGAGTTCAGCTGAGACCGTAATTCTGCAGAGTCCAAAACCACAACACAGAGAGGGAGAGCGTGAGCAGGAAACTAATGAAGCTAATCAGCAATCCAAAACCAGAACCCACACAATCAGGACATGTTTCCAAAACCACACACACACACACACACACACACACACACACACACACACTCAGGGAGGAACGCAGGACATCAGGGAGAGTTTAACGACAGTGTTTTGTGCTCATTCGTTCATCGTGGGAACTCGCTGCAGGTAACAGAAACCTGTTCAGCATCACAGTCAGAAACAATTTAACAACTAAGAGTTTCCAGCTCACCAGGATCCTTGTTTCTCCCAGAATGCATCACAGCGTCCCCCCATACTGGGTTTCAGGTCGATGTTGCCTGGAGTTAAATCACAGACGGAGAGATGCAGCGTTTACTGTGAAATATTTACACTTTAAATGACCGTAAACTTTAAGATTTACACCGAAGAGCCAACTTCAGAGGGAAAAAGGTATTCTCTGAGTACAAAAACATTCAAACACTCCTTATAATAACCACTGGTACCACCTCAGAGATAATTAGAAACAGCTTCAGGAACCCTAGAACAAGAATAATCCTAGAACCACCTAAGGAAACCACTTACACTCACAGGACTCTTATAGAGCCGGGTCGTTGATCAGTAGACCTGATTTAAGGTCAGATGACAACTAGAACCACCTAAACAAACAACCCCTTAAAACATCTATAATTACTAAAACATAGAACCTCCTCGACCACAAGAACCACCTAACAGAACTTCCTCAATAATCACTTGTACCACCTGAAGGATGCCTAGAACCTCCTGACTGACCCTTTCAATTATATAATTATAAGTAGAACGACCTAAAAACATAAGAACCACATCGGGATCCCTAGAACCTCCTGTGTGAACCTCCTAAAATCCCCAAAAGGACCAGTAGAACCACTTAAAAGAAAACTAGAACCTCCTTGAAGACACCTCGAACCTGTTTAATGGCCGCTGATCACCTTAACAACCATAAGGATCTTAAAAAACCTGCTTTATGTCCACTAAAACCCCTTAACCTTAAACTTAAAGACCTTTATACCCAATTAAAGGACCTGTGGAACCTTTTTTAATGACCTTAAGAACCATCTAATTGGGACACAGAACCTCTCAATGATAAAATGATAAGTAGAACCACTTAAAAAGCATTAGAACCACATAAAGGACCTCAGGGATCTATGTATTGAGCAACAGAACCAAGTGATGGACGTCTAGAACTTTCTCTGTGACTAAAAGTAGTACCATTTAAAAGAAAACTAGACAACTTGAACCTCTGAACCCTTCAAACATCTGTAGTTACTCCTAAAAGCACCCACAGAACACAGAACTTCCTCAATATCTACTGATACCACCTAAAGAATGCCCAGAACCTTCTCAGCGACTAAAACTTACTAAAGAACAAGTACCACTGAAAAGAAAACTAGAACCTTGTAAATGACCAATAGATGTGTTAAGACCCCTAGAACCTGATAATTCACCTGATTTAAGGTCAGATGACAACTAGAACCTCCTAAACAAACAACCCCTTAAAACATCTACAATTACTAAAACATAGAACCTCCTCGACCACAAGAACCGCCTAACAGAACTACCTCAATAATCACTTGTACCACCTGAAGGATGCCTAGAACCTCCTGACTGACCCTTTCAATGATAAAATTATAAGTAGAAAGACTGAAAAACATAAGAACCACACCGGGATCCCTAAAGGACCAGTAAAACTACTTAAAAGAAAACTAGAACCTCCTTGAAGACACCTAGAACCTGTTTAATAATGTTTAATGGCCGCTGATCACCTTAACAACCATAAGAATCTTAATAACCTGCTTAATGTCCACTAAAACCCCTTAACCCTCCTCAGAGACCTTTATATCCAATTAAAGGACCTGTGGAACCTTTTTAATGACTTTAAGAACCATCTAATTGGGACAGAGAACCTCTGAATGATAAAATGATAAGTAGAACCACTTAAAAAGCATTAGAACCACATAAAGGACCTCAGAGATCTATGTATTGAGCAACAGAACCAAGTGATGGACGTCTAGAACTTTCTCTGTGACTAAAAGTAGTACCATTTAAAAGAAAACTAGACAGCTTGAACCTCCGAACCCTTCAAACATCTGTAGTTACTCCTAACTTCCTCAATATCTACTGATACCACCTAAAGAATGCCCAGAACCTTCTCAGCGACTAAAACCTACTAAAGTACCACTGAAAAGAAAACTAGAACCTCGTAAATGACCAATAGATGTGTTAAGACCCCTAGAACCTGATAATTTACCGCTGTAATCACCTTAAAGACAATCAGATCCACTTAAAGAACCATAATACCCCTTTTAATGTCCACTAAGACCATCTAAAGGACTCCTAGAGCCGCATCACAATGATTTGATTAAATAGTTTCAGCTCCCAAATGTTACTGTCGGCAGTTTGATAAATACATCCTGATGTACAGAAGGTCGGGTTGATTGTTCTAATTTCTTCTTTATTGCTGTTAGTTTTGTATCCAGCATCATATTATTGTGTTGTGGTTGTGTGTGAAGCAGCTTTGGAGAGTTTAACTGGGTGACGTTGAGCCTCGTAAGTACTGAAACACTGAAGACTGTGTGGTGACTTTCAACTTTATAGCCTGACTCCAGTATTTTATAGACTGTGTTTAAATGTGTCCACTCGTATGCAAACAATAATAAATGAATAAATAATGGTTTCAACATTTTCCCAACTCAGTTTTACTGACACAGCGTGCAGGAATCAAACCAGAAGCATCTTTGTTTTGGCCCTGCTGACGTTTCACAGCATTGTTTCTGTCCATATAAATATTCTTTACACAGTGAAGTGGTGACAGAAGATAATTACAAACACATTTTAAAGCATACAATGGAAATACAGATATATTAAGAGAGTTTCTGGTGTTTTACAGTTGAGGAACTCATTGGGAGTGTGTGTTTTACCTCCCGTTGAGCCGCTCTGTCGACTCCCCAGATGAATGAAGGTTCAAGGGGAAACTCGGAGAGCAGCAGGACTTTCCAGGGATAAGAGCATATTTTCTGCTTCATAACTGCGAGCACTGCCGCAGAGGAAATGGCCGAATTGGACTTAAAACCTCAAACAATTTATGAGCCCACAAAGTCGGTCTCCATTTCACGCTCGATGAAGGAGCTCAAAGTTTCAGTGTGTTTGGTGACGTCGCGGCATGGAGAGCACATGGACGCTGTAAAGCAGAGTCTGAATGAAATGTTTCCATGTCGGTAAGCTCTTCTGCTCTACATGAGCGCTATAAAACAGTGAAAACCTGCAGCCAGAGGTTAGATAAGCAGGTTTTTAACGGCAGCGTCAGGGAAACATCTGAGCACAAACAGTAAAAGTAAGAAACACACTGTGAGTAAGAGCCTGATTCCACACACACTCTAGTCTCCTATACAGCCAGATAACTGATTTAAAAAGGACAAAACACACAAACTGCCTCTTCACACGGACAGGATTAGTTTATGTTGGAGAAGTTATAAGATTTCATCGACTGTAAATTAAACTTGAACATGTGCTGGTGCTGTCAGACGAGGAGAAGCTCAACGTATAAACAGCTGAGAACCAGGATCACTTGATTTGATTCACTGTAGTCATTGGGAGACGGAGGCGTCTAACAGAAACATTTACTGAAGTTACAGTACAAGTGAAACACTCACTGGTTATAACCCGCTGCTCTCAGGGTAGAAGATGACCAGTGGAACTAATATTTCCACCACAAAGGCTGTTTACAAACATCGGTCCTTGGATTATTTTCTGCAGCTGCTCAGTTTTCCGTCTTCTGTCGAGTCGATGAAAGCTTTAAAGGTTTTAATATTAGTTAAAAATGACAAATCAACCAACATTTATCCTGCAATGAACGATTAATCTGGTGAAAACTGAAGTTACTGAAGACGTTAAAATGATATGTAAATAAGTAGAACTACTTTAAACACATTAGGACCACATAAAGAACCTCAGGTACCTATGTATTGACCAATAGAACCATCTAATGGATGTCTAGAACCTCCTCAGTGACTAAAACTAAAAGTACCACTGACAATAAAACTAGAACCTCCTTATTGATCCACTAGATCTGTGTAAAAACCCCTAGAACCTAAATGACCACAGTAACCTGTTTAATGTCCACAGAAACTAACAAATCTTTGTAAGTTTGATAAATGTGTCCTTTTCTCCACTAGGTTGGGTTGATCATTTTCATTTCTGGGGTTGGTATGACGTCACTGAGCTGAGAGGTCGGACAGGCACTGAGCTCTGGCTCCCATCGACCATAATTTAAATTTTACCCACCACAGCCTGGTATCTTTACACCCTGCTGACCGCTACCAGCTTCCTAACGATGTCAAACAAGGAAAGTGACCCGGTTCCGCCCGAAAATCCAAGTAAATGTCAAAGAATACCGAGGGGCCGACTTAACGCCGAGGCGCAAGATGGCAGCTCGGGTACTGGTGGCTACTCTTCACGGCTAGTTCGGGAAGTTGCTGAGAGCATCGGCAGGTTATTAGAGGAGAAGCTGGCCACATTTATGAACGCATTGGAAGTAGAGACAACCCGGGTGGAAGACAACAGTAAAAGACTGGACGAAGCTGACTGGACATGTTAGCTACCACCGACGACAAGCTCCGGTAAGTCTATCATTTTAATTTCTACTTTACTGCTATTAGTTTTGTATCCAGCATCGTAAACTGGGTGAGATAAACCTCCATATTGAACTTTAACATGACACACCTTTGTCCTCTGAGGCCACCGTACAGTAGATATCTTCTTCCTTTTGCTCTGACTGACATCAACACCTGCATCATGACTTGTAATCGGACGTCAGTGAGATCTAAAAGAGTGAGCGGCCCGGTCCTCTCGTATTCATCGTCGTCATCATCATCGTCCTCTTCGTCCTGAACCTCCTCCAGCAGCTTTCACACTGATGCATAATGTAGACGAGGTCACTCAGCTCCATTTAGAATAAGGCTGTGATGCATTATGTAGATGAAATGAATGTTTTTGGGACGTCATGCTCCTGCTTTCACCTCGCTCCCAGATCAGGAACTACTGGTTTTAAGGGTTTTAAAAGCAGATAGATGAAGGGTTTTTTTTCTTCTTCTTCTTCTGCAGCCTGAACTCTTCCTCTGCATTTCTTACTGAGCTGGAAATCACTTTTTTTACACCAGTTAGTCTCAGTTTGAAACTAAATCTGAGAATATTTATAAGTTTTAGTCCAATTAGTTAGTCTTCAGAGTTGAGTTTTAGTTTAGTTTCAGTCACCTGAGCATTTTGAGGCTCCAGCTGTAACCATGGAAACAGTAACTAAAAACTAAGTACAATTTTGAGGTACTTTTCCATTTGTCGTATCCTGCCAAGACTTTCTGTGAGTTTGGACTCTTTAGTGTAGTTCCTGTTTTATTTTGAAATATTTTCTCCTTGTGTTTGTTAGTTTTTACTTCCTGTTTCTTGTTTCCCGCCTTTAGTTGATTCCTTTGTGTGTTTCACCTGCGTCTCGTTTTGCTCACCTGTGTTCAGTTTGTAATTATCTTTTTTTCTTTTGCTACCAGAAAAAAGTTGGTTGCTGCCACTTTCCTCCCTGTACTTGATTACGGTGACCTTTCGTATATGAACACTCCTGCAAACTGTCTGTGTTTTCTGGACACCGTGTATCACAGTGCTTAAAGGTTCGTTACGGGCCTTCTAGCTTCATTGTTGATTTTCATTGTGCTTCCTCCTCTTCCTCTCTCTCTCCTCTCCTTCCTCTCTCTCCTCTCTACTCCAACCGGTCCAGGCAGATGTTCTCCCACTCTGAGTCTGGTTCTGAGGGTTCTTCCTGTTAAAAGATGTTCTCCCTGTTAAAAGATGTTCTCCCACTCTGAGTCTGGTTCTGAGGGTTCTTCCTGTTTAAAGATGTTCTCCCACTCTGAGTCTGGTTCTGAGGGTTCTTCCTGTTAAAAGATGTTCTCCCACTCTGAGTCTGGTTCTGAGGATTCTTCCTGTTAAAAGATGTTCTCCCACTCTGAGTCTGGTTCTGAGGGTTCTTCCTGTTAAAAGATGTTCTCCCACTCTGAGTCTGGTTCTGAGGGTTCTTCCTGTTAAAAGATGTTCTCCCACTCTGAGTCTGGTTCTGAGGGTTCTTCCTGTTAAAAGATGTTCTCCCACTCTGAGTCTGGTTCTGAGGGTTCTTCCTGTTAAAGGGAGTTTTTTCTCTCCACTGTCACCAAGTGCTGCTCATGTGGGGAATGTTGGGTCTCTTTAAAGTTTAAAACCTGAAGAGTTGGGTTTAGACCTGCTCTATGTGGAAAGTGCCTTGAGATAACTTTGTTGTGATATGGCGCTTTATGAATAAAGATTGATTGATTGATAAAGCCCTCACTCACCACTGTACCTTATACGCTGGAGTTGAGTGGCCGTCTCTGGCAGCACGCCGCCTTATACATTAGCATATTTTTATTTATAAAGCTATCTTGGGTCTGATCCCCCAATATTTATGCAATTACATTTCTAAAACCCAAAGCGTTTACAGCTTACGTTCCAATGAATTTTACTTCTTAAATGTGCCCAAAGTTCGTTCTGAATTTGGTAAGCACTGCTTTAAGTACTCCTTTCCTCCCTCCTTTCCTTCCTTCTTCCTCCCTTCCTCCTTCCCTCCCTCCCTCCCTCCCTCCCTCCCTCCTTTCATTCCTTCTTCCTCCCTTCCTCCCTCCCTCCCTCCCTCCCTCCCTCCTTTCCTTCCTTCTTCCTCCCTTCCTTCCTTGACTCGAACACAACAGGAGGGTTAAACTGATTTTGCACACCTTTATTATTATCTATCATTTATACTAATTTTCACTTTTATTACCTTTCTATTGATCTTTGTGTGTTTTATGGTCCGATCAATCATCAATAACACGTTGAAGCTAAAACTATTAACAGTCTTAAGACATGAAGAAAACAGATCTGTCTTAACTGAATCATTGATTATCAGGGTCAGCAGCTGATTGGTTAATAACTGATCAGGTGACATGTTGACTTTCCTCCTGCCTGTCTGAGTTTCTGGCTGCATATTGGATTTTTTTCTTCTTCTTCTTCTTTTTTTTTTTAGCGGGGGAAACCAGGTCAGAGCGTCTTTGCTAAATTAAAAACTGTAATCCCAGAAAATCTGAGAAAATATTTATGCTTCATATCACGTATCAAAGAGAGAGAGACTTAGACAGAGAGAGAGGGAGAGAGAGAGAGAGAGACACTGAGTGAGACTGAGAGAGAGACACTTAGAGAGAGAGAGAGAGAGACTTAGAGAGAGAGACTGAAAGAGAGAGAGAGAGTTCAGTTCAGTTCATGCTGCACCTCATATTCAGCCTGTCAGTCAAAGCCATCACATTTCTCTTCTTTCTTTCAACACCTCTCTGTTTCCCTCTTTCACATCCAGCCTCTCTCTCTCTCTCTCTCTCTCTCTCTCTCTCTCTCTCTCTCTCTCTCTCCAGTCATTTTTATATGTAGGTCGAATCACGAATCACTGCATTAAATGTAAATGTCCCTCATGCATAACAGAGCAGGCCTCCCTCAGAAATACAGAAAATTATACACCTCCATCCACTTCAAACATCCGCTGTGTGTGTGTGTGTGTGTGTGTGTGTGTGTGTGTGTGTGTGTGTGTGTGTGTGTGTCCTGGTGTGACCCTGCAGCAGCCTCAGGAGTCGTTATCAGCTCTTATTGAAGCGGTTCAGTGGCTTTAATGAAGGAGAGCGGACATGTACACCTCAGCTCAGGTGTCACCATGGAGACCGGAGAGATGAAGTGCTGAGAAAAACTTTATCAAAGACTTTCACGAATAAAACTTCATACACAGATGCAACAAAAAACCATCAAAGACAGAACAACACCTTTAAAACTCGGGGTCAGTCACCATGGTAACTTAAACTCGGGGTCAGTCACCACGGTAACTTAAACTCTGGGTCAGTCACCACGGTAACCTCAACTCGGGGTCAGTCACCATGGTAACTTAAACTCTGTGTCAGTCACCATGGTAACTTAAACTCTGTGTCAGTCACCATGGTAACTTAAACTCTGTGTCAGTCACCATGGTAACTTAAACTCGGGGTCAGTCACCATGGTAACAAACTCTGGGTCAGTCACCATGGTAACTTAAACTCTGGGTCAGTCACCATGGTAACTTAAACTCTGGATCAGTCACCATGGTAACTTAAACTCAGGGTCAGTCACCATGGTAACTTAAATTCGGGATGTTACCATGGTAACTTAAACTCTGGGTCAGTCACCATGGTAACAAACTCTGGGTCAGTCACCATGGTAACTTAAATTCGGGGTCAGTCACCATGGTAACTTAAACTCGGGGGTCAGTCACCATGATAACTTAAATTTGGGGTCAGTCACCATGGTAACTTAAACTCAGGGTCAGTCACCATGGTAACAAACTCTGGGTCAGTCACCATGGTAACTTAAATTCGGGGTCAGTCACCATGGTAACTTAAACTCGGGGTCAGTCACCATGATAACTTAAACTTGGGGTCAGTCACCATGGTAACTTAAACTTGGGGTCAGTCACCATGATAACTTACATTTGGGGTCAGTCACCATGGTAACTTAAACTCTGGGTCAGTCACCATGGTAACTTAAATTTGGGGTCAGTCACCATGGTAACTTAAACTCTGGATCAGTCACCATGGTAACTTAAACTCTGGATCAGTCACCATGGTAACTTAAACTCTGGGTCAGTCACCATGGTAACTTAAACTCTGGATCAGTCACCATGGTAACTTAAACTCTGTGTCAGTCACCATGGTAACTTAAACTCTGTGTCAGTCACCATGGTAACTTAAACTCGGGGTCAGTCACCACGGTAACTTAAACTCATGGTCAGTCACCATGGTAACTTAAATTTGGGGTCAGTCACCATGGTAACTTAAACTCAGGGTCAGTCACCATGGTAACTTAAATTCGGGGTGTTACCATGGTAACTTAAACTCGGGGTCAGTCACCATGGTAACTTAAACTCGGGGTCAGTCACCATGATAACTTAAACTCTGGATCAGTCACCATGGTAACTTAAACTCTGTGTCAGTCACCATGGTAACTTAAATTTGGGGTGTTACCATGGTAACTGACTGAAGCTAACCTGCCTGCCTGAGTTTCGGTCTCTCAGAGTTCAGAGGTTCATATTTCAGCAGCTTCACTGATTGTTGTCGAGCTGAGAAACAAACTTTATGAACATGAATATTTTATATCCAGTGAACTTTTTAACCTCGACTCCGTTTCAAGTGCAAATGAGCAAACACACGACTGAGAGCTCACACTCGCGTCTCTATATATACATTTTAAATCTTTAATATATTTTTCATCTTCGGCTGCCTTCTGTGTTTTGTTCCCGTCACATTAAACCGAACAAATGTGTTTAAAGTGTAATGAAGCTGCAGCCTGAAACACTTTATCATCATTAAGGGAATGTAAGTCTGCTAAATGATGAATTAATGAGCAACGCTGAATAAAACATGACCGAGTTAACTTACTGACACTCTTTGTTTTAAAGATAAATGAAACATACGCATTAATATCTCAACGTCCGCCGGATTCAAACGGAGGCTCTGCCGTTTATTTACCTGTTGCTATGGCGACTGCACATGCTCAGTAGCGTCCGGCTTACACAGAACTTCTCTCAGAGACTGAAAACATGATCACTGTTATCAGTCTTTGGATCTGTTCTAAACCTCATCCTTTCCTACTACTCTACTAACTCTCCCTTCCTTCCTCCCTCCTTCCTTTCCTTCCTTCCTTCTTTCCTTTCCTACTACTCTACTAACTCTGACGTCATGTGAAGTATGTAGTGTGTTTAACTGCGTAGTGATTTAGAGTATGTGAAGGTTTAACCCTCCTGTTGTCCTCTGGCTAAGGAAGGACAGGAGGAAGAAGGAAAAGAGGAAGGAAGGAAGGAAGGAAGGAAAGGTGTTAGGAGGAAGGAAGGAAGAAAGGAAGGAAGGAAGGAAAAGAGGAAAGAAGAAAGGAAGGAAAGGAGTAAGGATGAAAAGAAGAATTAATTTAGGAGAGAAGGAAGGAAGGAAGGAAAGAAATGAGTAAGGAGGGAGGGAGGAAGGAAGAAAGGAAGGAAGGAAAGGAGTAAGGACCAAAAGAGGAAGGAAGGAAGGAAGGAAGGAAAGGTGTAAGGAGGGAGGAAGGAAGGAAAAGAGGAAACAAGGAAGGAAGGAAAGGAGTAAGGATGAAAAGAAGAATTAATTTAGGAGAGAAGGAAGGAAGGAAAGAATTGAGTAAGGAGGGAGGGAGGAAGGAAGGAAGGAAGGATGGATGGGTTATCCTGATTGGTTTACTAGATTCTCCAGAAATGCATCAAGAGCTGACTACTCACACTCACATTACCCAAGATGCAACGCTGCTACTCACACTCACATTACCCAAGATGCAACGCTACTACTCACACTCACATTACCCAAGATGCAACGCTACTACTCACACTCACATTACCCAAGATGCAACGCTACTACTCACACTCACATTACCCAAGATGCAACGCTACTACTCACACTCACATTACCCAAGATGCAACGCTACTACTCACACTCACATTACCCAAGATGCAACGCTACTACTCACACTCACATTACCCAAGATGCAACGCTGCTACTCACACTCACATTACCCAAGATGCAACGCTACTACTCACACTCACATTACCCAAGATGCAACGCTACTACTCACACTCACATTACCCAAGATGCAACGCTACTACTCACACTCACATTACCCAAGATGCAACGCTACTACTCACACTCACATTACCCAAGATGCAACGCTACTACTCACACTCACATTACCCAAGATGCAACGCTGCTACTCACACTCACATTACCCAAGATGCAACGCTACTACTCACACTCACATTACCCATGATGCAACACTACTACTCACACTCACATTACCCAAGATGCAACGCTACTACTCACACTCACATTACCCAAGATGCAACGCTACTACTCACACTCACATTACCCAAGATGCAACGCTACTACTCACACTCACATTACCCAAGATGCAACGCTACTACTCACACTCACATTACCCAAGATGCAACGCTACTACTCACACTCACATTACCCAAGATGCAACGCTACTACTCACACTCACATTACCCAAGATGCAATGCTACTACTCACACTCACATTACCCAAGATGCAACGCTACTACTCACACTCACATTACCCAAGATGCAACGTGACTTCTGATAAAAACAGTGGTTTCAAGTTTGACTCCCTTGCACTAGAGCTACGTATGGAGTAGTGACAGCAACACTGCCCCCCCATGGTTTCCGGTGGTACTGCTCGTTTGGTCCGTATCCGTAAGCTTTATGGAAACGTGCAGAAATATATTTAACGTTGAGCATAAATGGATCTTGAATGGGATCAGGATGTGCTTCATACAGTCAGTCCACTTGGGTCTCACATGTGGGACAGTTTGCCCAGTTCAAGCCCACATTTAACCCATGCAGGGTCCACATGGACATTGGGTCTAGTATGTAGTATAGAAGTATGTAGTATGGAAGTATGTAGTATGTAGTATAGAAGTATGTAGTATGTAGTATAGAAGTATGTAGTATAGTAGTATTGTAGTATAGTAGTATGTAGTATAGAAGTATGTAGTATGTAGTATGGAAGTATGTAGTATGTAGTATAGAAGTATGTAGTATGTAGTATAGAAGTATGTAGTATGTAGTATAGAAGTATGTAGTATAGAAGTATGTAGTATGTAGTATAGAAGTATGTAGTATAGAAGTATGTAGTATAGAAGTATGTAGTATATAGTATAGAAGTATGTAGTATGTAGTATAGAAGTATGTAGTATAGAAGTATGTAGTATGTAGTATAGAAGTATGTAGTATAGAAGTATGTAGTATAGAAGTATGTAGTATGTAGTATAGAAGTATGTAGTATAGTAGTATGTAGTATAGAAGTATGTAGTATGTAGTATAGAAGTATGTAGTATGTAGTATAGAAGTATGTAGTTTGTAGTATAGAAGTATGTAGTATAGAAGTATGTAGTATGTAGTATAGAAGTATGTAGTATAGTAGTATGTAGTATGTAGTATAGAAGTATGTAGTATAGAAGTATGTAGTATGTAGTATGTACACAGCCACTGTTTCTGGTTCTGACCAAACTCAAGAGGATCAACGGGACATCTTCTTCCTTTTTGAGAAGCTCTGGATAGTTTTATGTTAAATGATGAAAGTGAATTTAAAACCTTCTGTGACGAGTAGAAACTTTACTCTGAATCAGCTGATTAACCTTCCTGTCGTCCTCCCGGGTCAAATTGACCCGTCTGTTTTGATTCTTCCTTCCTTCCTTCCTTCCTTCCTTCTGTGCTTCCTCTCTCCTTCTTTCTTTCTTTCTTTCTTTCTTTCTTTCTTTCTTTCTTTCTTTCTTTCTTTCTTTCTTTCTTTCTTTCTTTCCTTCTTCTCTCTTTCTTCCTTACTTCTTTCCTTCCTTACTTCTTTCCTCCATCCTTCCTTCCTTCCTTCTTTCCTCTGTCCTTTTTTCCTTACTTCCTCCCTCCCTCCTACCTTCTTTCCTTCCTTACTTCTTTCCTCCGTCCTTCCTTCCTTCCTTCTTTCCTGTCCTTCTTTCCTTCCTTCCTTCCTCCCTCCCTCCTACCTTCTTTCCCTCCCTCCCTCCCTCCCTCCTACCTTCCTTCCTTACTTACTTCTTTCCTCCATCCTTCCTTCCTCCCTTCCTTATTTCCTTTCCTCCCTTCCTTCCTTCCGTCCTCCATCCCCCTTTCTTCCTTCTGTCGTTCCTTCCTTTCTCTCTCCTTCCTTCTTTCCTCCCTCCCTGCCTTCTTTCCTTTACTCCCTTCCTCCCTTCCTTCCTTGACTGACTCGAACACAACAGGAGGGTTAACAAACGAGGCTTTTGATCAGGATCTTTTCATGTCACTAACCTCCTCATAACCTCGCTGCTCTGTCAGGTGGTGGTTTTAACGAAGCGTGTTTGAGTCGTGTTACTGGGGGGCTCCCAGTTTAACCAGCGTGTTAATGGGAAGCACTGAAATGTCCAGTTTCTCAGTAATAGATCACACTTCCAGGATTCATCGGCGTGTGATTCGAAGCACACGGCGAAGAAGTCAGTGAACCAGAAGCTGTGCAGAGCGGCCTGCCGCTGGTGTGTGAGTCATTACTCCCTCTGCTCGCCTCAGGAGGAGGAGGAGGAGGAGGAGGGGAGGAGGGGGGGGGGGGGGGGAAGGAAGAGTAGGGGGGGAGAGGGAGAGGAGAGGAGAGGAGAGAAGAGGAGGAAGAGGAAGAGGAGAAGTATGGAGGAGAGGACAAGAGGAGGAGGAGGAAGAGGAGGAGGAGGAGGAAGAGGAGG
>JAJDFG010001043.1:0-51955 GCA_021039105.1 Scomber colias
CTTCCTGTCTTCTTTTCCTTCCTTTCACCCATCCTTCCATCTTTCCTTCCTTCCTTCCTTCCCTTTCACCTGTCCTTCCTCCCTTCCATCTTTGCTTCCTGTCTCTCCTTTCCTTCCTTCCTCTTCCTTTCCTTCCATCTTTCCTTCCTTTCTTCTTTCCCTCCCTCCTTCCTTCCTCCTTCTTTCCTTCCTCCCTCATTTCTTCTTTCCTCTCTCCTTTTCTTCCCTCCTTCCTCCCTCCTTTCCTTCCTTCCTTCTTCCTCCCTCCCTTCCTTCCTTGACTCAAGGACAACAGGAGGGTTTAAGTTACACTGAAAGAAGGCAACATTTATTAGTGGAATATCCAGAAAAACTTAAGCATCATCTATTCCTCCGCTGTCTAGACGAGAGACAAATGGGAGGAAAAACCAACACAAGTGTCCCACTAAGGTGTCGAAGCTCGAGAACAGCTGCGGTGCCGCTTGCCTAAATCTCTCAACACAATTCTCTCAGCTGATATTCCCTCATGTGGTGTTATCGCCGTGGTAACGTAAAGCAAGGTCCAAGACGTCAATCAAAAAAAATGTCCAGTAAGGGTTCAAATCTGATGGTTTAAAGATTTCCTTTCGAATCATACAAATCACATCGTTTTCATACTCGTCGTCAAGGCAACCATATGTCAAGCTTATATCTGTTTGTCGTTAGTGAAACAACGAGTCGGTTCATGTGAGTGAACGCCGAGGCAAGCAACCAATAAAGGGACAATAAATAACCGACAGGCATAAAAGCATCCACCTCATTAAGCAACATAAGCCCGGCCTGGTTCTGATTTAGTTAAAGTGGTTTGGTGTTGTGGCTCGTTGGACGCTGCTTTCATCAGTCGGTCTAATTAGAGCTTTCTAGGCAGTAATAGGAACGGGTACATCACCTTCCTACATAGCTGGTTACCATGGCGTTGAATGACATCATCACAGCTGCACAGGTTGTTGTAAGAATATGTAGAAAAAAAGAAAAGAAAAAAAAAAACTCCTCCTAACCCTTGTGTCGTCCTCCCGGGTCAAATTGACCAAGTCTTATTCTTCTTTCTCCCTTCCTTCCTTCCGTCTGTACTTCCTCCATCCCCCCATCCCCCCTCCTTCCTTCCTTCCTTCTCCCTTCCTTCTTTCCTCCCTCCTTTCCTTCCTTATTCCTTCCTCCCTTCCTTCTTTCCTCCCTCCCTCCTTCTCTCTTTCTTTCCTCTGTACTTCTTTCCTACCTTTCTTCCTTCCTTCTTTCCTTTCCTCCCTTCTTCCTTCCCTCATTCCTTCCTCCTTCCTTTCCTTCCTCCCTCCTTCCTTCCTTCTTCCTTCTTCCTTCCTCCCTTTCTCCCTCTTTTCCTTCCTTCTTCCTTCCTTCTTCCTTCCTTCCTCCCTTTCTCCCTCCTTTCCTTCCTTCTTCCTCCCTTCCTTCTTCCCTTCCATCCTTCCTTGACTCGAGGACAACAGGAGGGTTAATATAACTGCTGTGTGTCTTCACTCTCACGACAGGAAGTGGCTCAACATGAATATATGATGTCAAGCCGACCAGACAGTGTGTGTTTTATATTCTTAGCACACAACCTGATAAATGAGAAGATATACGACTCTCGACTAAACTTAACTATGAATCACTCCTTAAATATCCTGTCTGTCATAAGGGTTGGCAAGATGAGCAATGCAAAAATATCTTAAAAAAGGTATTTTATTTTGAAATTTGGAATGATATTTGCACCATTTTTCTTAACCAAAAGTAAGACTGAATGCTTCTGAAAATGTCAAATGGTGTAACCACAAAAGAATGATAAATATTAAATAATTTCTTCCACCTACAGTGTATTTAAGTGGACTTATACTAATAATTACCTCATTTAAAAAACTAAAATAGTTCCTGATCTCCATGGTAACCCAGATTAAATGTAATATGTAGAACAATAGTATTCCATTGGCTTTATTTAATATAAAAGTTATAATGTAAGATCATGTTAAACTAGTTGATATGGTGTTTTATTGAGAGTTTAATGTTTTTAAGCAAGTTGAATTATTTGGTACAAAGTTTTTATGGTTACACCACTTAGACATTTTTGCCATAATCCTCTAATATATTCTCTCAAAATGGATTAAAAGCAGAAATTTGATGCTGGGTCCACAAAAAAAGTTATTCATATGTTTATTTTCACATTTTAACCTTTTTAAATTTGACCCATACACTCGTCACTCTTATCATATTCATATTTATCTCAAGTAATGACCATACTTCTGTCTTCGGAGTAGCTTTGCCTTAAAGAAATGTACAGCTGATGCCGCCATATTCCCCTCATATCCTTTCTAACCTACTCGATCTTCCAATTTTATTAGGCGAAACGTCTCAGGAAAGGTACAAACTTTAACAGACTTTTATTTTCATGTCAGCAGTCTTTTTATGTTGGGAGTTTATATTTTGGATTGAAAACTAACAGATAGAAAACAGATGAACCAGAAAACAGAAAATCTTAGAGGTGGCAGCACTTTAAAAAGAAGCTGCCGTCTGTCGTCTGTTTTTCCAGCCGTTCGTTAAGCGTTGGCTCTGCTCTTATCAGTCAGCATCTTTTCTTAAGTCCTAACAGTCCTAACTTTTTTTGTTGCTTGAGTCGAGATGCTTAAAGTCTTCCCCTGTCCTCCCTCAGTGCCCATTCCTCCTGCTGGAGACCTGAGGATCACTGACGTTACTCACAGCACCATGAAGCTCAACTGGGACGCTTCTCCCGGAGCCGTCCTCAAGTACATCGTCACCTACAAACCAGACGGAGGAGAACTCAAAGAGGTAATACTGGGTTTATTTTTCTTTTTTGGGCTTACAGGATAAACTAGATGTTCATAATAACTTTAATTGCTTGTTTAATTAATGGAACAAGTCTTGGTTCCAGCTATTAGACAGATCCCACTTCTCCATCTGTGTAGATATAGCACTTATTTTAGTTTCATTTTAACCTTCCTGTCGTCCTCCTGGGTCAAATTGACCCCGTCTGTTTTGACTGTTCCTTCCTTTTTTCCTTCCTTCCTTCCTTCCTTCCTTCCTTCCTTCCTTCCTTCCTTCCTTCCTTCCTTCCTTCCTTCCTCCTTCTCTCTTTCTTTCCTTCCTCTCTCCTCTCTCCTTCCTCCCTCCCTCCTTCCTTCCTTCCTTCCTCCTTCTCTCTTTCTTTCCTTCCTCTCTCCTCTCTCCTTCCTCCCTCCCTCCTTCCTTCCTTTTCTTCCTCCCTTCCTTCTCTCCTTCCCTCCCTCCTTCCTTCCTTTCCTTCCCTCCCTCCCTTCCTCCCTTCCTCCCTTCCTCCCTCCCTTCCATCCTTCCTTCTTCCTCCTTCCCTCCCTTCCATCCTTCCTTCTTCCTTCCTTTCCTTCCTCCATTCCATCCTTCCTTCCTCCCTTCCTCCCTCCCTCCCTTCCATCCTTCCTTCTTCCTTCCTTTCCTTCCTCCATTCCATCCTTCTTCCTCCCTTCCTTCCTTCTTTCTCCCTCCCTTCCATCCATCCTTCCTTCTTCCTTCCATCCATCCTTCCTTCTCCCCTTCCATCCTCCCTTCCTTCCTTCCTCCCTTCCCTTCCTTTCCTTGACTCGAGGACAACAGGAGGGTTAAACTATATTTGTGGCCAGAGACACAACATAAGCCACGAACATTCAACATGAAGACATTTTTTCTCTCCTTCGCTTTATTTCTCCTTCCCTTCTCGTCTGACCAACACGGACTCATCTTGTGCGTCGGCTTTCTGAATGAACAACCAAACATAAACATCCATCATTCATCCATCAGTTTGGCGGACGAGACGGATAATTAAATCAGCTTCAGCGCATTAAACAACTTGACAAAACATCCCTGCTTACGTCAATCCCATCTAATACCTCCGCTGACATCTCACTGTAAGCTGCCGACAAGTTTGCTTACTTTCAGTCTCTGATTCTGCTGCCAGAGCTCGGCCTGCCAGCTGCTACATTTAAAAATCACTTTGACATCTTTTTGACTGCATAACAAGATGACTAATTGTGATTTCAGTTGGGTTTTTAAGCTTCCAGCATCCTTTAAAAACTGTTTTTCTGTTTTATATCTCATGAGTATGTTTGCGGTTTTGGACTGTCGGCCGATCAAAACAAGACTTCAGGAGGTATAAACTTCAGCTCTACGGGACTGTTTTTTTTATTTTCTGATATTTGTAGACTAAACCATTTTGGGAATCTAATTATGAGATTGATCGATGATGAAAATGATTGTTAGCAGAGTGAGAAGAAATGTTTGCTACAGCCATTAACCCTCCTGTTGTCCTCGAGTCAAGGAAGGAAGGGAGGAAGGAAGAAAGGAAGGGAGGAAGAAAGAAGGAAAGGAAGGAAGGAAGGAAAGCTGGAAGGATGGATGGAAGGAAAGGAGGAAGGGAGGATGGAAGGGAGGAAGAAAAAAGGAAAGGAAGGAAGGAAAGAAGGAAGGAAGGAAAGCTGGAAGGATGGAAGGAAGGAAGGAAGGAAGGAAGGAAAGCTGGAAGGATGGAAGGAAGGAAGGAAAGACAGAAAGCTGCAAGGATGAAAGGGAGGAAGAAGGAAGGAAAGGAGGGAGGAAGGAAGGAAAGGAGGAAGGAAGGATGGAAGGGAGGGAGGAAGAAAGAAGGAAGGAAAGATGGAAGGATGGAAGAAGGGAAAGATGGAAGGATGGAAGGAAAGGAGGAAGGAAGGAAGGAAGGAAAGAAAGAAACCTGGAAGGATGAAAGGGAGGAAGAAGGAAGGAAAGAAGGAAGGAAGGACGGTAGCAGACCTCCTATTTGCTTTTAAAGGGTGTCAGTTCTCTTTGGTTATGGAAGATTTGTAGTTTGGCTTCTTGAGAGAGTCTGCAGCGAAGGTTTGCGGTTGTATTTTGGGTTCGGATCCACGATTTCCGAGCAGCATCCTCCTGTGTCCTTGTTTTGCCGTTCGAACACTCTCCAACTTCTGAAAGTCTTAAATGGTCTAAATCGGTTTCATGTGTAACAGCAGGGATGCACAGCCGTGACCTTTTTTTTATTTCTGAGTGGCGGCAAAACACGTTTAACCCTCCTGTTGTCCTCGAGGTAAGGAAGGAAGGAAGGGAGGGAGGAAGGGAGGGAGGAAGGAAGGAAGGAAGGAAGGAAAGCAAAGGAAAGGAGGAAGGAATGAAGGAAAGAAGGATGGAGGAAGGAAGGGAGGGAGGAAAGGAAAGAAGGAAGGAAAGGAGGGAGGGAGGAAGGAAGAAGGAAGGAAGGAAGGGAGGAAGGAAAGGAGGGAGGAAGGGAGGAAAGGAAAGAGGGAAGGAAAGGAGGATGGAGGAAGGAAAGAGGGAAGGAAGAAGGGAGGAAAGGAAAGAAGGAAGGAAGAAAGGTAGTAAAGAAGGTCAGAGGAAAGAAAGAGAGAAGGAGGGAAGGAGGAAAGAAGGAAGGGAGGAAGGAATAAGGAAGGAAAGGAGGGAGGGAGGAAGGAAGGAGGGAAGGAAGAAGGGAGGAAAGAAGGAAGGGTGGAAGGAAAGGAGGGAAGGAAAGAAGGAAGGAAAGGAGGGAGGAAGTACAGATGGATGGAAGGGAGGAAAGAAGAATAAGACGGGGTCAATTTGACCCAGGAGGACAACACAAGGGTTAAAGATCTTCTCATTGTGTGTTTTTTTAAGTCATTCAAAAGGTGATAAGGTTTTTTGTTTTTTTTAAACCTTCCCGAGCCGCTTCGTAAGGGTGAAGTTTTTGAAGTCAGTAGTCATATCTTCTATTCTGGGAAAGCGACCAAGTCAGAACCAAGTCAAGAGTTATAGCCGCCCTCTCAGCGGAGTCTTAGCTCCACTTTTCTTTTTTGGCTGAGCTTTATGAGAAAAGCAGTCTGCTGGCAGGAGAGCGCCGGCCGTCAGCCCAGCCTGACTGGATCATCCCAGCACCACTCCGTCCTCATCATTTCTCACTTGGATGTCAGCGGAGGACAAACAGTCTGGGATGAATCGACAGCCGAAGGTGGCGTCGTTGGACACCTATGAGAAGTTTCCAAAAAAAAGTTCTTGATGGATGATGCACCGACTCATCTCCTCTTAAGGATTACTGCTGAAGGCTTCTTGTCTCTGCAACAGGAAGCTCACTCGTTGGATTTATGCCTGCAGAGTGTTGAGTCTATTTCTCTCTACTGCCGCTTACTTGACTCAGCTCCCCCCCCCCCCTTTTTTTTTTTTTTAAAATGGAAAAATCAAGTGAAGCGTTGTTTGCCTTTTAATACATCAAAGCGTTTCACTCATTTATCGTAGTAGCACCTGACACATCCTCTCAGACCTGACACATACAGTTTTATCTGTCTTTTACTTTTAACTCAGTGGTAAAATAATGGTGATTTCAGGGAAAGAATTAAAGGTTATCCTTCTAAAAACTCATAAAATCACATGAAATGTTGAGTAAAGCTGCAGAAGTAGTAAAGAAAAATAAAAAAATGTCCACTTGCCAACAAATCTCCATAATCTCCATATCATAGCATGAAATACTAATAGTTTACTGGCTTATATAACAAATTCTGATCTTTCTGTTGTATTTTAAATACCATGGCCTATATTTATGTTATAGTATAGTACAGTATAGTATGGTATGGTATGTTATAGTATATTATAGCATAGCATAGCATAGCATAACATAGTATAGCATAGTATAGTATATTATAGCATAGCATAGCATAACATAGTATAGTATATTATAGCATAGCATAGCATAGTATAGTATAGTGTAGTATATTATAGCATAGCGTAGTATTGCATAGCATAGCATTGTATAGCATAGCATTGTATAGTATAGTATTGTATAGTATATTATAGTATATTATAGTATATTATAGTATAGCATAGCATAGGTAAAAGTTAATCTACACCACAACATGACAACCACCATGTAATTGGTTTTTCCAAGTTCTTGCAGCCAATTATAAAGAAGAATAATGCAGATATGAACACAAATTCAACCTTATTTCACCTAAATGTGTCGCTATGGCAACATGGTGAAATAACCGGGTGACTGAGGTCATGTGTGACTTTTTTGTCAACTTGAATTCTGATATTTCCAACGTGTTTGTTTTGAAGCAGTTTGAACATTTTCTGTGACTGGAGTAATGAAATAAGAGGACTGTGCGGAGTCTCAGTGGAGGGGGTTCGTGCTCAGTGTGGGATTCTTAGTTACTGATAATTACGTTCTCCTCCGCCAGGTCGAAGTCAACGGTGACGTCACGACACTGGACCTGTCCGGTCTCATCTCCCAGACTGAGTACGACGTGGCCGTTACCCCGGTGTACGCCGAGGGACCTGGGACCCCGATGCTGGGAACTGCTACCACAGGTCTGAATCTGATCCTCATTTTTTAAGTGTTCTGTTCTTCCATTATTCACTTTGACGTCACTTTTTCTCAAATGTCTTCAAAATCTGTTCCTCACAAATTAGAGCTGGGCAATTATGGCAAAAATCAAAATCAGGATTAATTGAACTTTTAAACTCGATTACAATCAATGAACGATTATCTCCACCCTCGATGAACAGTTATGTATGTTCACAGTTTCTTTAGTTTAGTATTTTACACTGCTGCCCTCACACATGAGGATCAAATTGACCCCCATGTGTTTTGACTGTTCCTTCTTTCCTTTGTCTTTCCTTCCTTCCTTCCTTTGTCTTTCCTTCCTTCCTTCCTTCCTTCCTCTTTTCCTTTCTCCCTCCCTCCCTCCTTCCTTCTTTCCTCCCTCCCTCCTACCTTCCTTCCTTCCTTCCTTCCTCCTTTCCTCCCTTCCTTTCCTTCCTCCCTTCCTTCCTTCCTTTCCTCCCTTCTTTCCTTCCCTCCCTCCTTCTCTCTTTCTTTCCTCCCCCTGCCTTCCTCCCTTCCTTCTTCCTCTGTCCTTCTTTCCTTCCTTCTGCCGTTCCTCTTTTCCTTTCTCCCTCCCTCCCTCCTTCCTTCTTTCCTCCCTCCCTCCTACCTTCCTTCCTTCTTTCCTCCGTCCTTCCTTCCTTCCTTCGATTTTTCGATTAATTGCCCAGCCCTATCACAAAGATAGGAATACAACATTTTTACCCAAAAGCAGGCATGTAGACTCACACACACACACACACACACACACACACACACACACACACACACACACACACACACACACACACTTCCAGCTTCAGCATGACGTTGCCTCATCTCTCAGTGCTCCTCTAGTAATCACCCCCCCCCCCCCCTTTGTGTGAACAGGTGTCGTTCCTGCCCCAAAGAACCTGAAGTTCTCCGAGGTGACCCAGACAACCTTCAAAGCCACCTGGGAGCACGGAGCCCCCGATGTGGCCCTTTACCGCATCGGCTGGACCAAGAAGGGAGAAACCGACTTCAAATTTGTAAGTTAACGAACCTTTTAACCTTTTAACCCTTTAAGACTGTATTAAAAGCAGAGATTAGAGTTTTATTCAAGACTAAAATAGACAATAAATAAAGTTCATGTCTTCAGAAATTGATTTAAAAAAATTGAGAATACCATTATCTTACTAGTTGACATAGACACATACACATTACTACTACTAAGGCACAGCTTACTTATGTTTTTAAGGTTTTTTTCCCCATTATTTCATTTAAAACCTATTCCATAACACTTTCAGGTACTTTTAGAAATCTCCGACAATCAAAACTGGATGATTATTTGCTGAAAAACAAACATTTTCCTTTTTCCTCTTCCATTCTCACCCTAACCCTTTTTAGCTGCTGACTCAAACTTATATTATAATATTTCTCTAAAAGCTGAGTTTCATAAAAATGCTTCAAATAATCCTTCCCCTCATTAAAACTCAGTGGTGGCACAACTTTACCACCAAATAAAGTTTTTTAGTGTTTACTGCCATTTCAGTCAGAATAAAATGAATTCTTCTAAATATTACCTGGAACGGAGGAAAGCTGGCTGCACGTCTCCCAAAATCATGCAGAGCTGCACATCAAGATAATAAACCTCAAAAAACACACAAGTTGTATTAAAGAAACATACTCGACTTTAAACTACTCAGCAGATGTAAGTTTGAAGTGATGATATATTTAAATAGTGCATCATACACAGGTGGCTCCTCTTAAACTGGTTGGATAATTAACCCTTGTGTCGTCCTCCTGGGTCAAATTGAACTTTTTGACTATTCCTTCTTTCCTCCCTTCCTTTCTGTCCTTCTTTCCTTCCTCCCTCCTTTCCTTCCTTCTTTCCTCCCTTCCTTTCTGTCCTTCTTTCCTTCCTCCCTCCTTTCCTTCCTTCTTCCTCCCTTCCATCCTTCCTTCCTTCCATCCTTCCTTCCTCCCTTCCTCTTTTCCTTTCTCCCTCCCTCCCTCTTACCTTCCTTCTTTCTTCCCTCCGTCCTTCCTTCCTTCCTTCCTCCCTTCCTCCTTTTCTCTTTCTTTCTTCCCCCCTTCCTTCCTCTGTCCTTCTTTCCATCCTTCCTTCCTCCCTCCCTCCTTTCCTTCCTTCTTCCTCCCTTCCATCCTTCCTTCCTTCCATCCTTTCCTCCTCCCTTCCTCTTTTCCTTTCTCCTTCCCTCCCTCCTTCCTTCTTTCCTCCCTTCCTCCCTTCCTTCCTCCCTCCTTTCCTTCCTTGACTTGAGGACAACAGGAGGGTTAAACTGGACTAAGGCTGAGAGTTTTTCCCAAGATTGGAGAGAATTGGTTTGGAAACATCCAGAGTCAAGATCTAAAACTTGTTGAGAAGCAAACATCTGGCATCTTGGCTCGTATCTGGATTTGTTTTTGTCCACTTTACATTTCTATTTGTTATCAAAAATGCAGCATCAGCATCAGCAGCTGGATAAATACTCCAGTTTGGTGCTTTTTTTCTTTTCTTGAAATATGCAGATTAGCTTTGCTTGGACAGCACCGCCTTGTCTGCAGTAACGGTAAACATCTGGTTTCAGTTGCTCCTCCGAGTCCGAGCTGATGGTGGAAGAGTTTTTTTTTTGCCTGTGAGCTTGATGGTGTTTCCTTCCTCTGATTAAAACTGGAGCTTGAACGCAGCAGTTCAGACTAAGAGCATTAAAGCACACCTGCAGGTTCTGACTTCACTGCTCCGGTTTAACCCTCCTGTTGTCCTCGAGGGAGGGAGGGAGGAAGGGAAAGGAAAGGAGGGAGGGAGGGAGGAAGGAAAGGAGGAAGGAATAAGGAAGGAAAGGAGGGAGGAAGGAAGGAAAGAAAGAGGGAGGAATAAAGGAAGGGAAGAAAGGAAAGAAGGAAGAAGGAAGGAAAGGAAGAAGGAAGGAAAGGAGGGAGGAAGGAAGGGGTGAAAGGAAAGAAGGAAGAAAGAAAGGTAGGAAAGAAGGACAGAGGAAAGAAGGAAGGGAGGAAGGAATAAGGAAGGGGATGAAGGAAGGAAGGAAAGGAGGGAGGAAGGAAGGAAAGGAGGGAGGAAGGGATTTAAGGAAGAAGGAAGGAAAGGAGGGAGGAAGGGATTTAAGGAAGAAGGAAGGAAAGGAGGGAGGAAGGAGGGAAGGAAAGAAGGAGGGAAGCAAGGGGGATGGAGGAAGTACAGACGGAAGGAAGGAAGGAAGGGTGGAAAGAAGAATAAGACGGGGTCAATTTGACCCGGGAGGACGACACAAAGGTTAAAAACTACCATCCTTCCCGTAAGAGTCCCGAAAATGAAAATGAAAAAGAAACACAGTCAAGTTGTCATTTAAGATTTTTCTTATTAGTGACGTTAAAAAAAAAAAAAGAGAGAGATTTCAAGAATGATCCATTGTGGTTTCACAGATCCCTTAAACTGCCATGCCTCACAAAGTTTACTATGAGAGCCAAGACTTAAGTAAAAACATCCAGTTCAACTGAAGCAATAATAATGCACTCTTTGTTTTCTTCTTGTTATTCTTTGGCCCTCCAACATTGGTTTTGAGCCCACTTTCTTCGTCCCCCCACCCAGAAACACACTTAACACAAGAATCTGTGAATGAAATCCATACCAGGCTGTTTATTACAGATTTTAGTTTGTATCTCAAAATGCCACATAGTTAGACTTTGCTTTATTCTAATTCTTCACAGTTTTAATGAAGCATGATGTGACGGATGTTATATATTTAAAAAAAGGAGTTGTCAATCTTATTTTTCATCAAGAATTTAATTGAAGTGTCACACATTACGGTCTGCTTTAAGCCAAAAATATGACATGTCTCAGCAGCACTATCATTAAATGTGCAACCTAACACCTACTCTGCCATCTTCAGTATAGTTCCAGCTGACCGACATATTATCAATAAGCATTATAAGGACATTATAGCAATCCCCCCAAACCACCCGACACCTCCTTATTAGGGCTGGGCCGATATGCTTTTGTGTCGATTCGATTCTTTAACGATTTTTCGGTCCCAATTCGATTCAAATTGTGATTCTGATTAAACAAGTATTGTGATTTTATATTTCAATTATTGTGATTTTCTTTCCTTTAAACAAGAACAGGTTGAACCAAACACTTGATAATACATCATAAGTCATATTTACAAAAAACCTGTCAAGATCATAACCTTTATTTATTTATTTACTTATTTAATCTCCTTAAAATCGGATGCATGGATCGGATGTTGTAGGGGGGGATAGGTTGGGGGGGGGGGGGGGGTGGGGGGGGGTGGGTTGGTTTGTACCTTGTTAAAAAAAAAGATAGTTGAAAAATTTGACATTTCTTTTTAGATTTTAGGGAATAAAGTGTAAGAATAAACAGAGAAAGGGAGAATTAGGCTCCACTTTAATGAAACAACATGCATAGTCAAAGCTTTTTCTACCTTCTCTGAGTCTGTACATTGATTTTTCGCACTTTACCACCCAGAATATTATAAAAAACCCAGTTGATTGCAGCAAAAACAAGGACCATATGTTTTCACCCCAGACCCAAATGTGCTTTGACAAAGAACAAACTCTTATAGCAGAATACTGTTCAAATGTTATTTCCTGTCTGTTCTTGTTAAACTGAAGTTAGATGAAGTGAAGTTGTGTTCAGAGCAAACCAACCAGATGTGAACGTGTCAGCGAAACCAGAAAAATGAGCACATCTTATGCAGAGATGACAGATGTTCTTAGAGCGGGATAATGAGGAATATTGTGACAGAGTGGGCGACCGCAACAGCTTCTTACTCCAGTTCAGACACCAGATTCATCAGATTCATCTCTACTGCTAGAACAGAGACGCAAGGGGAAAGTCTTAGCCTAGCCTGGTCAATATTACTACTTTAAATTTGTCTTTCTCCAACTATTTATCCACCAGTCTTTATTATAATTATTATTATTATAAAAACCCCTCCAGATAGCATGATAATACAATCCAATGGAAGATCAAATATTCCTTTATTAATCCCATGATGGGGACATTTGCAGTGTTGCAGCTGCAAAGTGGACAATAAAAAATAGAAGAGCCTCAATAAAAAAGAACAATACAAAAGCAATAAGAAGATAAGATAAGATAGATTTTATTTGTCAAATTTCTTAATATTGGCTCAAAAAATAGTGCAGAATATTTTAAAACTATTTATGCAATATTATTTGTATTATTTATATAATGTCTTATTTTTAACTGACTGAATTTGAATGTTAATTATTGCACTGTTCCCCTTTTTAAAGTGTTTAAACTTGTGAAACAGTATTTGGTTTTTATGTACCTGCATAAGAATGACAATTAAAGTGAAATGAAAATGAAAAAGTGCTGATATTAGAAATAATGAAACAGGGTCAGTTATAAAAGTGGAATGCTCTGTAAACTTGTACAGTCCAAGGAGCCGATTCTGCTTCTGCTTCTCACCCTAATTACTCAGGATTTCTTATCTGTCATTAAAACTGAGAAAAATGGACAATAAAAATAGAAGAAAGAAGGAAAAAGAACAATTCAAAAGCAATAAAAAGAGTATTGGCTCAAAAAATAGTGCAGAATATTTTAAAAAGTGCTGATATCAGAAATAATAAAACCATTGAACCATCCATTGTGTGTAGGTGGTAGAATAATATAATAAAAGAAAATATAGTAAAATAATAATGTTTCTCACCCTTATTACTCAGGATTTCTTCATTTCTCTCATTAAAACCGAGAAAATGGCAAAATAATAAAAAACATATTTAAATCCTCTTTTTTTCTTGTCTCTCTTTCTCTTTTCCGTCACCAGGCCATCCTGAACAGCGATGAGACCGACCACATTCTACCCGACTTGGACCCTGACACCGACTACGACGTCACGGTTACGGCCATCTACCCGGACGAGTCTGAGAGCGAAGACCTGATGGGAACGCAGCGCACCCGTAAGTCGGCCGCTGCAGACCCCCAGCGCGTAGCCAGCCCCCTACTCAACCATCATGTTTTACGCTCACACATGTGACTCGCATTGGAATAACATTGTTGTTTTTTCAACGTCTCTCTTTCTAGTGTTATCGGCTCCGGAGGGTATGTCATATGCGAAGGACTGGTTCCTTTTCTTTGAAATGTTCATGATTTTGTGTGGAATGGTAATGTGGACGATCAGGGACAGTGTTGACGGGAGCACACTTTGTTTTTTTCCCCTCATAACTGCATGTGTGTGCATTTCAGTGCCTTTCTGTGCGTTCACACCACAACAAACTGAAAGGGGTCGCAGTCAAAGAAGTAGTTTAGACTTTATAGTTTTTGACCAGTTTTTGCCAGGGTGAAGCTCTTTTCCTGTTTGTGCTGATGTAAATATAATGCACTCTGTTAAAGCTTTATCAGATCTGGCTAAAGGCCCAAACATGCTGCTTTTAATCTTTCTACACTGTAAAAAAACAAAAAACTACAGCACCACTTAAAGTAGATAGAAACTGAACTGAAGGTAAATTATCTTAAATGAAACATTTGACAGATGTTAAAAAACCACAAATGTCTTTTACTCTGAAATTTGATGACTTTTCCTTAAGTGGCCAGCTACCAACCACATGGTTTCTCTGATTCAGGAAATGTAGGAAAATGTATACATGTGGATGGAGAAACCACGTCTCCTTTGGTTAAAATGATATATCAGCAGTTTAATCTCCATTTTAAATTAGTGTATATATAATATATATCATTATAAAGGCTGAGATCTGTTCCAGGCTGTCAATAAACATGCTTCATATCAACAGACAAACACTCAAAGAAATAGTTTATAGTTTTTGACCAGTCTTTACCAGGGTGAAGCTCAGGTCTTATGAAGCACCTTTCCTATTTGTCCCAACATTATCGTTGATGCTACCAACCAGATGGTTTCTCTGATTCAGGAAATGTAGGAAATTATATGTTATCTGTGGTGGCCGGAAAGGGGCCAAAGTGCATTTTTCTCTGTGCATTTATAATGATTTAAATTATATTAATTATGCTGAAACAGCACTAAATACTAGTGTGCTGGTGAGCTACTGCAGTTGTATTATTGCAGTAATCTGTTTCTGTGTGTGTTAGAAAACTTGACGAAACACTGTGCAACTAAAATCTGACTCTGACTCATTAAGTTATGTTGTTACATTAAATATTTAATTAAAAAACACAGGATTTATTGAGACTATTGACTATTGCATGTGCGTACAGTATTTCACTAAATATATGGACATTAGGATTCTCTATTTCCAATGCATGGTAAAGGTTATATAATCATTATTATTATAATTTAGCCGAGGTCAGCTTCACAGCATGCATGTATTTTATTGTGGTGTGAACGTAGATTCAGAGCTTCAAATGCAAAAAGTGTGAAGAGTGACCAGTAACATGTCATCCTCCATAGATCTCCATCCTTGTGTGTTTTTAATTCCACTGTGAACCATTTTTTCGTTGTTGTCCCACCCATTTCCACCATTTTTGTCACTTTAACATTTCTCTTGTCACATTCATCTCACATTGTAACGTCATTTTATCATGTCAACCTCCATCAGTGTTCATCTCAGCCATCAAATGAATGTTGTCGCATGTTGTCGTGTTTATTGTACAGTGTTTGTGACGCAGGGTTGGGTGTCAAGGAACTTCTGATTCAGAGATTCAAGATTTTAAAAAACCCACTTATACTTGATTTACCTTTTAAATGTATTATATTTGTTAATAGCCCCAATAATTACTACTTGCCCCCTCCCCCCAAATCTATTATATTGATCACTTTTAATTGTGACTGTTCCAAAATCTATTTAAGAGTTTTTTTGGCTGGTTAGTGAAGCAAATCTACCAAATTGTACCAATAATTAGCTTTTTTTTACACCCTGGTCCCCAATATTAAATCCTCCTGATATAAAATGTTAAGAAATGATTTGAATTGTAGGTTTTCTTGAGTCCAGCCCTGCTCTGAACAGCTTCATTGTCCATGCTGCCACTCCTGTTTTGAACCCACGTAACCCTGCTACTTCCATCCTACAAATTGACCCTTTCAGCACCATGACCCGCGGGATTGTGGGAGCATCACCAACACTGCCATCATCATCTTCCTCACCATCACCATCACCATTGCTCATCAAACACAGCGTGTGAACCGATCGTACTTTGTTTGTCTCACTGGGTTTGTCTGTATTCTCCCAGTGCTTCCAGAGCCTCCTCAGAACTTGAGGGTTTTCAACGCCACCATCTCCACACTTACGGTGAAGTGGGATCCCGCTCCCGGCCCCGTCCAGAACTACAAGATCACTTACGAGCCAACTGCTGGAGGAGACCCGATCACAGTAAGTTCACTTCATTTTCTGACATTCTATTCTATTCCATTCCATTCCATTCCATTCCATTCCATTCCATTCTATTCTATTCTATTCTATTCTATTCTATTCTATTCTATTCCATTCCATTCCATTCCATTCTATGCTATTCCATTCCATTCCATTCCATTCCATTCTATTCTATTCTATTCTATTCTATTCTATTCTATTCTATTCCATTCCATTCCATTGTATTCTATGACGTCACCCATTGGTTTGTGGACTGCTGCTTGGAAGTTAATAGTTTCGAATCTAGGCAGCGCCATTTTGAAAATTTCAGGTGCATGCTGGGAAAAACAAAAACACAGATTCTACTTATATGGGCGTGAGGCGTGTTGGCAGCTATGATATTACTATTAGTGTGGAATTCAATATTCACTCATCATGACAGTCAAATAGTCCATCCTAAGTCAATCTACTGCAGTAGAGTAGTAGTTCCTCTCTCAACTAGTAGAAGATGTTGTGAACAGCTGATTATGCATGAAAAAAAAAAAGTCATATACCATGAAACTGCTTTTATTTTAAAAAATACCGTGATATACATTTTTGGTCATACCGCCCAGCACTATGTTGTTATGTTCCTGCACACCATACAGTCGTAGCAACAGGTAGCATTAAAAACTTGAAAAGAAAAGATTGTTTTATTAAGGTGAGTTCAAGTGACGGTCGGTGTGTAGGATTTTTTTGGTAAAAAATACAGCGGTGTCATCAGCGTACGTAAATCACAAGATTCACTTTACCCTCAAAGTGAGACACACACAATGCTTTTATTCATGTTTTACTTCTCCTAATGAGGAAAACATGAATAAAGGGTGAAAAATCTGCAGTTTTCTAAGAAAAGGCTGCAAGTAATGATTGTTTTTTAACCTTTTGGTGTTGTGTTTCAATATGTTTTAGTTGTTTTCATCTAGTATATACAAATACAAATATTTAAAAGACTACAAGAAAAGAGTAAGAGTAGAAGTAAGAAGTAAGAGAAAAAAGAAAATGGAAATAAATGAAATAAAGTAGACAGAAGAATAATGGACAAAGGAATAAAAGTTAAAGTGCAGTTAATAATAATAATTGTATAATAATGTTTTCTTGCAATACATTTAAACAGTGTAGGTATAAATATAATTAAATATAAGCATAAGTATAAGTTATATAAGCATAATTACATATAAGACCATTTTTGATCACAGTAGGGTTTATTTTCTCACAGCCGAGTCTGCTGGAAAAAATAAGTGCAGTATATTTAAAATGAAAGCTCTTTGTGACAGTCGTAGTATTTCTGAGCTGTAAATCTCACGTACAGTAAATGTGAGAAGCAGAAATCCCATAAAATATTTCCCTCTTTAAAAAACACACGTAACCACTTGGCTCCTGCTTTGTATCAAGAGACGAAAAGCTGCAGCCGCTCCGCTGACACCGAACTATCGACCGACTACTGAGAGTTACAAAATGTTTATTTAAGTCTTTTACACCCAAACTGGCTTCAAGTCATGGATTGTGTTTTTTTAGTTGCTTCTCTTTTTTTGTGTGAATTTGACGTTTACCAGAAATGAATCCCTCTCTGCTGTCATGCTTGTTGAACCCACGCTGTGTTTGTCCAGGATTAGAAGAACATTATGAATGAATTCCATGTTTGGGAGTATTGTCCTAAAATTGTTCTTTACAAATGAAGGTTTTGTTCTGCTGTTGTTTTCGGGGGGGGTGCAGTGCTGCCAGCTGTGTTGCTTTTCTTTTTGTGTCGACCGACCGGGAAAATCTCCAGCCATGGTTTAAAGTTACTTAATGACAAATTGATGAATGTCTTAATATGATGGAGCGTTTTTAGTCTCAGTGGATTAAAGCTGTTGCATTGTGGTTTTCTCTCTTCCTCTTGTGATACTTATTCAGGATGTTCACAGCAAAAAAAAAAGAAATAGAAAAAAGAAGTGTAATAAATCTCTGTGTCATTATTATTAGTAAGAAAACATTCAGAAAAGCAGGGAGGTAGATTTTATTCTTGTGCGTATTTAAAATGTGGGAAAAAACAAACTCACTTTTACTCAAAGAAAAGTGAACAAATATCTGTATTAAAACGTAAGTAGCAAAAAAAAAAGAAGCATTTTAATCTTTTGGAGATGAATATAACCTTAAATGTCCAGTTTAGGGGTTGTAAACCTCGTTGACAGCCAATATGAGTCAAAAAGAGATAAAAAATCAGGCTACTTTCAGAGTTTCAGATCATTTTCTAATAAAGTGATTTCAAACCAATGAACTCTGAGAGAAACGGCTGCATTTGTCCTTTTTTGACATACTTTAAATGACCTAAGTTTACATTTACTTGACAAAGAAGGAGGAAGTAGTGTAATGGTTGAAACCACTGATCACTTACTTTATCAAAAGTCTATCTTCTACCATGACCACAGGGCTGGGCAACATATCAGATAAATGTAATTAATTTGAATATACAGTCAAAATCATGACATCATAACAATATGACTATAATATAATGTGATGTCTTAGTCAGGAAGTAAGTAAAACATAGATTCTGGCTGCTGCAGCTGTTTTAATAATCCCATAAACTGACTCTGAGTTAAACTGTTGCATCTATGAGACAGACAGACTTACAATGACTCACTGATCTGAGCTCTTGGTTTAGGGTTTGTAGACGAGGTATCATCTCTGGTCTGTTGGGAGTCAAATGAACATATTGAGAGGGAGAGAGAGAGAGAGAGAGGAAGGAGGGTAACATCACATCTCATGCTACCCTGAAACGTCTTGCCTTTAGATGAAAGAGTGTTACCAATGAAGGCAATACTCCAACTCAATCAATCAATCAATCTTTAGTTGTATAGCGCCAAATCACAACAAAGTCATCTCAAGGCTCTTTACACATAGAGCAGGTTCTAAACCGAACTCTTCAGGTTTTAACTTTAAAGAGACCCAACATTCCCACATGAGACACAGTGGAGAGAAAAAACTCCCTTTTAACAGGAAGAACCCTCAGAACCAGACTCAGAGTGGGAGAACATCTGCCTCGACCAGTTTGGGGTTGAGAGGAGAGAAAGGAAGGATAGAGGAGAGAAGGAACTAGCTACGAGACCAGAACAGACCAGATTTAGGTTTAAACTGCACATCAATTTGCAGAAGTGTGAAAAAAAACCTGAAGATTTCATCAACATCTTAATATTCTCAGGAGAGTGTGAACATGGGGTCAAGCCTGCAGATATCAGAGAGAAACCCAACCACCACTAGCAGCTCCATCAGAGAGCAGACCTTCCTGCTCTACTGAAGCTGTGTTTTAAACTGGATCAGTGAACGCTCACATTCATCAGTTCTGTGTCAGTAGTTTGGAAAGCAGTGACAAACAATATCACAACATATGTGTCGGATCAGAAAACACTTGGAAGGAGAAGAACACATGAATTGTGACCTTTTAGTTGTACTTGTTTTAAAACAACATTATTAATCTCGTGTTGAATTTAAAAAAAAACAACCCAAAACTAAAAAAGTATAAACATTAAAAATCCAAAGTAGAAAGACTCCGAAAATGGAAATAGTAGCACGACCCTCTCCTGGAGTATATGATAGAAGATGAAATGATGATGAATTATAAGTTAAAATCACATCATCATCATCATCATCATCATCATCATCATCAGTCTTAACCCTTGTGTCGTCCTCCCGGGTCAAATTGACCCCGTCTTAATCTTCTTTCCTCCCTTCCTTCCTTCTGTCTGTACTTCCTCCATCCCCCTTTCTTCCCTCCTTCTTTCCTTCCCTCACTCCTTCCTCCTTCCTTTCCTCCCTTCTTCCTCCCTCCTTTCCTTCCTCCTTTCCTTCCCTCCATCCTTTCCTTCCTTATTCCTTCCTCCCCTCCTTCTTTCTTCCCTCCCTCCTTTTCTCTTTCTTTCCTCTGTCCTTCTTTCCTACCTTTCTTCCTTCCGTCTTTCCTTTCCTCCCTCCTTCCTTCCCTCCTTCCTTCCTCACTTCTTTCCTTCCTCCTTCCTTCCTTCCTCCCTCCCTCCTTCTTTCCTTTCCTTTCCTTTCCTTTCCTTTCCTCCCTTCCTTCCTCCTTTCATCCTTCTTCCTTCCTCCCTCCCTTCCTTCCTTCCTTGACTCGAGGACAACAGGAGGGTTAATAGAGATGTTTGATGAGGACAACAACAACAATAAATAAATAAATGAGGGAACAGAAGCAGCCAGAAACAAGTTGGATTAAGTCTCTCTCGAGATGCTCGAAGTCGTCCTGACAGGAAGTCAGCGCTCCGCCCCATTCTACGCTCCTTCATCATATCTTGACATTTAGTTTAGGATAGCGTCCCCGTAGCGTAATGGTGTACTTAGAGGAGTCCAAGCTGGCATTCCTGCACCATGACTCAACAGTGATTAGCGCTGGAAATGTCTTGAAAGGAAAGTTGAAGGCTTGTATGAAAAGGAATTTCAGCCAGTTACTAAATTTTTATTGTGTCCCGGAGATGTTATGACAGAGTTCCCCAAAACAATATGTCAGTGATACCAATCTGTCTAATGGAGCTCTGATTTTTTGACTTGAGAGCATCTGGTGTTGCGTTGTGTTATGTTGTGTTGTGTTGTTTTGAACATCAGTCATATGATATCAGACAGGATGTTTGTTAGTGCAGGATGAGCTCAGGGTTTCCTCACTGCAGCTCCTCCGAAAAAAGTGTAGAAATATTTGGGGCAGCAGAAAAGTAGGAAAAAAAAGTTGGTTGTCAGTTTTTAAAATCCGCATTGACGTGAATGTAAATCCAGTTGTTATGTAGAGTCGTATTATCATCCTGTATTAATAAATATAGTGTAATATGATAGTCAGAAGGAAATGAGAGGTGGTCTCGCTGTAAATCATAATGGAATAAATCACACAGAGATGAAAGTATGAAGAGAAACTCCCCGTGAGAATCTGCAGGCTAAAGAGGATTTGAGCTGTCTGGTGATATTTGATATATTTTTTTTATTGTCGTTAAATCCCTCCGAAAAGACCAAAACCAACAATGAGTTGATCTACTACCAAGTAATACGTGTATCCACAGCTTGATATAGCTTCTGTGCTGTAGAGCTCTGCTGTTGTCCAAAAGCTATTAAAAAGACATCAGTGAGCCTCATCGCTGCCTCATCGCTGCACACTGGGTGACACACTGCTCCTTTATGACTATGAAGACACACACACACACACGTTGTAGTTTAATTAGATTTAATCCTACACACACTGTTTTTACTGCCAGGAGACCACCAAATGTGTCTAAGTAGTCACCAAAAAACAAAGTATTGCTTCCTTTCTGAGTAATGTTTCTTAACCCTCCTGCTGTCCTCAGGTCAAGGAAGGAAGGAAGGAAGGAAAGGAGTAAGGACGAAAAGAGGAAGGAAGTAAAGAGAGAAGGAAGGAAGGAGAGAGAGAGGGAGGGAGGGAGGAGGGAGAGAGGAAGGAAGGAAAGGAGTAAGGACAAAAAGAGGAAGGAATTTAGGTTAGAAGGAAGGAAGGAAGGAAGGAGATAGGGAGGAAGGAAGGAAAGGAGTAAGGACAAAAAGAGGAAGGAATTTAGGAGAGAAGGAAGGAAGTAAGGAAGGAGAGAGGGAGGGAGAGAGGGAGGAAAGGAGGAAGGGAGGAAGGAAGGAAAGGAGTAAGGATGAAAAGAGGAAGGAATTTAGGAGAGAAGGAAGGAAGGAAGGAAGAAAGTGAAGAAAAGAGGACGAAAAGAGGAAGGAAGGAAGGAAGGATAAGGATCCTTCCTTCCTTCCTTCCTTCCTCTTTTTGTCTCCAAAGGAAATGTTAGTTTGGGTCTTTTAATAGGAGAGAAATAAATAGACTTATTCTAACAGCCAACGTGGGGATTTAGTTAATAGAAGATATCAACAAAATATCAGTAACACTTCATAAAAAAGCACTTTATGTCTGCGGAAATGTAAAAAAAGTTTATTTATTTAGTCCTTTTAAAACAGAAATGACTAAGCCTTTAATTAAATGGAGAAAATAGATCAAATGGACAAAATCATGTAGAAAAACTATGAAACAATCCAGATAATATGAATGTATAAGATCTTCCTTCCTTCCTTCCTTCCTTCCTCCCTCATTTCCTTCTTTCTTCCTTCTTTCCTCCCTCCCTCCCTTCCTTCCTTCCTTCCTTCCTTCCTTCCTTCCTTCCTTCCTTCCTGTCATTCGTCCCTTCCTTCTTTCCTTTTCTCCCTTCGTTCTTCCCTCATTTCCTTCGTTCCTTCCTGTCATTCCTCCCTCCCTTCCTTCTTCCTTTCCTTCCTCCCTACTTTCCTTCCTTCTTCCTCCCTCCTTTCCTTCCTCCTTCCTCCCTTCCATCCTTCCTTGGTCCCTCCTTCCTTCCTTCCTTCCTTCCTTCCTTCCTGTCATTCCTCCCTTCCTTCTTTCCTTTCCTTTCCTCCCTCCCTCATTTCCTTCCCTCCTTCCTTCCTCCCTCCTTTCCTTCCTTCTTCCTCCCTTCCATCCTTCCTTGGTCCCTCCTTCCTTCCTTCTTTCCTCCGTCCTTCCTTCCTTTCATTCCTCCCTTCCTTCCTTCCTTCCTTCCTTCCTCCCTCCTTTCCTTCCTTCTTCCTTCCTTCCCTCCTTCCCTCCTTCCCTTCCTTCCTTCTTCCTCCCTTCCTTCCATTGTCTTTAAAGGAGAAGTATAATCCGATGAGTAGAGACAACATAAGACAAGTCTGATTCCCATAAATGGACTTGATGAAAGTGATATTAGAGGAAAGTTCCAGTCTGTGTCTGTTAAACATTATTAAAGTCTGACATTCAGCATTTTGGTGCTCGTGTTGCTTTTAAAACCTCGAATCAAAGAGACCAAATCTGAGCTCAAACTGCCTTTTTATTGGTCACAAAAACTTCAAAATGCTTCATTATGTCGGAGGAGAGGAGTCTGTGAAAGATACAGCGGCCTTGAGATGAGATGTGACGGACATTTCCAAAAATCCTTTTTAACAGATTTATAAAAGAAGCACATGTTTAAAGTGATTTTCTTTTCTCACCACAGTTTACAATAAACACGCTTCTCTGGTAATGAAGTCAGAAAAGCAGAAAACTGACAAGAAAAACAGGAATTAGCTTGTAAAAGAGTCCTTCAGCCCTTCAATCCTCCTCTAATGATAATAACAAATGACTGTTTTGTTTATAAAATGTCAGAAAATATTATAAACTGAAGTGTTGACATCTTGTTATGTCTGACTAACAACCCAAAACCCCAAAAACGTTCAGTTTACACAGATATTAAACAAAGATAAGCAGCACATCCTCAGACTGGATGAACTGGAAGGAGAGAGTTCTTTGGTCACTTTCCTTTAAAAATATAATGACTTTATTATTAATCATCAATTAACATAGTTGCAGATTAAGCTTCTGGTGATCAGCTGATTGATTAATTGACTAATTGTTGCTGCTTTCAATATGAAGCTAGAGCCAGTGTAGCTTTTATTTTGAAAAGCAGCAACTGTGGGTTAAATAGAACAGGATGTTAAACTATATAATGATGATATATAATCGATAATAACAACCAAACAGCTGCTGAGTTAGATGTTAATTCTTTGCCTGTTTCCCTCCTTCCTTCTTTCCTTCTTTCCTCCCTTCCTTCCTTCCTTCCTCTCTCTTTCTCTCTTTCTTTCCTTCCTCTCTCTTTCCTTCATCCAGCCCCCTTCCTTCCTTCCTTCCTTCCTTCCTTCCTTCCTTCCTTCCTTCCTTCCTTCTTTCCTCCGTCCTCTCTTCCTTCTTTCCTCCCTCCCTCCTACCTTCCTTCCTTCCTGTCATTCCTCTCTTCCGTCTTTCCTTTCCTCCCTTTCTTCCTCCCTCCTTTCCTTCCTCCCTTCCTTCCTTCCTCCCTCCTTTCCTTCCTTATTCCTCCCTTCCATCCTTCCTTGGTCGCTCCCTTCCTTCCTTCTTCCTCCCATCCTTCTTTCCTCTGTCCTTCCTTCCTTTCATTCCTCCCTTCCTTCTTTCCTTCCTCCCTCCCTCCTTTCCTTCCTTGACTCGAGGACACCAGGAGGGTTAAATCCACATTAAAGAACACTTCATATGCTACATGTTGCTGTAACAGCCGTGTTTCATTGTTGCAGGAGTAGAGTGCCGCTTTTATTTTGAAAAGCAGCAACTGTGGATTAAATAGAACAGGATGTTAAACTAAAACTACTAAGATGATTATATATAATTGATAATAACAGTATCAACTAAACAGCTGCTGAGTCAACATTCAGCCACATAGCTAAAATAGTGATGTAACTGTGATGTGATACCCTCCATCATTTATCTCTTAGCTACCATACAAACTGTTTATGCCCTCCATGAATGTGTTTACAGTGTCCGTTTCATGATATACGGCCAAGTTGTTTGCTCAGCATGTCTCTAAAGGCCTACTGGGAAATACTTCACATACTCATGTATAAATAATGTAAATTGGTGGTCTGACATGGTCCTGCACAGAGAGCTGCTTAATCTGTAAGGAAATGACACAGTGTGAATTGTTGTGACGTTACGAGGGTCCGTTTAGTTTCTGGAAGAGCGAAGCATGAGATCAGGGAGAAATGATTACAGAGTTATAGAGAGATATTAAGTTGCTTCTTTTTCTTTTTTTTTTTCTCTCCCCCCTCCAAAGTTTTGTAGATTTTATAGATTTAAAGGATAATTTGAAAAGTCAGCTCTAATTCGTTACATCATTGTTTTATTAATTTCTATTCTTCTAATATTAATATGATTATATACAATGTTGAAATGAAGAGTTTCCATTATGCAAGCAGTGTCAGCTTGTACTTGGATAAAGAAACAAGAGGAGAAACTTTATTTTAATGCTCAAACAAGAATCCCTAAATGAACTTTTACAATCCTGAAAAGTTGATTTAACATTTTTATCTAAACTAAATAACCTTCCTGTCGTCCTCCCGGGTCAAACTGACCCTGTCTGTTTTGACTGTTCCTTCTTTCCTCCCTTCCTTCCTTCCTTCCTTCCTCCCTCCTTCTCTCTTTCTTTCCTTCCTCTCTCATTCCTTCATCCAGTCCCCTTTCTTCCTTCCTTCTGTCCTTCATGCCTCCCTTCCTTCCTTCTTTCCTTCCTTCCTTGCTTCCTTCCTTCCTTCCTTCCTTCCTTCCTACCTTCCTTCCTTCCTTTTTTCCTTCCTTCTTTCCTTCCTTCCTTCCTTCCTTCTTTCCTTCTCTCCTTCCTTCCTCCCTTCCTCCCTTCCTCCCTCTTTTCCTTCCTTCTTCCTCCCTTCCATCCTTCCTTGGTCCCTCCCTCCCTTCCTTCCTTCCTTCCTTCCTTCCTTTCTTTCCTTCCTTCCTTCTTTCCTTCGTTCCTCCGTCCTTCCTTCCTTTCTTTCCTTCCTTCCTTCCTTCCTTTCATTCCTCCCTTCCTTCTTTCCTTCCTTCCTCCCTCCCTCCCCTCCTTCCTTCTTCCTCCCTTCCTTCCTTGACTCGAGGACAACAGGAGGGTTAAATCCATATTAAAGGGCACTTACACAGATTCTAACCTTCATCACATGCTACATGTTGCTGTAACGGTCGTGTTTCTTTCTCTGCCTCGACAGATTCAGGTCGGAGGGAAGAAGACCACGACTGTCCTGACGAAGCTGGAGCCAAACACACCTTACACCGTCACTGTGGTGGCCGTCTATGAAATCGGCACCAGCAAAGAGATCAGCGGAGAAGGAAAGACCAGTGAGTGTCAGACGTTTAGAGAAGATAGAGTTTCAAACTGATCAATGTCTGGTTTTGTGAGTTACAGTTTTAGAAGAAGTACTCAGATCAGAAGTAGGAAGTAGGAATATCACAGTGAGAAAGTACTTCAGTCTTGCATGAAAAGCGTGTAGATCTACTTTTGGGGGTTTTAATGCCATTTAAATGCTGTATATAAAGGAAGGAAGGAAGGAAAGACGGACAGGAAGGAAAGAAAGAAAAGTTTAGAAGAAGGAAAAAGGAACAAAAGGGGGATGAAAGGAAAGAAAGACAGAAAAATACAAAATACAAAATATAGTGAAAACAGGGAAAAAAGTAAGACGATATTAGTAATATTTTATGATCATTTAGAGAAGATAAGACCTCATTGTGATAAAATCAGGACAGATAATGTATAAAGTTTCAAACTGATCAATGTCTGGTTTTCTTGGAGTTACAGAAAGCACTTCAGTCTTGCATGAAAAGCGTGTATATCTAGTTTTGGGAGGGTTTAGTGCCCATTGTGCTAAAATCAGGGTAGCACTTTCAAAAAGAAGGATTCAGATCTTGGAGTAAAAGTAGGAATGCTGGGAAAGTGGGAAAGTACTTAAGTTTTATGTTCCATGAAAAGGTTGCATCTCTAGTTTTGGGGAGTTTGATGCCCTTTAGATCCTGTAAGGAAAGGAAGGAAAGACGGACTGCAGAGGAAAAGGAAGGACAGAAAAAATAGGGAACAAAGAAGGAAAGATAGTACAAAATATAGCAAAAACAGAGAAAACAGTAGGATGATATATTAGTAATATTGTATGATCATTTAGAGAAGATAGTCTGCATTGTGTTAAAATCAGGACAGCAAAGTTATAAAGGTTTAAAACTGATTTTTTGACTTTCAAAAAGAAGGATTTGGATCTTAGGTAAAAGTTTTATGTTGCATGAAAAGGTTGCATCTCTAGTTTTTGGGGAGTTTCATGCCCTTTAGATCCTGTAAAGAAAGGAAGGACAGAAAAAATATGAAAATGCATAGAAAAATCAGTAATCAGTAAACAAAGGAAGGAGAGATAGTACAAAATATAGCAAAAATAGGGAAAAATGTAGGATGATATTCGTAATATTTTATGATCATTTAGAGAAGATAGTCTGCATTGTGCGCAGGACAGATAAGTTATAAAGGTTTAAAACTGATGTTTGAAGTAGGAATGCTAGAGTGGGAAAGTTTTATGTTGCATGAAAAGTTTGCATCTCTAGTTTTAGGGAGTTTGATGCCCTTTAGATGTAAAGAAAGGAAGGAAAGACGGACTGCAGAGGAAAAGGAAGGACAGGAAAAATAGTGAAATAAGGAAAGAGGAATAGGAGGAACAGAATAAGGATTAAAGGAAGAAAAGATGTAGCACAAAAAATAGGAAAAATAGAGAAAAAAGTAGGATGATATTAGTAATATAAGAATAGAAAGTCTCCTAAACTGGTGATATAGAAGTAGAGCTCTGTATTAAACCATCTCATTTCCTTTCCTGTACCTCGTGTGTTTGTGTTCTCTCAGAGCCTCTGGGCGGAGTGAGGAACCTGCAGGTGTTGAACCCGACCATGACGACCCTGAATGTCCGCTGGGAGCCCGCCGAGGGCCGAGTGAAGGAGTACAGAGTGTTTTACGTCCCTGCAGCCGGAGGAGATGAGAGCATGGTACGACCGCTAGCTTCCTGTTACACCCAACGTGACCTGAGTGATGATCTTTAACCCTTCATATGGAAAAGAGAGAATGACTCACTCACATCTATCTACTCTACTACTAATGTTTAACACTCCTGTCGTCCTCCCGGGTCAAACTGACCCCGTCTCTCTTTTGACTGTTCCTTCTTTCCTTCCTACTTCTGTCCTCCCTCCCTTCTTACTCCTTTCCTTCCTTCCTCCCTCCCTTCCTTCTCTCCTAACTTCTGTTCTCCCTCCCTCCTTACTCCTTTCCTTCCTTCCTTCCTACTTCTGTCCTCCCTCCCTTCTTACTCCTTTCCTTCCTTCCTCCCTCCCTTCCTTCTCTCCTAACTTCTGTCCTCCCTCCCTCCTTACTCCTTTCCTTCCTTCCTCCCGCCCTTCCTCCTGTCCTTACTTCTGTCCTCCCTCCCTCCCTCTTTACTCCTTTCCTTCCTTCCTTGCTCCCTCCCTTCCTTCTCTCCTTACTTCCTTCCTCCCTCCCTCCTTACTCCTTTCCTTCCTTCCTTCCTTCCTTCCTTCCTTCCTTCCTTCCTTCCTTCCTCCCTCCCTCCCTCCCTTCCTTCCTCCCTTCCTTGACGTGAGGACAACAGGAGGGTTAAAACAGCTTCTTGCTTACTGATATTTAACCACACTTTTTTAGAAGACTATTTATCATTAAAGCCTTTCCAATAACTAACCTTTCACCTTTCCACCTCTGATTATTTCTTCTCTGTCTTCTTCTTTGGGTTTGAAATGTCTTTTCCTTTTTTTTTATTTGTGGTCAATTTTAGGAGAAAGTGTCAGGGTCCACAACTAGCACCGTCCTCCGAAGCCTGAAGCCCGACACCGTCTACACTGTCTCTCTGGTTCCCATTTACATCGAGGGAGAAGGAAAGAGAATGTCTGAAAATGGAAAGACAAGTAAGACTGAACACTTCGAAAATAGTCATGTATCAGTACTTCCTGTTGCTGAAGTTGCACTAAATGGATTTAAAGGTGCAAACGTTTGCTTGAGTAAAAGAAAAGATTAAAAATAATGAGACTCATTCTGTTTTATTCTGTGAGAAAGGGACTAGGAGCTATAACTTTGCCAGAGTGAGAGGAGTCAGACTTTATTACTAAATAAATAGTCCTGATTTCACAATGTTTTAATGAGATCTAATAAATGTAATATAAGGCATCTGAATTAAAAGTAGTAATAGTGAAGGAGGGTTGAGTTCAGTTTATTGTTGCATGAAAAGCTTGCATCTCTAGTTTAATGTCATTTATATCTTTTAAAGAAAGGGAGGAAAGAAAGACAGACTTCAGAGGAAGAGAAGGGATTGAAAAACAGTTAGAAAGAAACAAGAAAGACGAGTGGGAGGAACAAAAGAAGGATGAAAGGAAGGAAAGATATAGTAAAAAAAAAAAGGGGGAAAAAATGGAAATAGGAGCACAGAGGGAAGAGAAGAGAAAAAAAAGGGGAAACAGGAAGTAATGTAAGATGATATTAGTAATATTTTATGATCTTGTTGTATCTCATGTTGAATATAAAACCATCCCATGTGTCCAATAAAAGTAATATATTCATCTATTTATGTAGAGCAGCGAGAATACAGAGTCTCCCAAAATGGTGATAGAGAAATAGAGATCAGTAGTAAATAATCTCATTTCCTTTCCTGTAACTCGTGTGTTTGTGTTTCGCTCAGAGCCTCTGGGTGCAGTGAAGAACCTGCAGGTGTTGAACCCGACCATGACGACCCTGAACGTCCGCTGGGAGCCCGCCGAGGGCCGAGTGAAGGAGTACAAACTCGTCTATGTCCCTGCAGCCGGAGGAGCTGAGAGCATGGTAGGACTGGTAGGGAAACCGTCAACTTCCTGTTGGCTGGAGCTGAGCAGCGTTACACCCAGACTCAAATTGGTGTTGAAGTTGTCATTTTTTTTAAACCTTAACCCTCACATACTGTTCATAGTCTGATCCGTTTAGTTTAGTTTAGTTTGTTTGGATCCCCATTAGCTGTTACCTAGGCAACACCTACTCTTCCTGGGGTCCATGTTAAAACAGTGAAAAGACTACAAACCCGGTACAAATCCACCATTAGCTGTTACCTTGTTACCTAGGCAACAGCTACTCTTACAATTACAATATAACATAAATGCATATATAACTAGAGTCTCATTATAACCCCCCCTCCGTCTTTAAAACAGTGAAAAGACTACAAACCCGGTACAAATCCACCATTGGCTGTTACCTAGGCAACAGCTATAGCTAATTGCAATATAACATAAATGCATATATAACTAGAGTCTCATTTAAAGTCCCATTAAAACAGTGAAAAGACTACAAACCCGGTACAAATCCACCATTGGCTGTTACCTAGGCAACAGCTATAGCTAATTGCAATATAACATAAATGCATATATAACTAGAGTCTCATTAAAAGTCCCATTAAAACAGTGAAAAGACTACAAACTCGGTACAAATCCACCATTGGCTGTTACCTAGGCAACAGCTATAGCTAATTGCAATATAACATAAATGCATACATAACTAGAGTCTCATTGAAACAGTGAAAAGACTACAAACCCAGTACAAATCCACTAAAACCAGCTTCATCATCATCGGTTGCAGTATTTCCTCACATAATTCGTCTCTATAAGAAACTTTTGAACCACAAATTCATTCATAAAAACCTAATTAATCACAGACAAATGTGAGATTAAAATCCTTGATTAAGCTTTCAGAGAGCAGAAAGTCTTTATAATCTATATATAAAAACACTATAATGGTCTAATCTTACATAAACCAGGAGAAAAAAAACAATTATAACATGTGAATAATGAACAGTTTTGATATTTTAGATAGATATGCACCAAAAAAAGATGAAATATTCCCATTTTTGTATATTCTGCATCACGTTACAGGAAGTCATCACATTTCAGGCTAAAAAAAAAGTATGAGTACTGCTCTCTGATGTAAAAATGGGTCTGATTTGACCCTGAATAAGGATTGTAAGGGTTAATGGAAAAGAAAATGACTCATTGTATCTAGCATATATTCAAAATACTTTGGAGCTGCTTAGATTTGCTGTTAATCCACCAGAAATGGATGTAAAGGAAACACAAACTGGACATTTTCTCTTTTCTCTCATTTTATACAAGCAGAGTCTCTTTCAGTTTTTACATTAATTGAATGCTATTGATGCCTTTCCAATGACTAAGAGACTTTTCATCATTATGTTGTGTTGCATAGTTGATTCTTTGTCTCTAACATTATGTCATTTTATCTTGTATATTTTAGGAGACGGTGTCAGCAGGAACCACAAACAGCATCCTCCGAGGCCTGCAGCCCGACACTCTCTACACTGTCTCTCTGGTTCCCGTTTACGCCGAGGGAGAAGGAAAGACCATGTCAGAAAATGGAAAGACAAGTAAGACTGAGAACACTAAGATATTCATGTGTCACTGCTTTCTGTTGCTGAGATCGTACTTTGTTGCTTTCATAAAGTCTGTGAGAAAGACGGACGATAATTTAGTGTTTACACAGCGTTAATGTGGTATTTTAAGAAGGGGATTCCCTGTGGTGTTCAGCTGAAAGGAGCCCATTCATAGAGGGTTTCAGCTAAGAAAAAAATATTATTTTGTCATTTCTGCCAATTAACAAGACCTTAAATAACCTTTAAAGTCTTTGCTGAAAATAAGACATCTGAAATAACATCATAAAATATGTTTTATCATACGTGCAAATTCTAAAAAAGACTCCAAAAGACATTTAAGTTGTGTTTAAGTGTCTCCAAATTAAACTTGGATAACTTGTTCAATGACAAAAAAAAGTATTTAAAGTAGTCAAGTAGGTTTCTGTCTCCCCCTTTCTAACCTACCTGGACTACTTTAACCCTCCTGTTGTCCTCGAGTCAAGGAAGGAAGGAAGGGAGGGAGGAAGGAAGGAAGGAAGAAGGAAAGGAGAGAGGAAGGGAGGAGAGGAAAGGAAAGAAGGAAGGAAAGGAGGGAAGGGAGGAAAGGAAGGAAAGGAGGGAAGGAAGAAGGAAGGGAGGAAGGAATAAGGAAGGAAAGGAGGGAAGGAAAGAAAGGAGAGAGGAAAGGAAAGAAGGAAGGAAAGGAGGGAGGTAGGAAGGAGGGAAGGAAGAAGGGAGTAAAGGGAAGAAGGAAGGGAGAAAGGTAGGAAAGAAGGACAGAGGAAAAAAAGAAAGAAAGAGAGAAGCAGGGAGGAAGGAAAGAAGGAAGGAAAAGAGGGAGGAAGGGAAGAAAGGAAAGAAGGAAGAAGGAAGGAAAGGAAAGAAAGGAGGGAAGGAAAGAAGGAGGGAAGGAAAGGGGGATGGAGGAAGTACAGACAGAAGGAAGGAAGGGATGAAAGAAGAATAAGACGGGGTCAATTTGACCCGGGAGGACGACACAAGGGTTAAATCCAATCAGATATTGTAGAGTATAAATGTCTCGTCCCTGTGTTTTAGGACCGCTGGGAGGGGTGAAGAACCTGAGAGTGACCGACCCCACCATGACCTCCCTGAATGTGAAGTGGGACCCGGCTGATGGCGCTGTTCGCCTGTACAAGGTTTTCTTTGTGCCTGCTGCTGGAGGCCAAGAGGACATGGTGAGCCTCTGTCATACCATTTAGAATAAAAATAGACCAGGGCTGCAGGTATTTCATGGCATCACTAGGAGTAGGTACTGTAATGAGTTAACGAAAGACAAATACCTTTAAAAAAAAAAATAAAACAGTTTTATTGAGGTTTTAAGACTTCCAATATGACTGCTGGAAGGCTCGTACCAAAGCCCATTCTCATTTCTTAAACTCGATCCTGTCCTGCCAGCTTTTTGGTCAGGCAGCATAACAAAAAAAGTTTTATTTATTCTTTCAGTCTTCCAGAAAAAAAAAAAAAAAAAAAACGTATTTGAAGAGAGACACTTATGCCACTTTCATTGCTTACATTTACACTTAAAATGGCATTTAAACTGCTCAGTGTTTACACGTCATGGTTACTCTTCAACTGGCTCCGTCAACTTCATTCAGCTCCTTCGACTGAAGCTTTTGTACGCTGCCGGAGCGAGAGGGACAAATTTCAAATGACAATAAAAGTGAACTGAAGTGAACTGAACACATGGGCATACTTGGATTTGAACTATTAATCCCACTATTTGTTATTAATACATTTCAAAAGCTCCCAATAGTCAACATTTATAAGTGATTTAAGCTGCATCAAATGTTTTAAATGCAGTTTTTGTGCAGAAGTGAGCGCACGATACATCTTATTTGTAAAACTACAAAATAATCTTGAACAAGACTGTCATCAAATATATATATCAGGGGTGTCAAACTTACTTTAGTTCAAGGGCCAAATACAGCCAAATTTGATTTCATATGAGCCAGAAGGGAGGAAGGAAACAAGGATGGAAAGAAGGGAAAAATGGAAAGACAAAGGGAAGGAAGGGAGGTAGGTAGGAAGGGCAAGGGAAGACAGGAAAAGAAGATAGGAAGGAAAGATGGAAGGAGGGAAGGGAAGGAATGACGGAAGGAAAGAAGGAGGGATTGAAAGATGAAAAGAAAGGAAGGAAGGACGGATGGAAGGAAACAAGGATGAAAAGAAGGGAAAAGTGATAGGAAGGAAAGAAAGGAGGGAAGCAAGGATGGAAGGAAGGAAGGGCAAGGGAAGAAAGGAAAAGAAGGTAGGAAGGAAAGATGGAAGGAGGGAAGGGAAGGAATGACGGAAGGAAAGAAGGAGGGATTGAAAGATGAAAGGAAGGAAGGAAGGAAAAGGGAATATGAAGGAAAGGAAAGATGGAAGGAAGGACAGAGGGAAGTAAACAAAGAAGGAAGGAAGTAAGAAAGGGAGGAAGGAAGGAAAAGAAGATGACAGGAGGGTAGGAAGGAAAAGAAGGCAAGAAGGAAAGTGGGCCAGATTGGATGCCTTGGCGGGCCGGTTCTGGCCCACTGGCCGCATGTTTGACATCACTGATATGTATGATATGATGGGAAACAACGTTAAAATAAATAGAATATCATCAGCAAAGAAAATCTCTGTCTTTATCTCAGAGTTCAGAGAGTGATACCTGACACAATTAAAGTTAAAAATTATAAAATGCAGCTTAGAAATTAACTGGTATCTATCAGTTATGAAACTAACAACATCTTTTTGGAAAATCTTCGTCCACAGGAGCAAGTTCCTGCAGGCACCACCACCATCGTCCTGAGGAACTTGATGCCTGATACTTTATACACAGTGTCCGTGTTACCAGTCTATCCAGCCAGGGAGGGAAAACGCCAGTCAGACAACGGAAAGACACGTAAGTCACCGTGGAGATGGAAACTTCTCATATGAATCTGTTGAATGTGTTTGAAAAGTGACATAAAAGTTTTAAAGTCCGTGTAAAGTAAGAATAAATATGTGTTCTGAGTTTGACATACCACAGAAAAGTGTGTTGTTAACCACCCTGCCAAATTTGGATTATTAAAAAAAATTGCCAAATATATGAAATTAGGCTTCAAAGTTGTGTAAAAATCAGCCTCTTTCTCTGCTCCCAAACGCTGTGGGCGTGACCGCCGAGCCCGCTGAAACCCCGCCCCCTACCTAGTGTCACCTGTCAATCAAAGTCACCACCTCTACCAGAAACATGGATGCTAGGTCTGAGAGCTTTCTGCTGCTAACTCAGCTGCTAGCTCGGCGGTTAGCTTTGCTGCTAACTCGGCAGCTAACTCGACGGCTAACTCAGCGGCTACCTCAGCGGCTAACTCGGTTGCTAGCTCGGCGGCTAACTCAGCTAACTGGCTAACTGTAGACTGTAGTAGTAGTAGTGTGTGCTGAATGTATTTATACCTCTACAGCAGCAGGGGCGGGTTTATGCTAACATGCCAGTGATTCAGACCCACCCACTAAATCCTGAACACAGAAATCTTGAAACACAGTTTGTGAAGCCTAGCTCCACAATTCAAATCTAAATGGTTGAAATGTGTTGAGAAGAAAATGTCTGAATTCACTTTACACGGTCTTTAATAATAATATTTTCTCTGGCTCCAGTGCCTTTGGGCGGAGTGGGCGAAATGAAGGTGACCAACCCGACCATCACCACTCTCACAGTAACGTGGAATCCGGCTGACGGCAACGTTCAGGGCTACAAAGTGATCTACATTCCCGCCGATGGAGGACTGGAGATTGTGGTAAGAATCACAAATTAAATCTGAAACCCTAATTAAAATGACTGATACCTGGACACACAAAAAAAACTGGAGCAAATCAGCAAATGAGAAGATTTGATTTCTAAAATATGAACAAATATAAATATGTATAATATTTATAATAAAAGCCTGGTTCAGTCGTCAGTTGAGGCCAAAGATCGTTTCATAAATTAAGGTGAGTTGAGTCAAATGAATTTAACTTAAGAGTCAAGTTGAGTTAACTTGAGTCGAGTTAAGTTCAGTTAATGTAACTCTAGTTTAAAGCTGCAGTTGGTAAGTCTTATAAAAGCAACTTTTTTCTCCAAGAGCGGCTTCAGGAGTGTAGAGAAAGTAATGGAGGAGCAACAACCACCGCGTGCACGTCAGCCTCCTCTGGGGGAAGGACTTTGGAGGTCGGGCAGGAGTGCAGCGGAGAGGGAGGGGGAGGGATCTGAAAGTTGTACTTCTTCAAATTTGATGCTAAGTCCTCTCTCTCCTCAAAAGTTACCAGCTGCAGCTTTAATGAAGTTAACTAGAGTCAAGTTATCGTTGTCGGGTTAAGTTAAGTCGAGTGAATTTAACTTCAGTTGAGTCAATTGAAATCAACTTTAAGTCTAATCAGCTTTACTCGATATGAACTTTACTTGAGTTTAATAACTTTGTTTTAGGTTTAATTCAACTGAGCTGAACTAAGCTAAAGTTTCATGATTTGTGTGGGAAAGATTTAGTTTTCTTGCTGTGGGAGAAAATGTGTCTAAGATATGAACAAATATAAATATATGATATTTATAATAAAAGCCTGGTTCAGTCTTCAGTTGAGGCCAAAGATCATTTCATAAATTAAGTAAAATTAATTTAACTTGAGTGTAGTTCATTTGAGTTACCTAGAGTCGAGTTGAGTCCAGTTAATCTAACTACAGTTTAATTAAGTTAACTAGAGTCAAGTTATCGTTATCGTTGTCGAGTTAAGTTAAGTCGAGTGAATTTAACTTCAGTCCAGTCAATAAAAATCAATTTTAAGTCTAATCAGCTTGACTCGATTTGAACTTTACTTAACTTTGTTTTAACTTTAGTTCAACTGAGCTGAACTAAGCTAAAGTGTCATGATTTGTGTGGGAAAGATTTAGTTTTCTTGCTGTGTGAGAAAATATGAGTCAGATCATAATAGAATAAATGTTAGTTGGTTTAGTTCGGGTTTTATTACACTAATAGGTTGTCATTTATCATCGTACATACAGCTGATTTTGTCCTTTGGCCAGTCAGTGTTGAAAGCCATTAGAGCTTTTAGAGGCTGTCAGATTGATATTAGCTCATTTATCTGCCCCATCGCTGACATAACACAGTAAATCAACACAGAGTTCAAACCAGCGTCGTCCTCCTCGGTGGTTTAAAATCTGATCTGAGGCTGTTTTTCAGTGACTTTGCAATTTGATCTGGAGCACGTTCAACTAGTATCAAATGTCTCTGGCACATGTAGCGCTGTGTTGCTCTGAGGCAAGTCATCATGTTGTTGAAATGTACTGTAGAGAGAAACTGTGTGAATTTAAACTCCTCTTTCAAGGGTCAAACCTTTCAATACCTCCAAAATAAAAGAGAGGCCATATATAAGTTTATATCAGAGGTGTCAAACTCATTTCAGTTCAAGGGCCAAATACAGACAAGTTTGATTTCATATGGGCCGGACCAATAAAAAGATGGAAAGGAGGAAGGAAAGAAGGAACGAAGGAAACAAGGATGGAAAGAAGGGAAAAGTGATAGGAAGGAAAGAAAAGAGGGATGCAAGGAAGGAAGGAAGGTAGGTAGGAAGGGCAAGGGAAGAAAGGAAAAGAAGACAGGAAGGAAAGATGGAAGGAGGGAAGGGAAGGGATGACTGAAGGAAAGAAGGAGGGATGGGAAGATGAAAAGAAGAAAGGAAGGAAGGAAAAGGGAATATAAAGGAAAGGAAGGACAGAGGGAAGTAAACAAAGAAGGAAATAAGTAAGAAAGGGGGGAAGGAAGGAAGGAAGGAAACAAGGAAACAAGGATGGAAAGAAGGGAAAAGTGATAGGAAGGAAAGAAAGGAGGGAAGCAAGGAAGGAAGGAAAGATGGAAGGAGGGAAGGGAAGGAATGACAGAAGGAAAGAAGGAGGGATGGAAAGATGGAAAGATGAAAAGAAGAAAGGAAGGTAGGACGGAAGGAAGGAAGGAAGGAAAAGGGAATATGAAGGAGAGGGAAGGGGAAAGGAAGAAAGGAAAAGAAGATGAAGGAAAGATGGAAGGAAGGAAGGACAGAGGGAAGTGAACAAAGAAGGAAAGAAGTAAGAAAGGGAGGAAGGAAGGAAGGAAGGAAGGAAGGAAGGAAGGCCAAATCTACAAAAATCAACTAATAGACAAAATCTAATAATGAAACTTATCCTCCTCGTCAAACTTTTTTTTTTTCAGCAGAACTAATGAAAAAAAAAAAAGCCGTCAGACTCGAACTTTGAATCGTCAAAAGAAACAATCAAAGCCCTGAGCGAGCGGAGAGGTTTAGTGAAGTCATCCTTTCTCGACAGGATAATCCCATCGTGCAGTTTTCACACAATAGCTCCTAAAACCCTCGAGGCCTGAGTCGATCCCTCATCGTTTGCATGGTATGTTTATATTTCTGGAGTGGAGCTTGTTCAGGATCAGTTTGTGTTAATCCTTAATAATCAAAAAAGGCCCCGAGGCTTGTTCAGGCTGTTTGGAAGCTAACCTGCTGTAAAGAGCTGTGAAATAACAAATCTCCCAAAAAAACATGGCTGACTGACAACTGGGCCGCTTGTGTCTGTATGTTTAGAAATGACTTATTTGTTTCTGGCAGTGACAGAAGTGTTACTCCCCAAATAGCATGTCAAAGTAGGTTTTTTTTAAATTTTTATTGAATGATGTTTATCAAAGAGTTGAGTTATTCAGGGAGAGAAAATGAAACACCAAAAAAAAAAAAAAGTAAAGTAAGAATAACTGGAGTAATTTCAGTTATGATCTGGAGAACATCTGAATTGTTAAATTTGAGGGATCTGAAACGGATAGATACAAACAACATGTAAAATGAAACATAATAAGAAACCATTTTTCACAACAGAAGCAACTCACATCGATATTACATTCATATATAGGATCTGTTTATATTTTCCAAGAATAGTTAGTCATGGTATTTGATAAATGTAACTGTAATCTTTGTAATCATTATAAAATCAGACTTTGAGAAACAAAAACTTTCAGCTGCATCTTCATGTCTCATAATGGTATAAATGGTCTTAACTCTTTACATACTGTTCATATTCTGACTCATAATTAGTCTTTACACTAATTCACATTCATAAATTCACCATCAGTCATTAATAAATGTTTGATTAATCCTTAATGAAGAGGGAAAAAAGGACATTTTTTGTCAAAAAGGACAAAATGATCAGTTTCTACCTGTAACCCTCCTGTTGTCCTTGAGTCAAGGAAGGGAGGAAGGAAGGAAGGGAGGGAGGAAGTAAGGAAGAAGGAAGGACAGGAGGGAGGAAGGGAGGAAAGGAAAGGAAAGGAAAGACGGAAGGAAGGAAGAAGGAAGGGAAGGAGGGAGGAAGGAAGGAAGAAGGAAGGAAAGAAGAAAGGGAGGAAGGAATAAGGAAGGAAAGGAGGAAGGAAGGAAGGAAGGGAGGAAAGGAAAGAAAGAAGAAGGAAGGAAAGCACAAAATGATCAGTTTCTGCCTTTAAAGACTCAAACAGATGAAGTATAATTCAGTAGTAAGTCCAGTGTGCTGATACAGTACGTAGCTACTGTTGATCCCTTTGGGGCAAAGTTAATCTCTTCTCCTGCTGGCGGTCAAATGTCAGGGCTCTTGAGGGCTTCTAGGAATTCAGCTTCTCGGGTAAAGAAAGGTTTGTGTGGGTTAGGGTTATTTTTTTGACTTCACCATGTGTGTCTTGTCTTTGCAGGAGCAAGTGTCCGAAAGCACCACCAAAACCGTCCTGGAGAAGCTTCTACCAGACACCCGCTACACCGTTACCGTGGTTCCCGTCTACGCCGAAGGAGACGGGCCGAGCCTGACCGACAGTGGCAAGACAAGTGAGTATCTGTTGCTGCGTTCATGTGCTGTCGGCAGCGTGGTATTTTTAAAGTTTAAGTGCCTCCGTGAACCTTGAAACGCACCTGAAGTCTCAGTGAAGCTATTTAACAGGTCGTTTCCTCTCTGAGTCTCCGAGGGGACGAGAGCTAGCGTTGAGACTCAGGAGAAAAAGAATAGAAGATAGATGTCAAAAAGAAAAGAAAGAAATTTAGGTTTTCTTAGAGTCTTGTCTGTAATTTCCTGAATGTGGTGCTTCAGGAAAGTTAATATGATCATTAAAATCTAAAAGGTTCATCCTCTGGGGAGCAGAAATCAGATCAGTTAATGTCATTACAGTCTGGTCATTAGATTTTCATATTTTGGTGTGCTGGTGGAAAAGTTAGGGAGTAACACTATATTGTATGTGTTCGTAATTTCCAAATAATTTCAGAGTGTTCCCAACATCTTCCAGGAAAGAAATTGGTACACTTACAGTTTTATATATTAGTGTTTTACTCCGAAAAACCGCAAGCAAACAATTACACGTCAACTCCTTTTAGTGCTGATATTTCTAACCTTTTCACCCTTTCAATAAAAAAAACTTTATTTATATACAAAATCATCCATCTGCTTTAGTCTTCAGGTGTCACTTCAGCTTAAATCTTTATTTAATTCAAATTATGTGAATAAAATGTTCCCAAAAGTCTTTTTTTTGTTTCCTTTTTTATAATGTCTAATTATTATGTGTTAGTTTAACCCTCCTGTTGTCCTCAAGTCAAGGAAGGGAGGGAGGAAGGGAGGAAAGGAAAGGAAAGGAAAGGAAAGGAAAGGAAAGGAAAGGAAAGGAAAGGACAGACGAAAGAAAGAGAGAAGGAGGGAGGGAGGAAAGAAGGAAGGGAGGAAGGAAAGGAGGGAAGGAAGGAAAGAAAGAAGGAAGGAAAGGAGGGAAGGAAGGAAAGAAAGAAGGAAGGAAAGGAGGGAGGAAGGGAGGAAAGGAAAGAAGTACAGAGGAAAGAAAGAGAGAAGGAGGGAGGGAGGAAAGAAGGAAGGGGGGAAGGAAAGGAGGAAAGGAAAGAAGGAAGGAAGACAGGTAGGAAAGAAGGACAGAGGAAAGAAAGAGAGAAGGAGGGAGGGAGGAAAGAAGGAAGGGAGGAAGGAAGGGAGGAAAGGAAAGAAGGAAGGAAGACAGGTAGGAAAGAAGGACAGAGGAAAGAAAGAGAGAAGGAGGGAGGGAGGAAAGAAGGAAGGGAGGAAGGAATAAGGAAGGAAAGAAAGGAGGAAAGAAGGAAGGGAGGAAGGAATAAGGAAGTAAAGGAGGGAGGAAGGAAGAAAGGGAGGAAAGGAAAGAAGGAAGAAGGGAAGGAAAGGCGGATGGAGGAAGTACAGATGGAAGGAAGGAAGGGAGGAAAGAAGAATAAGACGGGGTCAATTTGACCCGGGAGGACGACACAAGGGTTAACTGACATATTATCCTCTAGTATCTATCGCTTCTCTTGTCAATCAAAAAAAAAAAAAATGGCCGAAGGCACGAAGCTCCGTCACATCTTTACCAAATAAAAATGAAGTACGAAGGTGATTTGGTTTTAATCTCCAGTGAACTGCTGTTGATTTACGACTTCAGCAGAAAACAATTTGAATGGCAGAAACAGCAGATTTCTTTTCCAATGTAACATAAATATAGAGAGGCATCAATTTCAATAACTGCAGAGTAACACTTGAGTCAAAATTCAAATCATTGGACCAAAATGAAAAGTCAGCCAGAAAAGCAACCATTTTTCTCCTCGTCTCAAACATCTGTACAAATTGCCCCCCGGACACCAGTAACCTCCGACTAGACAGCAGCTGTGTGACACTCTGATCCAAAAAAGTGCTGAGTGTGTCTTCCTGTTTGGTGTCTCTCTCCGCTCAGAGCCGCTGGGTTATGTGAGGAACCTGCAGGTTACTGATCCCACCACCAGCACCCTGAACGTCCGCTGGGATCCCGCCGAGGGAAAAGTGAGGGAATACATCGTGATCTGGGCGCCGGCTTCAGGACAAGGAGAGCAGGATGTGGTGAGTCCTGCTTCTACTTCCTGTCGTGTCACCGGGTTTTTCAGACACACACACACACACACACACACACACACACACACACATATTTCTCTCTGAGACGAATCAATCTTTAGTGAAAAACCCTCAGTGGCAGAAATCAGACAGAAATCTTCCAGCTTTATTTAATTCAAATTAAATGAAAAAATTGTCTCCAAAAGTCTTTTTTTTTTTGGTTTCCTTTTTTATAAAGTCTAATTATTACTTATTAGTTTAACCCTCCTGTTGTCCTCAAGTCAAGGAAGGAAGGAAGGGAGGAAGGAAGGGAGGGAGGGAGGAGGAAAGGAAAGGAAAGGAAAGGAAAGGAAAGGAAAGGAAAGGAAAGGAAAGAAGGAAGGAAGAAAGGTAGGAAAGAAGGACAGAGGAAAGAAAGAGAGAAGGAGGGAGGGAGGAAAGAAGGAAAGGAGGAAGGAATAAGAAAGGAAAGGAGGGAAGGGAGGAAAGGAGGGTTTCCTTTTTTATAATGTCTAATTATTACTTATTAGTTTAACCCTCCTGTTGTCCTCAAGTCAAGGAAGGAAGGAAGGAAGGGAGGAAAGAAGGAAGGAAAGGAGGGAGAATGGGAGGAAGGAAGAAGGGAGGAAAGTAAAGAAGGAAGGAAGAAAGGAAGGAAAAAAGGACAGAGGGAAGAAAGAGAGAAGGAGGGAGGGAGGAATAAGGAAGGAAAAGAGGGAAGGAAGGAAAGGAGGAAGGACACACACACATTTCTTCTCTGAGACGAGTCAATCTTTACTGAAAACCCTCAGTGGCAGAAATCAGACAGAAATCTTCCAGCTTTATGTAACGTTTCAGGATCAGCCAGTTCCACATGTTGGATTTTCACCAAGAGTTGAGAACTTCGTCCATGCCCCATTTGTATCTGGGTTTGGTCTGTCTGAAATGTCAAATGAGATACATTTGCTCTAATTCAAACCAATTTATAGCATTTCAGCTACTGTGATGTCAAAATTATTGTTCATTGGCAGTCAGGAGATGCTTTTTAACCTTGACTTAATCAGAAAAATGTGTTTATTTCTGTCTTTCTGTCGTTCTGTAACTGGCTTTTTTCTTCTCTTTTTTTCACCTTTCTTCTTTTACTTTTATATTAGCTTTAGGCCTTCCTTGTTTAAATGCTGTCTTTAACATATAACCCTTTTAAAAACTCTCTTAATTAACTATTATTATCATTATTAAAACCTTTAAGTAGAATATTGCTTTTTTTTGCTTTTGGGAACTGACCAATCAGAGCAGAGACGGGCTCATCAGGAGGCGGGGCTTAAAGAGACAGGAGCTAAAGCGGCTTGTTTCAGACAGAGGCTGAACTGAGGGGCTGCAGAACGAGCCAGTATAAGATAAATAAAGAGTTGTTAACTAAAAAAAACTCTCTTAATTAACTATTATTATCATGATTAAAACCTTTAAGTAGAATATTGCTTTTTTTAAAAACTTGTCATTTACCTGTTATTTATATTCTGTGTTAAACATGATGACATCATCTTATTGCACCTGCCGATTAAAGAAATGTCTAACACGTAGCTTTTGTTGCTAAGGTTGTTCTGTGAGTAGTGAAAAAGGAGTAAAGTAGTACAATCGTACTACTGCTGCCTCTTAAGCCACCCGAAGCTTTTGGGAACTGACCAATCAGAGCATAGACTGGCTCATCAGGAGGCGGGGCTTAAAGAGACAGGAGCTAAAACAGCCTGTTTCAGACAGAGGCTGAACTGAGCGCCTGCAGAAAGAGCCAGTATAAGATAAATAAAGAGTTTTTAACTATAAATATGGACTAAGAAATGTGCATGTGCATGTCCCCTTTAAAGGAACTAAGGAAACTTTAGTTTTGAGTGATTGAATAAACCAAATAAGATGACATATGAAAAATAAGAATGTTTTTAATTGGATTAACGTCAGTAAGAGAGGAACGGACTCTGTGCCTTTTCAGTGTTGCATTGCTCCTGAATTGTTTACTGTTGCTGAGAAACTGTCAGGCTGTTTATGGTCACACTGTACTCGTGTGTCGTCTGATTGGACCTTAGATGGAAAGCTTGCTTCTTCCTCCTCGAGCTTGTTGGTTTGATGGTATTAATATGAATCTGCACAGACCCAAATTGCCTGATAGGGAAGTTGTGTATCTAGCAGGGCCCGTGACTGCACCACAGAGAAAGTCGTTTTTTTTTTTTTTTAAGTAAGAGGAGGTGATGTGTGCCGTGTGAGCAATGAGCTTATCCTGAGTTTTGGCTCAAAAGTGGAAAAATGCCAGTGGCGTGAGATGATTACACTCGTTTCCAAGACAGTTTTCATGCAAGAACTTTCTTTTCTTGTCTTGGAAAATTTGCAATATCAAGTTATCTAAAAGAGGAACACTGGATAATGTTGTTGCCTTTTTAATATCTACATTTTCTTACAACTAATGGAAAACATTTGACGATGATGTGAGACGGGTTGAACTTATTTCAAAAGCGGCCTCAGCTGTTATCTCTAAAGCAGTGACAATATCTCGAGGGGGTCCATTTCATTACCCTCCAAATTATGCCACTTTGTTCAAGAAATGTCGTGAAATAAGGTTATTTGATTTGGAAACAATTTAAATTATCTCAGCCTACTGGCAGATTTTAAGGATTTAGTATTAGATTAAAAAGACAAAGGAGTAGTTTATTGCAGCAGAAGCCTGAAGGAGGCAAACACTTCTCCTCGCTGCCAGTTTGGTGCTTTGCTCGAAGGCCCAGACCCGTCCGCCGATGGTCTCTGAAGTGGCAGCTTTCGGCTTTAATCCATCTTTATCTCTGAGCCTCTACTGTTCCTGTTGCTGAGCTGCACAAAGACAGCAACTAGAACTGAGGCTGCATCCAAGAAAACTCGGCTTGCAGCACATTAAGTTGTGACATTGTTCAGTCTGAGAGTTTTTCCTTTGTGTGCCAAACTTTTTTTTTTTCTTTTTTTTTTGTGAGGGGGTGGGGGGGTATTTCTTTTCTCGGAGTACTCCAAATCCTAGAGTTCACCCGGTTCAAAGTTGTTTCTCCTTTTTTTTCTCCTTCGACCAGGACCAGGTGTCTGGAACTACTACCTCCACCGTCCTGAAGAACCTGGACCCGGACACGGAGTACACCGTTACCGTGGTGCCCGTCTACCACGAGATGGAGGGCAAATCTCAGTCCGCAAACGGAAAGACAAGTGAGTTCAGAGTTCTGATTTGTAACCTCGAGCATATGGTCGGGCCCTCGAGAGCTAAGCAGAGCCAGAAGGAAAAAAAAAAAAAAATGACAGGCCGCTATGATATATTAAAACATTGCTAAAAAGAAAAATATCCAGACTGAAATATAAAAATGTATATCATAAAAAAAACAAAAAAAAAACACACAAGTCTGTTTTCAGAGTTTTAAAATATTGATCGCATGCAGACTTGAAGACTTCATCAAAACACATACGCTAGATATAAATATGTTTTCTATGTGGCTCCGAAAACTCTCAGGCAACATTTTAGGGTAACAATCCAGACATTTGATTCATTGTCTTAAATAATAAAGAAGTGAAATAAATACTTTAACAGGAATTAGCACCTTTATTAATGTGCATTCAATCAATCAATCAAACTTTATTTAAATAGCATCTTTCATACAAGTCAAATGCAGTTTAAAGTACTGGATGCTTTGAAGGCTAACACACTCCCAAGATACATGTAATATATCAAAATTAAAATAAGGTGACTCATTATTTTCAAATAAGATTGTCCTAAATGATGAAGAAGTGAAATAAGTACTTTAACAGGAATTACCACCCTTATTAATCTGATCATGTCAGGTTTGCCCAAATAGCAACATCTTTTTAGGATTCCTTTGGTGTAAAGCTAAACTTCACAAGATGATCTGTCTCTGAATATGTAATAGTAATATATATATAAATTAGCTGGTAAGTACTTTTAGGAAACATATTGTAAAGCATGTGTGTTTATTACTTATGTTTTCAATCAAACTTTATTTAAATAGCATCTTTCATACAAGTCAATTTAAAGTGCTTTACAAGCGACTGACAAATGTATTGGATGGGTTGAAGACTAACTAAGACACCAAGATACATGTAATATATCAAAATTAAATCAATATGACTCTTTAATTTTAAATAAGAAGAACAATAAGTTAAGATAAAATATAAAACAGTTTAAAATAAATTACAAACAAGAAGGATAAAGGTGACGATACTTAGCCACTGCATTATAAACAGGAGGAAATACCTCGTTAGCTGCAGCAGGTCTGTGTGTGTGTGTGTGTGTGTGTGTGTGTGTGTGTGTGTGTGCTGTGTGTGTGTGTGTGTGTGTGTGTGTGTGTGTGTGTGTGTGCTGATTGAGTCTAAATAAATTCAAGTGTGTGTCCTCTGCAGCGCAAAGGAATGATATAAACCAGGGATGTCAAACATGCGGCCCGTGGGCCAGAACCGGCCCGCCAAGGCATCCAATCCGGCCCACTTTCCTTCCTACCCTCCTGTCATCTGTCCTTCTTTCCTTCCTCCCTTTCTTACTTCTTTCCTTCTTTGTTTCGTTCCATCCTACCTTCCTTCCTTCCACCTTTCCTTCATTTTCTTTTCCTTTCTTCCTTTCCTTCCTTCCTTCCTTGCTTCTTTGCTTTCTTGTCTTCTTTCCTTCTTTGTTTCCTTCCATCCTACCTTCCTTCCTTCCATCTTTCCTTCATTTTCTTTTCCTTTCTTCCTTTCCTTCCTTCCTTCATTTCCTTTTCCTTTCTTCCTTTCCTTCCTTCCTTCATTTCCTTCCTTCCTTGCTTGCTTCCTTTCTTGTCTTCTTTTCCTTTCTTCCTTTTGTCTTTCCTTCCTTCCCTCCTTCCTAATCCCTTTTCCTTTCTTCCTTCCTTCCTTCCTCCCTTCCATCCTTCCTTCCTTTTGTCTTTCCTTCCTATCACTTTTCTCTTCTTTCCATCCTTGTTTCCTTCCTCCCTTCCATCTTTTTATTGGTCCGGCCCACATGAGATCAAATTGGTCTGTTATGTGGTCCTTGAATGAGAATGAGTTTGACAGCCCTGACTGATCCCGCCTGCTCTAACTCTAACTGCTCTTCTCTCTCAGATCCTTTGGGTGGGGTGAAGAACCTGCAGGTGACCGACCCGACCATCAGCTCTCTGACCGTCCGTTGGGAACCAGCCGTGGGCAACGTCCGAACCTACAAGCTCTTCTACGTAGCTCAGCCAGGAGGAGAAGAACGAATGGTAGCGACCCCGACCCCGACCCCGATCCCGACCCGTCTCAGACTTCTTCTTACTTTTTGATTTGAGGTTTAACCCTTGTGTCGTCCTCCCGGGTCAAATTGACCCCGTCTTATTCTTCTTTCCTCCCTTCTTTCCTTCCGTCTGTACTTCATTCTTCCTTCTTTCCTTTCCTCCCTTCCTTCCTTCCTTCCTTCCTCCCTCCTTTCCTTCCTTCCCTCATTTCCTTCCTTATTCCTTCCTCCCTTCCTTCTTTCCTCCCTCCCTCCCTCCTTCTCTCTTCCTTTCCTCTGTCCTTCTTTCCTACCTTTCTTCCTTCTTTCTTTCCTTTCCTCCCTTCTTCCTTCCCTCCTTCCTTCCTCCCTCCTTTCCTTCCTTCCTTCCTCCCTCCTTTCCTTCCTTCTTCCTCCCTCCTTTCCTTCCTTCTTTCCTTTCCTCCCTTCCTCCCTCTCTCTTTCTTTCCTCTGTCCTTCTTTCCTACCTTTCTTCCTTCTTTCTTTCCTTTTCTCCCTTCTTCCTTCCCTCCTTCCTTCCTTCCTCCCTCCTTTTCTTCCTTCTTTCCTTTCCTTTCCTTTCCTCTCTTCCTCCCTCCTTTCCTCCATCTATCCCTCCCTCCTTTCCTCCCCTCCTTTCTCCCTCCTTTCCTTCCTTCCTCCCTCCCTCCTTTCCTTCCTTCCTCCCTCCTTTCCTTCCTTCTTCCTTCTTCCCTCCCTTCCTTCCTTCCTTGACTCGAGGACAACAGGAGGGTTAATCCCAGACAGCCTGGTTCTTACAAGCTGTCAGCAGCCTCTTAAAGCTTCAATTCAACTCCAGCTCTCTCTCATATAATCAGGTCAAGCTGTTTTACGGTGCTGACGCAGGGTTTTTTTTTTTTTTGTGGAAACAGGAGGAGTTGTCAGGAGGTACGACCAGCACCATCCTGAGGAACCTGGACCCCGACACCGTCTACAATGTGACCGTTGTCCCCGTCTACCCGGACACGGAGGGCATACCGCAGAGCGAGAACGGAAAGACAAGTGAGTGAATCATTCAGCTCACATTCCTGAAGCTGTGTGTGTGTACGTGTGTGTGCGTGTGCGTGTGTGTGTGTGTGTGTGTGTGTGTGAGTTCTCTCCTTCCTTCCTTCCTCTTTTCCTCCATCTCTCCCTCCTTACTCCTTTCCTTCCTTCCTTCCTTCCTTCCTTCCTTCCTTCCTTCCTTCCTTCCTCACCTCCTCCTTTCCTTCATCTCTTCCTTTCTTCCTTCCTTCTTCCTTCCTTCCTCACCTCCTCCTTTCCTTCATGCCTTCCTTCTCTCCTTCCTTCCTTCCTTCCTTCCTCTTTTCCCCCATCCCTCCTTCCTTCCTTCCTTCCGTCCTTCCTTCCTCACCTCCTCCTTTCCTTCATCCCTTCCTTCTCTCCTTCCTTCCTTCCTGTTTACCTCCATCCCTCCCTCCTTACTTCCTTCCTACCTTCCTTCCTTCCTTCTTTCCTTCCTTCCGTCCGTCCTTCCCTCCTTCCTTCCTTCAATCCGTCCTTCCTTCCCCATTCCTTCCTTCTTCCCTCCCTCCCTCCCTCCGTCCCTTCCTCCCTTCCTTCCTTCCTTCCTGGACTGGTGTGTGTATGTGTGCGTGAGATTCAAATAATCAAATCTGAAAATACCCCTTCATGGTTTGTGTCGGATGAGAGTTGAGCAGATAGGATCCAGACAGAGATGTATCAGAGAGTCAACAAAGTACATTTTTCTCTGATTGGCAACGTTCTTTCTTTAAACCTCTGTTAAAGTGTTTAAACTCCACCCTGAAGGAAGGATTAAATACTTATTTTTAGCTAAGATACCAGACATTTTCACAAACCCAGTAAAATACCATTTTAAAGGTCCTTTAACACCAATTTTTACAAGTTTTTAGACCATTAAAGACCCTCAAATGGTATTTTTACTTCCCTATTATGATGAAGTAATGATTTAACCCTTTATAGGACACTCATTGAAAGGAAGGGAGGAAGGAAGGGAGGAAGGAAGGGAGGGAAGGAAGGAAGGAGGAAGGAAGGAAGGAAAGTAAGGGGGAGGAAAGAAAGAGAGAAGGAGGGAGGGAGGAAGGGAAGAAAGAAGGAAGGAAAGAAGAAGAAAGGGGGATGGAGGAAGGAAAGAAGAAAGGGAGGAGAGAAGGAGGGAAGGAGGAAGGACAGATGGAAGGAAGGAAAGGAAGGAAGGACGGAGGAAATAAGGAACGAGGGAGGGAGAAAGGAAAAGAGGAAGGGAAGAAAGAAGGCAGGGAGGAAGGAAAGGAAGGAAGGAAGGAAGGAAGGAAAGGAAAGAAAGAAGGAAGGGAGGAGAGAAGGAGGGAGGGAGGAAGGACAGATGGAAGGAAGGAAAGGAAGGAAGGACGGAGGAAATAAGGAACGAGGGAGGGAGAAAGGAAAAGAGGAAGGGAAGAAAGAAGGCAGGGAGGAAGGAAAGGAAGGAAAGGAAGGAAGGAAGGAAGGAAGGATATTTTGGGATATTTAAAGAAGTTACCAAATATAATTATTTGCCCAATAAAGGGTTAATAGTCAGTTGGTACGTGCTGCGATCTTTTAAATTTAAAGACAACTTGAGTGATGTGTTCATAGCAGCAGAACTGGGTCCATATAAATGTTTTCCGCAGCTGACTCACTGACTCGTGGTGGTTGTTGCGACACGGGTTTTAAAAAATTGGTATCCACACGAAACAGCTACAGAAACCAAACTACAGTACAGAAACAGAACTTGGCAAAAAAAGTGGATGAGTGCTGAAATGAACTGAAACCATCTGAGAGTCTGCGTGGAATGTAACGTAGACTCAGTTTATTGTTTAATGGGCGAAAATCCAAAAAAACACTTTAACCCTTGTGTCGTCCTCCCGGGTCAAATTGACACGTCTTATTCTTCTTTCCTCCCTTCCTTCCTTCCTTCTGTCTGTACTTCCTCCATCCGCCTTTCCTTCCCTCCTTCCTCCCTCCTTTCCTTCCTTCCTTCCCTCCTTTCCTCCCTTCTTCCTTCTTTCCTTTCCTTTCCTTTCCTCCCTTCCTCCTTCCTCCTTCCTTTCCTTCCTTCCCTCCTTTCCTTCCTTCTTTCCTTTCCTCCCTTCCTTCCTTCCGTCTGTACTTCCTTCTTCCTTCTTTCCTTTCCTCCCTTCCTTCCTTCCGTCTGTACTTCCTTCTTCCTTCTTCCTTCTTTCCTTTCCTTTCCTTTCCTCCCTTCCTTCCTTCCTTCCTCTCTCCTTTCCTTCCTTCTCTCCTTTCCTTCCTTATTCCTTCCTCCCTTCCTTCTTTCCTTTCCTCCCTTCCTTCCTTCCGTCTGTACTTCCTTCTTCCTACTTTCCTTTCCTCCCTTCCTTCCTTCCTCTCTCCTTTCATTCCTTCTCTCCTTTCCTTCCTTATTCCTTCCTCCCTTCCTTCTTTCCTCCCTCCCTCCTTCTCTCTTTCTTTCCTCTGTACTTCTTTCCTCCCTTTAACTTCTTTCCTTTCCTCCCTCCCTTCCTTCCTTCCTCCCTCCTTTCCTTCCTTCTTCCTTCTTTCCTTTCCTCCCTTCCTTCCTTCCTCTCTCCTTTTCTTCCTTCTCTCCTTTCCTTCCTTATTCCTTCCTCCCTTCCTTCTTTCCTCCCTCCCTCCTTCTCTCTTTCTTTCCTCTGTACTTCTTTCCTACCTTTCTTCCTTCCTTCTTTCCTTTCCTCCCTCCTTTCCTTCCTTCTTTCCTTTCCTTTCCTTTCCTTCCTACCTTTCTCCCTCCTTTCCTTCCTTCTTTCCTTTCCTTTCCTCCCTTCCTCCCTCCCTCCCTTCCTTCCTTCCTTGACTTGAGGACAACAGGAGGGTTAAAGATAAAGATAAAGATCCTTGAGGTTGAGAACAAGAATATGAGAGCTTGTTTTTTATGGATGTTTGTGGCTCACAAAAGAACATAATGAATGCCAGAAAGTTTAGGCAACCCCCCCAACCCCCCAACCCCCCCACCCCACCCGCATACACCCCCCCCCCCCCCCCACCCCTCCTCCTCTGATACATCTGGACCCTCCTGATGTGGTAAAGCCACCCATCTGGTGCACCCTGCAGGATAAAACAAATGCAGAGGATTATTTGCAGCAGTTATTCAAACCTTTTTCCCCCTCAGAGGCGTTTTAATAGAGACGTCTGTGTCTGCAAATACCACAGAAAGTTTAGACAGACGCAGGAAAGAGAAAGACGATTCTCTCTGATTGACAACCGCTCCGACTCTGACACATCTGGACTACCTTGATGAGGCGAACTCGATCTCGCCTGGGCCTGTGAAGCAGAGTTACTTCTTCCAGACTCTGATGGCTCTCGTCTCTTTCAGAGCCGCCTCACTTCCTTCCTTCCTTCCTTCCTTCCTTACTTCTTACTTTCCTTCATCCCTTCCTTCTCTCCTTCCTTCCTCTTTTCCTCCATCCCTCCCTCCTTACTTCCTTACTTACTTCCTTCCTCACCTCCTCCTTTCCTCCATCCCTCCCTCCTTACTCCTTTCCTTCCATCCTCACCTCCTCCTTTCCTTCATCCCTTCCTTCTCTCCTTCCTTCCTTACTCTTTTCCTCCATCCCTTCCTCCTTACTCCCTTCCTTCCTTCCTTCTTCCTTCCTTCCTTCCTTCCTTCCTCACCTCCTCCTTTCCTTCATCCCTTCCTTCTGTCCTTCCTTCCTTCCTCTTTTCCTTGATCCCTCCTTTCTTCCTTCCTTCCTTCCTTCCTCACCTCCTCCTTTCCTTCCTTCCTCCTTCTCTCCTTCCTCCCTCATTCCCTCCTTCCTTCCTTCCGTCCGTCCTTCCTTCCTCATTCCTTCCTTCTTGAACTACCTTGATGAGGCGAACTCAAGCCTGATCCTGTGAAGCAGAGTTACTTGTTCCAGACTGTGATGTCTCTCTCTCGTCTCTCTTTCAGAGCCTCTGGGCGGAGTGAAGAACCTCCAGGTGACCGACCCCACCACCAACTCCCTCAGGGTCCGCTGGGAGCCGGCCGAGGGCGACGTCAGGCAGTACAAAGTCATCTACGTCCCTGTCAACGGAGGACCGGAGAGCATGGTGGGTTTTTATGTGGGATGATGATGAAACTTCTTTTTTTTCTGACTAGTTTTCTTGAGCAAAAAAAAAGAAAGATATCCAAGTTTCTCCATACTTATATTGTCTCCAATTGATTTGTTTTTTTTTAAATGTCTCAGATGTTGATTGTGGATAAGTTTTTGTGGGCTTTTAGGAAGATTAGCAAGGCACTATGACAGGAGCCAACGGTGATCCAAGTAAACTGGATTAAACTAGTTGACAAAACAAGCTCACCACAAGGTTTATTTACAGTAGCTCTGGATCCATCTCCAACATCACATGGTTTTTATGGAGAGTCTTTATATGCCAGGAAAAGTGCTGACGAAGGCGGTGAGATACGATTGAAAGCTCCAGAACGGCTTCCAAGATCAAGAACGAAATGAATTAAAGCAGAGAAGAATCTGAGTGGTAGCAGTTTTGAGTTTTGCCTGATGGTTATAATGCTTGAATCTCAGAGCTGATATTCAAATACATTAAATAATACCTGGTTTAACCCCTCAGAGAGGCACTTAAAGGATCAGGTTGGTGTTATTCCACATTAAGTTTGTTAAAATAAAATAAAATAAATATCACCACCAGACTTGTTCTTTTCAAACAAAAACAAGTGGAAGAAGAAGAAGATTCAATTTGGTCGAGATGGAGCAATCCCAAAAAATCCCTTCTTCTCTCTTTCTTTCCTCTGTCCTTCTTTCCTACCTTTCCTCCTTCTTTCTTTCCTTTCCTCCCTTCTTCCTTCCTCCCTTCTTCCTTCCTCCCTCCTTTCCTTCCTTCCCTCCTTTCCTTCCTTCTTTCCTTTCCTTTCCTCCCTTCCTTCCTTCCCTCCTTCCTCCCTCCTTTCCTTCCTTCTTTCTTTTCCTTTCCCTTCTTCCCTTCCTCCCTCCTTTCCTTCCTTCCCTCCTTCCTTCCTCCCTCCTTTCCTTCCTTCTTTCCTTTCCTCCCTTCCTTCCTTCCTTCCTCCCTCTTTTTCCTTCCCTCCTTCCTCCCTCCTCACTTCCTTCCTTCCAGACTTGTTCTTTTCAAACAAAAACAAGTGGAAGAAGAAGAAGATTCAATTTGGTCGAGATGGAGCAATCCCAAAAAATAAAGAGAAGAGATTTCAGATGTGTGTGTGCTCAAATCTTATGACATGCCAAACACTTCCAGACATACCAAATATGTCAAATGTGTATAAAGTATAAAAACATTGAGTCTTGAGATTGAATATTTGACTCAGTGGGAACATCATGTAGCTGCAGTGAAGAGATGATGAATAAATAAATACCAACCGTGGACGAGCTGAAAGTAGAAAACTGCTGTTTACATGGTTGAGATTCCTCCTGCTGACATTTTTATCTGGTGTGTTTGTTCTTCACAGACTCAGGTATCGGGGATGACGACAAACACCATGCTTAGAGATCTGAAGCCGGACACCGAGTACAAAGTGACGTTGGTGCCTGTTTACCCCGACGCCGAAGGGAAACACGTGTCGGAGAACGGCAAGACG
>JAJDFG010001044.1:5000-7500 GCA_021039105.1 Scomber colias
CACACACTGTATCACACACGCTGTAACACACACACACACACGCTGTATCTCACACACACACACACACACTCTATATCATACACACACACACTGTATAACACACACACACACACACACACACACACTCTATATCACACACACACACTCTATATCACACACACACACACACATACACACACACACACACACACACACACACACACACACACACACACACACTGTATCACACACACACACTCTATATCTCACACACACACACACACACACACACACTGTATCACACACACACACTCTATATCACACACACACACACACTGTATCACACACACACACACACACACACACTGTATCACACACACACACACACACACACACTGTATAACACACACACACACACACACACACACTGTATAACACACACACACACACACACACACACTGTATCTCACACACACACACACACACACACACACACTGTATATCACACACACACACACACACACACACACACACACACACACACACACACACACACACAGACGCGGTGGTGTTGAAAGTGAATGGGTATGAATGAAGAACTATTGATATATAATTGAAGTGATTGATCATTAATTCATCATTCAGAGTTAGGGTTATAATAATCTGTCTGTGATCGATACTCTGACCTGGAGACAGGAAACACTCCATTAAATATTCATACACACTATTACACACCTACATACAGCTAGTAGTCTGTGTGTGTGTGTGTGTGTAGGTGTGTGTGTGAGAGATACAGTGTGTGTGTGTGTGTGTGTGTGTGAGATACAGTGTGTGTGTGTGTGTGTGAGATACAGTGTGTGTGTGTGTGTGTGTGTGTGTGTGTGTGTGTGTGTAGGTGTGTGAGATACAGTGTGTGTGTGTGAGAGAGATATAGTGTGTGAGTGTGAGAGTGTGATACAGTGTGTGTGTGTGTGTGTGTGTGTGTGTGTGTGTGTGTGTGTGTGTGTGTTAAAGTTAAAGGACCAGTTCAGTGTTTGTTAAAGCAACAGTCAGCTTAGTACTTTATGGACTAGTGCTAGTACTAGTACTACTTCCCTTCCTTCTTTCCTCTGTCCTTCTTTCCTTCCTTCCTCCTACTAGTTGTACTCTACTAAATGTAGTATATAAAGCCCAGGGAGACATGAACTAGTTAACTACGACTCCCAGCATGCATTGCAACACTAATAACTTTGATAACAGTGTTATCAAAGCTCTTTTATTATTTGACATTTATTTATTTTATTTATTTATGAATAATCTCAAACTCATTTCAGAGTCTGTCTGCAGCTTAATAAATCCATGAAGTTAATTTCCTCTTGTTGTGTATTTGTGTGTAGTTAGAGGAGAGTTGTGTATTTATGTGTAGTTGTGTGTTAGAGGAGAGTTGTGAAGCTTATTGGATTTAAAAGTTGAGCAGAACACAAAGTTTTTATTTCTGTCTTAATGAAAAAAGCTCCCTCCTTCCTTCCCTCCTTCCCTCCTTCCTTCCTCCCTTCTTTCCTCCCTCCCTCCCTTCCTTCCTCCCTTCCTTCCTCCCTCCCTCCCTTCCTTCCCTCCTTCCTTGATGGAGGACGACAGGATGGTTAAAATAATTCAGATGAAGTCTACATTCATGTCTCTCCTTCCTTCCTTCCTTCCTTCCTTAGATCTTGGTCGGAGGTCTGGAATATTCTCCGGGGACGCTCCATATCTACTCGGACAGCGCCCTGACGCTTCCCGCCATCATCGGCATCGGAGCGGGCGGCGGCGTCCTGCTCATCGCCATCATCGCCGGTGCTCATCGCCTACAAGAGGAAGACCCGCGACGCCGACCGCACGCTCAAACGCCTCCAGCTGCAGATGGACAACCTGGAGAGCCGGGTGGCGTTAGAGTGCAAAGAGGGTGCGTTTGGTCGCTCTACACAAATCACCCCCCCCTCGCCCCACAGAAGGAAGGAAGGAAGGAAGGAGGGAAGGAAGGAAGGAGGGAAGGAAGGAAGGAAGGAAGGACGGACAACATCCTTCTGTCCTTCCTTCCTACCTTCCTTTCCATTCTCCCTTCCTTCTTTCCTCTTTCCTCCATCCTTTCTACATTCCTTCCTTCCTTCCTTTCCTTGCTCCCTTTCCTTTTCCCTCCCTCCCTCCTTCTCTCTTTCTTCTCTTCCTTCTTTCCTCCCTCCCTTCTACCGACCTTCCTTCTTTTCTTTCCTCCCTCCTTCTCTCTTTCCTCCCTTCCTTCTTTCCTACCTCCACCCCCCTTTCTTCCTTCCTTCTGTCCTTCCTTCCTCCCTCCTTTCTTTCTTCCTTCTTTCCTTCCTACTTTCCTTCTTCCATTCCCCTTTTACCACCCTTCTTTCCTTTCCTTCCTTCCTTCCTTCCTTCCTTGACTCGAGGACAGGATGGTTTAAAACATATAATGATAGATTGAAAGGTGTCTCAGTTAAATCTCGATGATAAAAACTCTAAACACAAGCATCTTCTGACTTCCTGTGTTCAGCGTTCG
>JAJDFG010001044.1:22500-25000 GCA_021039105.1 Scomber colias
ACACACTATACACACACTACACACACACTATACACACCTGGAAGAGCAACTGGTGAGAGAAATACACACTATACACACACTACACACACACTATACACACACACTATACACACACTATACACACACACTATACACACACTATACACACACTATACACACACTATACACACTATACACACACTACACACACACTATACATACACTACACACACTACACACACACTATACACACTACACACACACTATACATACACTACACACACTACACACACACTATACACACTACACACACACTATACACACACACTGTACACACACTATACACACCTGGAAGAGCAACTGGTGAGAGATAAAGATTTAACTCAGGAGACAAACACATAAAGTAACCAAACACATCTTCTATATGTTTTATTTATTTCTTTATTGCACATGTAGAATAAAACAGTAACAACAGGTGTATGAGTCTGAGTCTATTTAGTCTATTTTATCTAGCTTTTCTATCACAGACTGGTTTATATGAACACACCAGTAGTTATTCATTTATAAACACATATGTTTATAATCCAGAACTTTCTCAATTAACTTTTATAAGAACACAATAAGGAAGCTTTCACACCACTAGTTTGATTATTCGGCACCAGGCAGTAAAATAGTTACTATGCAGCATAAAGGCTGTGGTTCGGTGCGCGTCCACAGCTGAAAACCAATCAAGATTGACGTTCCCTCATCTGCTGGTAGGTCGGCATTTGGTGCGGGAGTCAATCGGACCCAGACCTCCTCTGTTTGGAGGTCTGGGTCCGATTGACTTTGTGAACATCCGAGTGTTTTATAGAATATGAAGAATACAACATGTAGGGAGGGAGGAAGGAAAGGAGGAAGGGAGGAAGTAAGGAAGGAAAAGAGGAAGGGAGGGAGGAAGGAAGGACGGAAGGGAGGAAGGAAAGACGGGAAGGAGGGAAGGGCAGAAGGGAGGGAAGGAAGGAAGGAAGGAAGGAGGGAGGGAGGGAAGAAAGGAAGGAAGGAAAGACAGAAGGAAGGAAGGGAGGAAAGAAGGAAAGGAGGAAAGCAAAGAAGGAAGGGAGGGAGGAGGGAGGAAGGAAGGAAGGAAGGAAGGAAGGGAGGGAGGAAGGACGGACGGAAGGGCAGAAGGATCCTTCCTATTTTAAATTAAAATATTGCATTAAATGTGAGAACAGAATTATTTTATACTGAGTAAAGACTAGTTTTAGGTTTCATGGTTGTGTCTGCGTCAGAGCGTCACAGAGAGACTTCCTGTTTCATATTGATAGAAAGGAGTCAGAGGAGTCAGAGGAGGAAGTGTTATCTGCTCCTAACAGACCGACTGCTTTAAATTAAAGACATTGAGAGATAAACTCAGACTGACTTCAGACCAGCAGAATATTCATTTATATCATTTCTCATGTTCACAGAAAAGCTTCATTCTGTTATAGAGTCCACTGGTGTTCCTATTATTTTGTCCCTCTCATGTATTTTAATGGAGTGGACAAAATAATAGGAACACCAGTCAATGTAATTCACCCTAATACATCATTTAGTATGACCTCAGTAATAAAAGTAGAATTTCCTCCCTTCCTTCCTTCCTCCTTTCCTCCCTTCCTTCCTTCCTTCCTTCTTTCCTTCCTTCCTCTTTTCCTTTCTCCCTCCCTCCCTCCCTTCCTTACTTCTTCCTTCCTCCTTTCCTTCCTCCATTCCTCCTTCCTCCCTTCCTTCCTTCCTCTCTCCCTCCTTTCCTTCCTCCATTCCTCCTTCTCCCTTCCTCCTTCCTTCCACCCTCCCTCCTATCTTCCTTCCTTCCTTTCTCCCTCCCTCCTTTCCTTACTCCATTCTTCCTCCCTTCCTTCCTTGACTCGAGGACAACAGGAGGGATTGTGAATGTCTTTTTTTTACTCTGAGAGCTTCATTAAAGGATCAATCCAACATTTATTAATGACTGATGGGACTGATCAGTATTTAAAGGGTTAATGTATGTTTTATCTTTGGTGTGTGCGTATGTGTGTGTGTGTGTGTGTGTGTGTGTGTGTGTGTGTGTGTGTGTGTGTGTGTGTGTGTGTGTGTGTGTGTGTGTGTGTGTGTGTGTGTGCGTGTGTGTGTGTGTGTGTGTGTGCAGCCTCCCTCTCAGGTTCTGGGTGAACGTCATAAAGAACCCTCAGTTCGTGTTTGACATCCATAAGAGCAGCATCACCGACGCCTGCCTGTCGGTCGTGGCTCAGACCTTCATGGACTCCTGCTCGACGTCTGAACACCGGCTGGGGAAAGATTCTCCGTCCAACAAGCTGCTCTACGCTAAAGACATCCCCAACTACAAGAGCTGGGTGGAGAGGTAGGAAACACTTATCTACGCTAAAGACATCCCCAACTACAAGAGCTGGGTGGAGAGGTAGGAAACACTTATCTACGCTAAAGACATCCCCAACTACAAGAGCTGGGTGGAGAGGTAGGAAACACTTATCTACCCTAAAGACATCCCCAACTACAAGAG
>JAJDFG010001044.1:30000-51947 GCA_021039105.1 Scomber colias
TGCTTTGATTGGTTTCCCAACAAACATATTTGAAACATGTGTGCTGGATTTCCCATTGTGTGCTCTCTGCTGTGGTGGATCAGTCATCGGTTATTCTCCGGCTGTAGGAGAGCAGTGTTTGAAATTAACGGGGGTTCGGGGGGAAAAGAACGCCCTAAAAATAAAAAATGTCCTTGGAGTTGAGTTGAGGGATGACAGCGGTTTTTTAAAGTCCCTCGTAAAAAACAAACAGTTAAAGTCTTAATACGTTTAGCAAAGCACGTCTGGAGTTTTACGCTTTATTCAACGTGCAACTCGGAAATGGTTGAGACAGCTGGGGCTTCCAAACCTGCACAGCCTCCTCCTCCTCTAACACGGGGGGGGGGGGGGGGGTTGATGCAGCTGTGACAGACACTACCACTAACATTAGGAGTGAAGGGAGGAAAGGAAGGAAGGAAGGAGGGAAGGAAGGAGGGGGGTTGTGACACTACCACTAACATTAGGAGTGAAGGAAGGAAGGAAGGAAGGAAGGAAGGAAGGAAGGAAGGAAGGAAGGAGGGAAGGAAGGAGGGGGTTGTGACACTACCACTAACATTAGAGTGAAGGGAGGAAAGGAAAGGAAGGAAGGAAGAAGGAACGAAGGAGTGAAGGAAGGAGGGGGTTGTGATGCACTAACATTAGGAGTGAAGGGAGGAAAGGAAAGGAGTAAGGAAGGAAGGAAGGAGTGAAGGAAGGAGGGGGTTGTGACACTACCACTAACATTAGGAGTGAAGGGAGGAAAGGAAAGGAGTAAGGAAGGAAGGAAGGAGTGAAGGAAGGAGGGGGTTGTGATGCACTAACATTAGAGTGAAGGGAGGAAAGGAAAGGAGTAAGGAAGGAAGGAAGGAGTGAAGGAAGGAGGGGGTTGTGATGCACTAACATTAGGAAGTGAAGGGAGGAAAGGAAAGGAGTAAGGAAGGAAGGAAGGAAGGAGGGAAGGAAGGAGGGGGTTGTGACACTACCACTAACATTAGGAGTGAAGGGAGGAAAGGAAAGGAGTAAGGGAAGGAAGGAAGGAGTGAAGGAAGGAGGGGGTTGTGACACTACCACTAACATTAGGAGTGAAGGGAGGAAAGGAAAGGAGTAAGGAAGGAAGGAAGGAGTGAAGGAAGGAGGGGGTTGTGATGCACTAACATTAGGAGTGAAGGGAGGAAAGGAAAGGAGTAAGGAAGGAAGGAAGGAGTGAAGGAAGGAGGGGGTTGTGATGCACTAACATTAGGAGTGAAGGGAGGAAAGGAAAGGAGTAAGGAAGGAAGGAAGGAAGGAGGGAAGGAAGGAGGGGGGTTGTGACACTACCACTAACATTAGGAGTGAAGGGAGGAAAGGAAAGGAGTAAGGAAGGAAGGAAGGAGTGAAGGAAGGAGGGGGTTGTGACACTACCACTAACATTAGGAGTGAAGGGAGGAAAGGAAAGGAGTAAGGAAGGAAGGAAGGAGTGAAGGAAGGAGGGGGTTGTGATGCACTAACATTAGGAGTGAAGGGAGGAAAGGAAAGGAGTAAGGAAGGAAGGAAGGAGTGAAGGAAGGAGGGGGGTTGTGATGCACTAACATTAGGAGTGAAGGGAGGAAAGGAAAGGAGTAAGGAAGGAAGGAAGGAGGGAAGGAAGGAGGGGGTTGTGACACTACCACTAACATTAGGAGTGAAGGGAGGAAAGGAAAGGAGTAAGGAAGGAAGGAAGGAGTGAAGGAAGGAGGGGGTTGTGATGCACTAACATTAGGAGTGAAGGGAGGAAAGGAAAGGAGTAAGGAAGGAAGGAAGGAAGGAGGGAAGGAAGGAGGGGGTTGTGACACTACCACTAACATAGGAGTTGAGGGAGAGAAAGGAGAAAGGAGTAAGGAAGGAAGGAAGGAAGGAGGGAAGGAAGGAGGGGGTTGTGACACTACCACTAACATTAGGAGTGAAGGGAGGAAAGGAAAGGAGTAAGGAAGGAAGGAAGGAGTGAAGGAAGGAGGGGGTTGTGATGCACTAACATTAGGAGTGAAGGGAGGAAAGGAAAGGAGTAAGGAAGGAAGGAAGGAGGGAAGGAAGGAGGGGGTTGTGACACTACCACTAACATTAGGAGTGAAGGGAGGAAAGGAAAGGAGTAAGGAAGGAAGGAAGGAGTGAAGGAAGGAGGGGGTTGTGATGCACTAACATTAGGAGTGAAGGGAGGAAAGGAAAGGAGTAAGGAAGGAAGGAAGGAGTGAAGGAAGGAGGGGGTTGTGACACTACCACTAACATTAGGAGTGAAGGGAGGAAAGGAAAGGAGTAAGGAAGGAAGGAAGGAAGGAGGGAAGGAAGGAGGGGGTTGTGACACTACCACTAACATTAGGAGTGAAGGGAGGAAAGGAAAGGAGTAAGGAAGGAAGGAAGGAAGGAGGGAAGGAAGGAGGGGGTTGTGACACTACCACTAACATTAGGAGTGAAGGGAGGAAAGGAAAGAAGGAAGGAGTGAAGGAAGGAGGGGGTTGTGATGCACTAACATTAGGAGTGAAGGGAGGAAAGGAAAGGGAGTAAGGAAGAAGGAAGGAAGGAGGGAAGGAAGGAGGGGGTTGTGACACTACCACTAACATAGGAGTGAAGGGAGGAAAGGAAAGGAGTAAGGAAGGAAGGAAGGAGTGAAGGAAGGAGGGGGTTGTGATGCACTGAACATTAGGAGTGAAGGGAGGAAAGGAAGGAAGGAAGGAAGGAGGGAAGGAAGGAGGGGGTTGTGACACTACCACTAACATTAGGAGTGAAGGGAGGAAAGGAAAGGAGTAAGGGAGGAAGGAAGGAGTGAAGGAAGGAGGGGGGTTGTGACCACTACCACTAACATTAGGAGTGAAGGGAGGAAAGGAAAGGAGTAAGGAAGGAAGGAAGGAAGGAGGGAAGGAAGGAGGGGGTTGTGACACTACCACTAACATTAGGAGTGAAGGGAGGAAAGGAAAGGAGTAAGGAAGGAAGGAAGGAAGGAGGAAGGAAGGAGGGGGGTTGTGACACTACCACTAACATTAGGAGTGAAGGGAGGAAAGGAAAGGAGTAAGGAAGGAAGGAAGGAAGGAGGGAAGGAAGGAGGGGGTTGTGACACTACCACTAACATTAGAGTGAAGGGAGGAAAGGAAAGGAGTAAGGAAGGAAGGAAGGAGTGAAGGAAGGAGGGGGGTTGTGATGCACTAACATTAGGAGTGAAGGGAGGAAAGGAAAGGAGTAAGGAAGGAAGGAAGGAGGGAAGGAAGGAGGGGGTTGTGACACTACCACTAACATTAGGAGTGAAGGGAGGAAAGGAAAGGAGTAAGGAAGGAAGGAAGGAGTGAAGGAAGGAGGGGGTTGTGATGCACTAACATTAGGAGTGAAGGGAGGAAAGGAAAGGAGTAAGGAAGGAAGGAAGGAGGTGAAGGAAGGAGGGGGTTGTGATGCACTAACATTAGGAGTGAAGGGAGGAAAGGAAAGGAGTAAGGAAGGAAGGAAGGAAGGAGGGGGTTGTGACACTACCACTAACATTAGGAGTGAAGGGAGGAAAGGAAAGGAGTAAGGAAGGAAGGAAGGAGGGAAGGAAGGAGGGGGGTTGTGACACTACCACTAACATTAGGAGTGAAGGGAGGAAAGGAAAGGAGTAAGGAAGGAAGAAGGAGGGAAGGAAGGAGGGGGTTGTGACACCACCACTAACATTAGGAGTGAAGGGAGGAAAGGAAAAAAGGAAGGAAGGAAGGAAGGAAGGAGTGAAGGAAGGAGGGGGTTGTGACACTACCCCACTAACATTAGGAGTGAAGGGAGGAAAGGAAAGGAGTAAGGAAGGAAGGAAGGAGTGAAGGAAGGAGGGGGTTGTGATGCACTAACATTAGGAGTGAAGGGAGGAAAGGAAAGGAGTAAGGAAGGAAGGAAGGAGGGAAGGAAGGAGGGGGTTGTGACACTACCACTAACATTAGGAGTGAAGGGAGGAAAGGAACGGAGTAAGGAAGGAAGGAAGGAGTGAAGGAGTGAAGGAAGGAGGGGGTTGTGATTGCACTAACATTAGGAGTGAAGGGAGGAAAGGAAAGGAGTAAGGAAGGAAGGAAGGAAGGAGGGAAGGAAGGAGGGGGTTGTGACACTACCCACTAACATTAGGAGTGAAGGGAGGAAAGGAAAGGAGTAAGGAAGGAAGGAAGGAAGGAGGGAAGGAAGGAGGGGGGTTGTGACACCACCACTAACATTAGGAGTGAAGGGAGGAAAGGAAAGAGTAAGGAAGGAAGGAAGGAGTGGAAGGAAGGAGGGGGTTGTGATGCACTAACATTAGGAGTGAAGGGAGGAAAGGAAAGGAGTAAGGAAGGAAGGAAGGAAGGAAGGAAGGGGTTGTGACACTACCACTAACATTAGGAGTGAAGGGAGGAAAGGAAAGGAGTAAGGAAGGAAGGAAGGAGTGAAGGAAGGAGGGGGTTGTGATGCACTAACATTAGGAGTGAAGGAGGAAAGGAAGGAGTAAGGAAGGAAGGAAGGAAGGAGTGAAGGAAGGAGGGGGTTGTGATGCACTAACATTAGGAGTGAAGGGAGGAAAGGAAAGGAGTAAGGAAGGAAGGAAGGAAGGAGGGAAGGAAGGAGGGGGTTGTGACACTACCACTAACATTAGGAGTGAAGGGAGGAAAGGAAAGGAGTAAGGAAGGAAGGAAGGAGTGAAGGAAGGAGGGGGTTGTGATGCACTAACATTAGGAAGTGAAGGGAGGAAAGGAAAGGAGTAAGGAAGGGAAGGAAGGAAGGAGGAAGGAAGGAGGGGGTTGTGACACTACCACTAACATTAGGAGTGAAGGGAGGAAAGGAAAGGAGTAAGGAAGGAAGGAAGGAGTGAAGGAAGGAGGGGGTTGTGATGCACTAACATTAGGAGTGAAGGGAAAGGAAAGGAGTAAGGAAGGAAGGAAGGAAGGAGGGAAGGAAGGAGGGGGTTGTGACACTACCACTAACATTAGGAGTGAAGGGGAGGAAAGGAAAGAAGGAAGGGAGGAAGGAAGGAGGGGAAGGAAGGAGGGGGTTGTGACACTACCACTAACATTAGGAGTGAAGGAAGGAAAGGAGTGAAGGAAGGGAGGGAAGGAAGGAGTGAAGGAAGGAGGGGGTTGTGACACTACCACTAACAGTAGGAGTGTTTTTTGCTGTCACACTTCCAGCTGAGTCACAACATACAGTCACAGTTTGGCCCCGAAGCCTAAAAGAAGCTCCCACAGCTGTCAGAGCGCTAGATGTTATTTTAAAATGTGGAAGTGCTAAACATCACATGGCAGACAATCAGCAGCGTCGGGCCGAGACGCTGGGAAGTAATGTAGCATTTAGTGTTTCTACTTCTGGAGATAAAATATGTATTAAAAGGGGTAAAAATAGTCTCAGAGTTATAATCTGTGACTCAGTGTGAGACTAAAGACTCAAGACTGTAACTAAGAATTAAAGCTTCTCCCTTCATTTGATAAAACTGCCCTGAAAATGATCCAAAATGCCCCTTGAGTCAAGGAAGGAAGGAAGGGAGGAAGGAAGGGAGGAAGAAGGAAGGAAAGGAGGGAGGGAGGCAGGAAGCAAGGAAGGAAGGAAGGAAAGGAGGAAGGAAGGAAGGAGCGAAGGGAGGAAGGAAGGAGGGAAGGAAGGAAGGAAGGAAAGGAGGAACGAAAGGAAAGAAGGAAGGAAGGTAGGACAGAGGGAGGAAAGAGGGAAGAAGGAAAGGAGGAAAGAAGGAAAGGAGTGAAGGAAGGAATGAAAGAAAGGAGGGAGGAAGGAAGGGAGGAAAGGAAAGATGGAAGGAAGGTAGGACGGAGGGAGGAAAGAAGGAAGGAAGGAACAATGAAGGATGAAGGGAGGGAAGAAGGAAGGAAAGGAGGGAGGAAGGAAGAAGGAAAGGAAGAAAGGGAGGAAGGAAGAAGGAAGGGATGGAAGGAGGAAGGAAGGAAGAAGGAAGGAAGGGAAGAAGGAAAGGAGGAAGGAAGGAAAGGAGCAAAGGAAGGAAGAGGGAAGGAATTCTCTCTAAATGTAAGGTGTCTGTCAAATCAGTCAACCAAGGCTTAAATGAGGGGACCTCTCTCTTCTTCCAGTTAAGTAGGATCAGTAGTTTTGCTGTTATAAGGCCATATGCCAGAAGGATCCAGCACATGTTGTTTTGAAATGTGTATTCTGGTAGTTTTTAGATCTGTTGCTGCCATCAGTTGGTCCAAATCAAGATATCTGTTCAGCCAGGCGAAAAAAGGTAGTCAGGGAATCCTTTTCTCTCCAGCTCCTCTCGTGGGATCCCAAGGCATTCCCAGCCCAGATGGGATACACAACCTGCACTGTGTTCTGGGTCTTCCCTGGAGGTCTCCCCTTAGTTGGACCTGCCTGGAGAACCTCCACAGGGAGACTTCAGATGCCCAAACAACCGTAACCGACTGCTTTTAATCCAAAGGAATAGCAGGTTTACCCCCAGTTCCTTCCACATGTCTGAGTCTCTAAGGCTCTCGCAGGCTTAGCCACCCTGTAAAAGGAGGCTAAGTCTGGCCACCTGTATCCATGATCCCATTGTTCTCATTGTTTCTGGTCATTGCCCAATGAGCACAGGCGAGGGACACAGTAGATCTATAGGTCACTTGAGATTTCTGCCTTCAGGCTCAGCTTCCCCCGTCACAGGCCTGTACAGAGCAGCCACATTACTGCTGATACACCAGTTCACATGTTGGTGATTGAGAGTACCATGGCTTTTAGGAGCTGACAAGCTTTAAAAGGAAGGAAGCGTCGAAGTCAAGTCCTCATTTGGAAATATCTGACCCGACTTCGAACTTGTTTGCAAATGATTCAGAAGGTTTTAAAGCTTTAAACGAAGGAGACGAAAAGCAAATAAACTGATTTCCAAATAAACGGACGACTTCACTTGACCCTGAAATCGCTCCTTTATTCTGGAAAGGTGTTGAATTCGTCCTCAGAAAGAAAGAAAGAAAGAAAGAAGAAGGAAGGGAATAAAAAGGGAGTGATTCTTTGAGACATTTTGACTTGACCTTAGACTGTTCAGCTTGAGCCTCGTCTTGATCTAGAAGTTTCTAAGTTGCTGTTTAAAATCATTGTTTCTGGTCATTGCCCAATGAGCACAGGTGAGGGACACAGTAGATCTGTAGGTCACTTGAGATTTCTGCCTTCAGGCTCAGCTTCCCCCTTCACAGGCCTGTACAGAGCAGCCACATTACTGCTGATACACCAGTTCACATGTTGATGGTTGGGGAAAAAACCTTTTAACTCCTTCAGGGATCAGTCTTCGATGGAGAGGCATGGCTTTTAGGAGCTGGCACTAATGATTCATTGATTAATTTGTGTCTTCTTTAGTCCTTTATGACAGTAAACTGAATATCTTTGGGTTGTGGGACAAAACAAGACTTAAGAAGACATTACTTTGAGCTTTGGGAAACAGTGATTGACGTGTTTTACCGTTTTCTGACATTTAAAAAAACCAAACAACTAATCGAATAATAGAAAAAAATATAACTGACAGATTAATCCATCATGAAAAGAATCATTAGTCACCCACCAGGACATTTCACACAGAATCCCAAATGCCAACCTTAATGATGATGGTGGTGGTGTTAGATGAAAAGACAGAGGATAGCCAACGACATTCAGATACTTACTGTAGGGAACCATGAAGGTCTCCACAAAATGTCACTGCAATCCACTGAGACACATCGAGACATTTCCGTCCTTAAAAATGCCAAACTTTAATGACCACATGGCCTTAATCATCAGGACAAACACGGCTCGTTGTAATCATGTGTATTTTTGCCTTTTAAAACTAGTACAGCAGACATCAGGAGCTCACTGTGGAAACTACATTTTCACAGTTTATTGTGGAATAAAGTGAAATGAAGCCTTCGTTACTTATGTCTGTCGCTTGTTTCTGCAGATCCTGACGGCGTTGGACCGGGACGGTTACTGTCGCAAACACAAACTGAGGCACAAACTGGAGCAAGCCATCAACCTGATGTCTGGAAGCAGCTGAGAGGAGGAGAAGGACGGATGGAACTGATGGACTGATAGATGGATGGGGGGGATGGGAAGAAGAATGGAGGAGGGGGAAGCGAGGGCATTTTGTTTTTCTGAACTGTCGAACAGTCAGCTGAACTGCTCCGTGTTGGACCGAACTGACAGCCACAGCTCCGGCCCTTTAGCAATCAATCTATCAGTCATTTATTTGTCAATTGATTGATTGATTGACTTGAAGACTGACTAACTGGCTGGCTGGGACCCCAACTACCTCCGTTCGGTGGGTTTTGGGGCAGAAAAATCAGTTTCCGAACCGATTTGGATTCATATACAACGTGACTCCAAACTGGAAAGGAGTCACTTTGGGGGCAAAAAACGAAACAAACCTTCTCGATGCATCTGTCGGTTTGGATTTGGATTTAAATTCACTAAAGCAGGGATCAAAACGAGGGGGGGGGGGGGGAGGGGGGCGTGGCTGTGGAAAGATCTGGAAACGAGGTGTTAGAAGACTGAGTCAGGTTTCACCAAACGATAGATGTGACGTGAGGACTAATCAACCTGACCTCGGGATTCGCAGCCTGGTTTGGATCTTACTAGACGCTAGGTTGAAGAGCTAAAGGTCAAGTCAAGTGTTTGTCAAAGCGACCGACTTCACCTGGACTTGCTTGTTCTGGTCTTAAGGATCAAGAAATTAAGCAGAAGATCAGGTGGTCAAGTCAAAATCACAACCAGACCTGACCATACCCTAAAAGCCTCATTTTAGCCCGAATGAATCCGGGCTTAAAATCAAAAAAAAAAGGTCAAGTCAAAGCTTACAGCAGAAGTTGGAAGCCTCTTCAATGATGTCGTCACTTTTTTTGGACCATTTGTCCTCATCACGAAATCCTTTGCCTTGTCTGGAAGGGGGTTCGGATTCACTGTCGGAAGTTCAGGACAAGCTTTAAAAAGAAGGAAGCGTCAAAAGTCTCAAGTCCTCATTTGGAAATATCTGACCCAACTTCGAACTTGTTTGCAAATGATTCAGAAGGTTTTAAAGCTTTAAACGAAGGAGACGAAAAGCAAATAAACTGATTTCCAAATAAACGGACGACTTCTCTTGACCCTGAAATCGCTCCTTTGGTCTGGAAAGATGTTGAATTCGTCCTCAGAAAGAAAGAAATAAGGAAGAAGGAAGGGAATAAAAAGGGAGTGATTCTTTGAGACATTTTGACTTGACCTTAGACTGTTCAGCTTGAGCCTCGTCTTGATCTAGAAGTTTCTAAGTTGCTGTTTAAAATAACCACTCGATGTTTTTTCTCTGGACAATCACTCTGTACCACAGCACACTGAGCCCGATGCCTACCGACCGACCAGTACCTGTGTCCATGAACCCGTCCTCTCGTCCCTCCATCCTCTTTTCCTTTCCTTCCATCTTCAACTCGTCAGAATCTCACCTCCTACTTTTTCTTTCACCCGTTTCTTCATTTCATCTCCTCGTCTCCAACCTTCCCTTTACCTTCAATCCTCCTTTACTTCCCCTTAAACCCCCCCCCCCCCTTTTTTTGTTTCGTCCCCCACCACCCTGCTTTGTCATTGGTCAGTCACGCTGGCCTCTGGCCCTCCTATTGGCCAGGAAGACTCTTTAGTAATGTACTGCCCGACCAATCAAGACTGTGGAATTCGCCAGAATTGTGAATAATTAAGTAGAAATTAATAGAAACATACAGAATTACGTTTTAAAACATTCCAGCACAGGCACACAGGCAAGGTCTGTAAACAAGCAGGTTGACTGGTTAATTGTTTCGGAAAAGTTTTAACGAACCTCCGAAAGTGGACTAACCGGCATTTTTTCAGGACCAGACCGACCCGGATTCGGGCTCTGGATTCAGCACCAGTCGGTGAACTCTGGTTGGTGCAGATGGCTTTATCGTCGGACCTTGCACATACACCCACATACAGCCATGCTTTACAGCGCCACGATGCTAACCGTGCCCAGGGGGAAAATACTGTGCAGCGCTACAAGCCCAGTGCCATGTAAAGACCGGACCGGATCACGTCAGAACTGGACGGACTTGGACCAAAACCGGATCAGAAACAAACCCGGAGTGGAGTTTTAACCCGACCGGACTCAAGAACTCATAAGACTTGTGGCCATAATTGTAAACAACAACGAAAAAAAAAAAAAGATAATAATAATAATGATGATGATAAAAGTATAAAAGTTAAAAAAGAAAAAACAAAAAGAAAGGAAAAAAAAGAAATATTGAAATGTTAACATGTAATAAGAACTTTGTGGATTTGACAGTATGGATTTTAAGGAGCTGAACTTGTATAAAGCTAACGTTATGCTACATCAGAGTCTGGAGAACGAGAGAAAGAGAGAGAGAGAGAGAGAGAGAGAGAGAGAGAGAGGCAAGCCAGGACACGGAGTGACGGTTCAGACCGAGACTAAAACCAACATCATCCTCTCACCGTCACACAGGACCGCACCGAACTGGATCAAACCGGATTGAACCGGACTGAACGAGCCTTTTCTGGTTCAAACCCGAGAGAGAGAGGAAAACCAGACGTGTTTGGAGGAGGTCGGGTGTGTTTTGGGGGGGTTAGTCGTTGCATGTCTAGCTTATGGATGGAGCTTTGTTTCTATGAGCTTTTTGTTGTGCTCTCGCTCCACCTTTAAAGATGAATGAGGGTGCTTTCACCATCACAGTTCAGCTCCGTCTGAATCCTGCAGCTAACATGTCAACCCTGCTGCTGCTGCTGCTGCTGCTGCTGGACATCAAACAGGAGCCAGACGGTAGAGTTCAGACCAGCTGGGAGTCAAATCAAGGAGCCGAGCTGGTGTGAAAACGCTCTAATTCTCTCTGTGTTAATGATGGTTAAATGCAGGACTTGTTAACATGGAAACGCTGCATACCCCCCCTCCCCACCACCCCACTCACCCCCCCCACACACACACCTTTTATTCTGTGGTAGAACATTTTCACTTGGCACAGCTGGAGGTATGATCTTCTATAACTAGTTTCTGCTGATCATGTTAACACCAGAGACTCTCTCATCAGGTCTCATCAGGTTGATTTCCATCCACATGAAGTGAAGTGAAAGCAATATGGCCGCCTGGATGGAAGGAAATCTATAAAACTGGTGGATGATTTTTATGCTCGGTAGAAATCAAAAATGTTTCGTGGCAGAAAAAAAAAAATGAATAGATGTGAAAAATCTGTTCCGCAAGTTAGCAAAGCGTGCTTGTGAACTCAGGTGTTCAATAACAGAATAAACAGATTGATTCAGAGTTCTTATATAAATCACATCACAGCAACTTTTACCCTAATCTCAAGTTTAAAAAAACAGAATTTGTCGGAAAGTTAAATCTTTAAAACACGATTTGCTAACTTGGTCCATTCAGATTTTACACATGGGTTGTTTTTTCTATCACATGACATCAGTGGAAAGTCTTTAAAAACACCTGCAGATGTTTTTAGATGATGGGTATAAAAGCCGGATGCCTGCGTGTGTTTGATGTGAAGATGTTCTGCCACAGCTGAAGCGTCTCTCTGCTGGCTCTCTGCAATGCCATAAAGCTACAAAGCACCTTTTTTTCTTTCTTGCTGTTGTTTCACTGTTGTTTGAAATATTTTGGGGCCAAAAGGACCCGGAGTGGAGAGGAAGAGGAAGAGGAGAGAGAGAGAGAGGGAAGGAGAAGGAGAGAGAGAGGGTCCTGATATAAGACTGCCTTTTAGATGATTAATTATAGAACAGGGAGGGAAGCCACTACCATACCAATACCACTGTTCATCCAACCTGTGTGTGTGTGTGTGTGTGTGTGTGTGTGTGTGTGTGTGTGTGTGTGTGTGTTTTCCCGCCGCTGCTGCAGTGGAAACTCAACCGTTAAATCACTGATGGTATCTGCAGCTCAATTAAAAAAATATAGTTTTCTTTAACAGTCGCTCCGTTTTCAAATCCTACGATCGTTCATCTCCAATCGAAGCTTTTTCAGACGTATTCAGTCCCATTTTTTTAGTCTTCAGATGCTTTGGATGCTGGATTTACCTTTTTTTTTGGTCGGTGTGATGATGAAGAAGGAAGAGGAGGAAGAGGAGGCGGTTGTTTCTGCATGCAGAGAGGAGGAGGAGTGATGAGTAGATGCTGAGGGGAGGATGAAGAGGAGGAGACAGGGATGATGGTGTCTGCATGCAAAGACTAACGTAAAGGAGGAAGTACTCTCCTCTGCATGCTGAGAAGTAAGAATGAGGAAGAGGAGGAGGAGGTGAAGAAGAAGAAGAGGGGGGGTGGGGAGAGAAAAAAGAGTAAAACCTGATGTTCTTCAAATGCAGAGCAGAGAGGAGAAATGTTAAAGAACACAGGAGGAGGAGGAGGAAAAAGGGGGGATCAGGATGAAAAGAGGAGGTCAGAGTCTCTTTTTTTGCATGCTTAAAGTGTGAGGAAGGAGGAGGAGGAGGAGGAGGGAGGGAGGGATGGATGGAAGGAAAGAGACGCTGTGTTGAATACTGAGAGGAAAAAAAGAGGAGAGAGGGAGAATACTGATCAGGGAGAGGAAAGACGGAGGCGACGTCGTCCATCAAACCGAGTAGAGAGGGAGAGAGAGAGAGAGAGAGAGGAGGAGAGAGAGAGGAGAGGAGGAGAAAACTGCAAGAACAGAACCAAGCTGAATATTTTCTTCCACTCAGAGACTCATAAAAAAGGAGAAATGGTGAAAATATGAAATCTGATGGGAAGAAAATGTTAAAAAAAACTGAGACTCTAATTTATGTCTTTTATTTTGAAAGGACTCATTCATTATCTATTTAATTATATTATAATTAAATGGCTGAATCTGCTCACAAACATCTTTTATACTCCAGTAAATATCCTGTTCCTACGTGTCGCTGCTGTATTTCATTCATAATAGATTTTTTAAAACTTTCTTTCCCTTTTTTTCTTTTTTTCTTTTTTTAAATTTCACGAGCGAGTGAAATGTTGGGTTTTCTCATCATCCGGGACTAATAGAGACCGTTGAGTGCACCGAGAAATAAAAGAGGGTGAAGAAGAAGAAGGAGAGAAGGAGAAAAAGGAGGAGGAGGAGGAGGAGGAAGAAATGGACAGAGGCGGAGAGAGAGAGAGAGAGAGGGAAAAAGAAAATTGAAACCTTAATAATACAGTTTATATTCGGGTCGGGACAAATCGACGTCTGGATGGTTTTCCACTGTGGTAGCGAGCTCTGTGTGTGTGTGTGTGTGTGTGTGTGTGTGTGTGTGTGTGTGTGTGTTACAGGCTTTTATCCACTCATACACACACATACTAACATCCATATAATCCTTCAAACACACACACACACACACACACACACACACACACACACACACAGAGAGAGAGAGCTGGGAGGAGGTAACAGAGACTGAGTAGGCCGGAGGGAGGGTCAGGTCTAATTCCTGGAACAGTCACAAAACAAATAGGAATTGGATTAATACCTCGTTTTTTTTAGCTGCAGTGTCCATCGGTCTGCACACACACACACACACACACACACACACACACACACGCACGAGGCTCAGAGTTTTTTTTTTTCTGGTGGTGAGATATTTATTGATTTCTTTCCTTTTTTTTTCTCTCCTTTTTTAATTTATTTTTTACGATGAGTTATATTTATTGTGGGAGGATGTACACGATTTTATTAAGTTTGTACAGCATTAAAGAGACAGTAACTCAACACACACACACACACACACACACACACATACATGTTATATCTCCATGTGCACGCTGGGAAACGACCACCGACCGCCAACAACTTGGTAAAAAAAAAAAGAGTAAATATTGTGTTTTTAACTGGTTTTATTTTATTTTCTTTATTAATCAGATTATTTTTTTCAATCTGATTTTAAACTTTTTCTTTTTTTTTCTTTTTTTAAAATTTTTTTTATTGATCACTTTTCGCTTTTTTAACATTAAAACCTTTCAGAATCAGAAGTGAAGCGGTTTTATATCTCTGTTAACGAGGGCGGTGGGGAGGGTGCGGGGGGGGCGGGGGGGCGGGGGGGGCGGGGGGGGGGGGGGCGGTCCGTCGTTTCCCAACATGTTTAACGTTCAGATCCAATCAAATAATTCGCTCTGATTTGCAGATCGATCGATTTGATTGATCGGGATTTATCCATTGAGACTCGACTTCACTCAGCGACGGTAACCAGCAGGGAAACCGGGGAGACTGCGCTTTTCAAAATAAAAGGACTGAGAGAAAATCTGCCTAAATTATATTGATCTCATATTGGAAACTGTTAATGAGTGAGTTTTAGGATATCTCCAGTTTGATAATCAATAGTTGGTCAATTAATTCAATGAAGTGAAAATGGTGCATTAAGTGATGATGGTGCTCTTATTCTGAAAATCAATCACCCTCAATCAATTGGACGTTAGTTTCTAATCTCGTACTTAAATAAATGGAAGTTTATTTGATCCTCACACTGGATTTAACTTTTCATATTTAGAGAATCTCTGTTTAAAATCAATAATAAGTGCGTTAACGTTTATAATCTGATGATGCTCTTATTCTGAAAATCAATCACCCTCAATCAATTGGATTTTAGTTTCTAATCTCCTCCTTAAATAAATGTGTGTTTGATCCTCACACTGGATTTAAGTTTAGATTTTTAAGGAATCTCTTGAAATCAATAATAGCATTTATAATCAATGGGAGTAGCTCATGATGCTCTTATTCTGAAATCAATCACCCTCAATTTTTAGTTTCCAATCTCCTCCTTAAATAAATGTAAATTAAGTTTATTTGATCCTCACACTGGATTTAATTTTTCATATTTAGGGAATCTCGTTTAAAATCAATAATAGATTGCGTTAACGTTTATAATCTGATGATGCTCTTATTCTGAAAATCAATCACCCTCAATTGGAGTTTAGTTTGTTTGATTCTTCATGCTGGATTTAAGTTTTGATTTTTAGGTAATCTCTTGTTTAAAATCAGTAATAGTCTCACATGTGTTTCCTTAATAACCGCCATCTTTTATTAAGGTAACGATGGCCTCTTATTGGACGTTATTTCCTGTTCATTTCCTGTTTAAGATCAACGGCAGATCGTCTCTCAGTCCGTTGAAGTGAAAGCGTAGCGTCGATGCTCCCTCGTTAAGCCCCTCCCACCCTGCAGACTCCTGACTGACGATTGGTCGACCGACAGCGAATCCCAGCGGGCTTCATTGTATCATAGCAACAGCGAAATCACTGGACCCCCCCCCCCCCGCCCCCCTCACTCCTAACTGAGCCGGGGGGGGGGAGTCAGATGTCTTTATTGTATCATAATATGATTATTATTACTATCATTATAATTATTATTATTCTGAGCCGGTGCTTCTCGGCCGCTGCGGGATCAGAGTTCACGTACCTGTAAGCACTTTGTCTGAACAACGTCCTGGACTTTTAAAACGCGCCGCCAAACTACCCCCCCCCCTCCGCCCCCCCCCCAAAAAAACAAACCCCCCCCCCCCAATCTCTCGCCACGTTGGTCGTCTCCCTCGTTTGGGTCTCCGAGCCGCCGCTGGAGAAGCACCGCTCACACTGGATCTTCTGTGTCTTAGTTCAGGATGGGATTGTTCATTCAGGCGGCGCTGTGGGGGGGAGGAGAGGTTTCTGGAGGGGGGGTTTTGGGGGGTCGGGTCACGAGGCTCCAACAGGCGGCGTTTTAAACCCACGATGATGTCACTGTGATGTCACAAACTGGAAACAAACACTGATTATTTATCCTTTAAGATCTAAAAGAGACACTAAGGTTTGTTTTAAAAGGGTCAAAACCTCCTGAAACGTTCCTGAACTCAACAAACAGACCTTCAGGTGATGAAGGTAGATGAAGATGAGTCTCATTGGACCCTCTTAGGAAGTAGACCTACTGGTTCTCTTGTTTACAGACCTGAGACCAGTCAAGAGGACAGTACTCTCACAGACTGGATGTATTTTGGACCGATGCTACTCAGTCTTTTAGTTTCTGTTTCTAAAACCTTGAATGTTCGACTGATCCTCTGAGTGTTAGTCACTGTGATCATGAACTTAAACAAACCCTCAATATCTGTCCTTTAACATCTAAAAGAGATCCTAAAGTTTCTTTTTAAGAGTCCAAACCTCCTGATTTAAAAATGAATTCATTGGATACTACTCATTGGATCTTTAGTGCAGCCAGACTGGATCCAAATAGACCTTCAGATGATGACGATAGAGTCTCATTGGAATAGACAGACTAGTTTACAGACCTGAGACCAGCCAAGAGGACCATACTCTCACAGTTAGACCGGATGTATCTTGGACCATTGCCACCATGGTCCTGGAACAAGTCTTAGTTACGGGGAACCAAAGTCTTTTAGTTTCTGTTTAATGTTCGGCTCATCCTCTGAGTTTTAGTCATGGTGACGTCATGAACTGAAACCAACCCTGAATATCTGTCCTTTAACATCTAAAAGAGACCTTGAAGTTTCTTTTCAAGCGTCCAAACTTTCTGATTTGAAATGAGTTTATAGGAAACTTACCTGAAGGGTCCAAACCTCCTGAAAACTTACCTAATAAGACCCGATTCAAAAGAACTTTATCCAAATAGACCCTCAGAGGACGACGATAGAGTCTCATTGGACGACCCTTAGGTGGTAGACGACCTGCTTTACAGACCTGAGACCAGCCAAGAGGACCGTACAATCACAGTTCTTTTCAGGAGTCCAAAACTTTCTGATTTGAGATCCATTTATAGGAAACTTACCTGAAGGGAAAAAGATCTTTAGTGCAGCCAGACTGGATCCAAATAGACCTTCAGATGATATCGATAGAGTCTCATTGGATCCTCTTAGGTAGTAGACAGACTGGTTTACAGACCTGAGACCAGCCCAGAGGACAGTACTGAAACAAACCCTTAATATCTATCCTTTAACATCTAAAAGAGATCCTAAAGTTTCTTTTAAAGTGTCCGAACCTCCTGAAACTTACCTAATAAGAACCTTTCAAACAGCCGGACTTGATCCAAACAGACCTTAAGATATACGATAGAGTCTCATTGGATCCTCTTAGATAGTAGACAGACTGGTTTACAGACCTGAGACCAGCCAAGAGGACTGTCCTCTCACAGTTAGACCTGATGTCTTTCGGACCGATGCTACTCAGGTCCTGGATCAGCTTTAGTTCTCTGATCTTCTCCCAGTTTTAGTCTCTGCTTCTTAAAATACTTAAAATACTCTCACCTCCCGAAATAATAAATAACTCAGATGAAACTTGAGAAGTTGAGAGCTGTGAGCTTCAGATGTTGAACTCTGCACCACCAGCTGCTCCATCGATCCAAAGAATCGATCCCAAAATCCCCAGAAGTGGACTAAAGAGTAAAGTTTCTGATTCATCCGAAGTTCAAAGGAAGTGAATCTCCAACTTCATCCAGCAGCAGACCATTGAAGTCAGTCTCCAGTTGGTAGTTTGAGAGTTAAAGATTCTTTATATCACATTAAATTAGATTTTTATTGCCTTCATTGACTTTTATTGTCATATTTACATTTCTGACAGCAATGCTTTCTGGGATTTGTAGTTGCTTCAGGTTCATTTTCAGGTTTTTTAGGCTCTTTTTACCTAAAACAGTGACATCGATTGTCTAAATTACCAATAGTCATAACCTCCACGTGTTATTTCAGTGACATCACAGTGACATCACAGCCCCCCCAACCCCCCCAGGCCACTGTTGAAGCCTCCTGATTAGTCCACCGTCGCTCCTCAGCGCCGCCGCCGCCGCTCATTCACTCTGCCTGGAAAAAAAAAACTGTTTTTTTTTTTCTCACTGAAAAAAAACCGCTGAAAAACACACATCGCCTTGACGCAGCGCTTTCCAGGATGTAGTCAGGGCCCAGTTTTTTGATACCATTTGCCATTGCCTTGTTTTTATTTTTTTATTTTTGCTGAGTTTAAAAAATGTAATGATGATGATGATGATGATGATGATGATGACGATGAATCTTCTTCATGTAATAGCCTGTGTCAGTTTTTATACATTGCATTGCCTTCTGCTGAGTTTGTATATTTGTGTGATTTCACTAAAGTGTAATGGAAAAGTTGGACTCCTGTTTTTATTGTGTTTTTTTACTTTAAAGACATTTTCTTCTAAACACATTAAATAGGTCATAAATGTATTTCTAAAAAGGTGTAAAAAGCATTTCAACCATTTAGATTTGAATTGTGGAGCTAGGATTAGCATAAACCCGCCCCTGCTGCTGTAGAGGTATAAATACATTCAGCACACACTACTACTACCTACAGTCTACAGTTAGCCAGTTAGCTGAGTTAGCACTACTACTACTACAGTCTACAGTTAGCCAGTTAGCTGAGTTAGCACTACTACTACTACAGTCTACAGTTAGCCAGTTAGCTGAGTTAGGCACTACTACTACTACAGTCTACAGTTAGCCAGTTAGCTGAGTTAGCACTACTACTACTACAGTCTACAGTTAGCCAGTTAGCTGAGTTAGCACTACTACTACTACAGTCTACAGTTAGCAGTTAGCTTGAGTTAGCACTACTACCTACTACAGTCTACAGTTAGCCAGTTAGCGGAGTTAGCATGAGTTAGCACTACTACTACTACAGTCTACAGTTAGCCAGTTAGCTGAGTTAGCCGCCGAGCTAACAGCCGAGCTAGCAGCCGAGTTAGCTGCCGAGCTAGCAGCCGAGTTAGCTGCCGACCTAGCTGCTGAGATAGCCGCCGAGCTAGCAACTGAGGTTAGCCGCCGAGGCTAGCAGCTGAGTTAGCCGCCCGAGCTAGCAGCAGAAAACTCTCAGACCTAGCGTCCATGTTTCTGGTAGAGGTGGTGACTTTGATTGACAGGTGACACTTGGTAGGGGGCGGGGCTTCAGCGGACTCGGCGGCCACTCGGCCAGAGAAAGACTGACTTTTACACAACTTTGAAGCCTAATTTCATATATTTGGCGATTTTTTTTAATAATTCAAATTTGGCAGGGTGGTTAACAACACACTTTTCTGTGGTATGTCAAACTCAGAACACATATTTATTCTGACTTTAGAGACTTTAACAGCGTTTAATCTTGAATTTCGTCTCCCCTTCAGTCCCATCAGTCGTGCTGGTGCTGGTTTTGTAAGGTGACTTTCCGTCGGGTCTCCTGCCGCTCCGCCATCAGACCGCTGGCAGGGTGACAGACTAATTAATGGAGAACAATGATCCGAGCTCGGCGGGGGCTTATCGGCAGCAGCAACAAAAGAGTCGTTATCTCAGGTTTTTCATTATCAGGAAATACAGTTGATGAAAATCCACCTGAGACGCAGAGAGAGAGAGAAACCCTCAGTGAGCCGAGACTCATTAAACTACTGAAGAGATTTTAACAGCTCAGAAACATCATGAAACAGCTGCTGACTGGTTAGTATAACACACAGGAGGAAATACTGCTTTAAAAAATAATAAATATGCTGTTTAAATATACATTAAATAATAAAAATATGTTTAATCTGATCAATCAAAGCTAATTAAAGAAATCAATATAGACTTTTTCTTGTGCCAAATTTTTTTTCTCAAATGTTACGACTTTATTCTTGAAATTAAGACTTTTAATCTTTCCTTCTTTCCTCCCTTCCTTCCTTCCCTCCTTCTGTCCTTCTTTCCTCCCTCCTTGCCTTCCTTCTTCCTCCCTTCCTTCTGTCCTTCCTTCCATCTTTACTTCCTCCTTCCTTCCCTCCCTCCTACCTTCCATCCTACCTTCCTGCCATCCTCCTTTCCTTCCTTCTTCCCCCTTTCATCCCTCATTCCTTCCTTGTTTCCTTCCTTCCTTCCTTCTTCCTTTCCTTCCTTCTTTCTCCCTTTCCATCCTCCTTTTCCTTCCTTCTTCCTCCCTCCCTTCTTCTTTCCTTCCTTCTTCCCCCCTTCCATGCTTCCTTCCTTCTTTCTCCCTCCATCCCTCCTTTCCTTCCTTCCTTCCTTCCTCCCTTCCTTCCTTCTTTCTCCCTCCCTTCCTCCTTTCCTTCCTTCTTTCTCCCTCCCTTCCTTCCTCCCTCCCTCCTTCCTTCCTTCCTTCCATCCCTCCTTTCCTTCCTTCCTTCCTCCCTTCCTTCTTTCCTCCCTCCCTCCCTCCTACCTTCCTTCCCACCCTCCTTATACTGTTTAAATATACATTAAATAATAAAATATGTTTAATAATCTGATCAAGTCAAAGCTGTGCCAAAATTTTTGTTTTAGCAAATAAACTCAAAATATTTAGACTATTCTTGAAATTAAGACTTTTAATCTTTCCTTCCTTCCCTCCTTCTGTCATTCTTTCCTCAGTCCCTCATTCCTTCCTTCCTTCTTTCCTCCCTCCCACCATCCTCCCTCCTACTTTCCTTCCTTCTTCCTCCTTTCCTTCCTTCTTCCCTCCTTCCTTCTGTCCTTCCTTCTTACCTCCCTCCCTCCCCTCCTCCCTTCCGTCCACCCTCCTTTCCTTCCTTCTTCCCCCCTTCCATCCCTCCTACTTTCCTTCCTTCTTCCTCCTTTCCTTCCTTCTTCCCTCCTTCCTTCTGTCCTTCCTTCCTTCTTACCTCCCTCTCCCTCCCTCCTCCCTTCCGTCCACCCTCCTTTCCTTCCTTCTTCCCCCCTTCCATCCCTCCTTCCTTCTCCCTTCCTTCCGTCTTTCCTTCCTTCCTTCCTTCCTTCTTCCTTCCATCTTTCTTTCCTTCCTTCCTTCCTTCCTTCCGTCTTTCCTTCCTTCCTTCCTCCTTCCTTCCTTTCTTTCTTTCTTCTTACCTCCCTCCCTCCTCCCTTCCGTCCACCCTCCTTTCCTTCCTTCTTCCCCCCTTCCATCCCTCCTTCCTTCTCCCTTCCTTCCTCCTTTCCTTCCTTCTTCCCCTCCTTCCTTCTGTCCTTCCTTCCTTCCTTCTTACCTCCCTCCCTCCCTCCTCCCTTCCGTCACACCCTCCTTTCCTTCCTTCTTCCCCCCTTCCATCCCTCCTCCCTTCCGTCCACCCTCCTTTCCTTCCTTCTTCCTTCTTCCTTCCATCCCTCCTTCCGTCTCCCTTCCTTCCTCTTTCCTTCCTTCTTCCCTCCTTCCTTCTGTCCTTCCCTTCCTTCCTTCTTACCTCCCTCCCTCCCTCCTCCCTTCCGTCCACCCTCCTTTCCTTCCTTCTTCCCCCCTTCCATCCCTCCTTCCTTCTCCCTTCCTTCCTCTTTCCTTCCTTCTTCCCCCCTCCCTTCCTCCTTCCTTCCTTCTTCCCTCCTTCTTCCTCCTTTCCTTTCTTCTTCTCTCAGAAACAACAGCTGCTGACTGCTTATTATAACACACAGGAGGAAATATACTGTTTAAATATACATTAAATAATAAAATATGTTCAGTAGTCTGATCAATCAAAGCTGTGCCAAATTTTGTTTTAGCAAATAAACTCAAAATATTTAGACTATTCTTGAAATTAAGACTTTTAATCTTTCCTTCCTTCCCTCCTTCTGTCATTCTTTCCTCAGTCCCTCATTCCTTCCTTCCTTCTTTCCTCCCTCCCTCCCTCCCTCCCTCCTACTTTCCTTCCTTCTTCCTCCTTTCCTTCCTTCTTCCCTCCTTCCTTCTGTCCTTCCTTCCTTCCTTCTTACCTCCTCCCTCCCTCCTCCCTTCCGTCCACCCTCCTTTCCTTCCTTCTTCCCCCCTTCCATCCCTCCTTCCTTCTCCCTTCCCTTCCTCCTTTCCTTCCTTCTTCCCACTCCTTCCTTCTGTCCTTCCTTCCTTCCTTCTTACCTCCCTCCTCCCTCCTCCCTTCCGTCCACCCTCCTTTCCTTCCTTCTTCCCCCCTTCCATCCCTCCTTCCTTCTCCCTTCCTTCCTCTTTCCTTCCTTCTTCCCCCCTTCCTTCCCCCCTTCCTTCCTTCTTACCTCCCTCCCCTCCCTCTCCCTTCCGTCCACCCTCCTTTCCTTCCTTCTTCCCCCTTCCATCCCTCCTTCCTTCTCCCTTCCTTCCGTCTTTCCTTCCTTCCTTCCTTCCTTCTTCCTTCCATCTTTCTTTCCTTCCTTCCTTCCTTCCTTCCCTCCTTTCCTTCCTTCTTCCCTCCTTCCTTCTGT
>JAJDFG010001045.1:0-10000 GCA_021039105.1 Scomber colias
TGAAGTGTCTCTCAGAGGTCAGAGGTCAGAGGTCAGAGGGTTGAAAACAAAACCCTTAAAAAAAACTCACCACACTCATTTTCTGCCATTTCACTCAATGACTGTGTAGGTTGTGTTAATGGTTTCCTGCTGTGAGGCTCCAACTGCTGCTCAGCTCAAACTCTGTCCTCTCATTTTATTATTTACAAGCTCTAAATAAGATTAGAGCCATTTTACACCTGAACATTTTCCTGTACCTTCCTTTCTTCCTTCCTTCCGTCTTTCCTCCTTCCTCCATCCTTCCTTCCTTCCTTCCTTCCTCCCTCCTTCTCTTTCTTTCCTCCCCCCTACCTTCCTCCCTTCCTTCTTTCCTCTGTCCTTCCTTCCTTCTTTCCTCCCTCCCTTCCTCCCTTCCTTCCGTCCTTCCTTCCTCAATCCTTCCTTCCTTCCTCCCTTCCTTCCGTCCTTCCTTCCTCCATCCTTCCGTCCTTCCTTTATTCCTCCCTCCCTTTCTTCTTCCTCCCTTCCTTCTTCCTTTCCTTCCCTCTTCCTCCCTTCCTTCCTCCTTTCCTTCCTTCCTTCCTCCCTTCCTTCCGTCCTTCCTTCCTCAATCCTTCCTTCCTTCCTCCCTTCCTTCCGTCCTTTCTCCCTCCCTTCCTCCTTTCCTTTCTTCTTCCTCCCTCCCTTCCTCCTTTCCTTCCCTCTTCCTTCCTCCCTTCCTTCCTCCCTTCCTTCCTTCCCTCTCCCTTCCTTCCCTCTCCCTTCCTTCCTTCTATCCTTCCTTCCTCCATCTCTTCCTTCCTCCTTTCCTTCCTTCTTCCTTCCTTCCTCCCTTCCTCCCTTCCTTCCTTCCTTCCTCCCTTGACTCAAGGACAACAGGAGGGTTAAATGTGAGTATTTCCTGGTTTCTTTTCATCCTTTCTGACAGTAAACTGAACATTTTTGGGTTTTTGGACATTTGAGGAAACACTGATCAACATGTTTCATCATTTTAATGGTGAAACTAATCTATAATTGAGTTAATTGTTAGTTGCATCCCAGCTAGTGTGTGAGAAAGTTACTCTGATGATGTCATAGTGATGTCACTGCTGCTCAGCTCAAACTCTGCCCCCTCATTTTATTATTTACAAGCTCTAAATAAGATTTTAGCCATTTTACATCTCAACGTTAAGAAGAAAAGGTCTAAATTCTCTGATTCCAGTTTATTAACCCTTGTGTCGTCCTCCCCGGGTCAAATTGACCCTGTTTGTTTTTACTGTTCCTTCCTTTCTTCCCTCCTTCCGTCCTTCCTTCCTTCCTCCTTTCCTTCCTTCTTCCTCCCTTCCTCCTTTCCTTTCTTCTTCCTCCCTTCCTTCCTTCCTCCCTCCTTCTCTTTCTTTCCTCCCTTCCTTCTTTCCTCCCTCTACCTTCCTCCCTTCCTTCTTTCCTCTGTCCTTCCTTCCTTCTTTCCTCTGTCCTTCCTTCCTTCTTTCCTCCCTCTCTTCCTCCCTTCCTCCTTTCCTTCCTTCTTTCCTTCCCCCTTCCTCTCTTCCTTCCTTCTTTCCTTCCTCCTACCTTCCTCCCTTCCTTCTTTCCTACCCCCTACATTCCTTCCTTCCTCCTTTCCTTCCCTCTTCCTCCCTTCCTTCCTTCTTTCCCCTTCCTCCTTTCCTTCCTTCTTTCCTTCCCCCTTCCTTTCTTCTTTCCTTCCGTCCTTCCTCCTTTCCTTCCTTCGGCTTCTTCCTCCCTTCCTTCCTTCCTTCTTTCCTTTGTTGTGTGGGAAAGTTACCCTGATGATGTCATAGTGATGTCACTGGAGAAGGGTTGGGCGAGGGGTGAGTGGGTGAGAGGGGGATGAATGTAACTAGTGTAATATGAAGCTAAGAAGCGTTTAAATGTGTCAGATATGTTTACTGCTCATGTGTCAGCTGACTGTGAAGCTTTAAAGGATCAGGAGAGGAAAGAAAGTTGATTCATTGAAACCGACTCTTGATTTTCTTTATTTCATATGTTTGCTTTAATCATTAATCATGAATCAGTAATTAATCATCAATAGGAAACAAGATTTATTTAACATTAAGATGATATTCACTGTATTTAAATGAAGTTGTGTAATTAAATAGATTTTTTTAGAGTCTTATTTTCATCATTATTTACTTTAATTACCTTCATATGTTTCCATTCTTCTCTCCTTTAATCTTTTCTTTTACTTTTTTTGTCTTCTCTCCAACTTTCTTCCCTCACTTCAGCGTTTTACTTTTTTTCTCTTCTCTGTTTTTGTGTTTTCCTTCATTCACTTCTTTACTCTCCCCCCTCTCTCCCCCTCTCTCCCCATTTCTTCCTTTATTCCCCCTTTTCTTTCCTTCCTCTCTGCTTCTCTTTTCCCCTTAATTCTCTCGTTTCTTTAACCCATGACATGAACATCATTTAACACTTCTGAATTCCTTCCTTCGGCTTCTTCCTCCCTTCCTCCCTTCCTTCCTTCCTTCCTCCCTTCCTTCCTTCCTTCCTCCATCCCTCCTTCCTGCTTTCCTTCTTTCCTTCCTTCCTTCTGTCCTTCCTTCCCTCCTTCTCTTTCTTTCCTCCCCCCTACCTTCCTCCCTTCCTTCTTTCCTCTGTCCTTCCTTCCTTCTTTCCTCCCTCCCTTCCATCCTTCCTTCCTCCTTTCCTTCCTTCGGCTTCTTCCTCCCTCCACTTCTAAATAAATCAAAAGGAGAAGAGCTAGAGAGTTTACATTACCTTAAAAATAATAAAATGATTTTTGAATTATTTCCTTTTATAGTTCAGTTTTCTCTCTGTTATTTATTTATTTTACTTTTTTTGGGGGCATTTTTTTCCTACAGCCATCTTTTAAAAATATATTTCTCACTGTTTTCATGTTTCACTCATTAACATCTTTACTTTTTTCCTCCCCCTTTCTTCTTCTATTCCCCTTTTCTTTCCTTAATTCACTAATTTCTTTGTTTCTTTCCTCCTTCCACCTTTACATTAACAACATTTGAATAAAGAAAAAAGAAGAAGAGATACATTAAACATTAAAAATAATAAAATGATGTCAGTTTTCTCTCCTAGATTTATTTATTTTATGTCATTTTTCATGTTTTCTCTTCTTCTATTCCCCTTTTCTTTCCTTATTTCCCCTCATTTCTTTGCCTGAATAAATAAACTAACCTTTAACTGACTGAACCGTGTGTGTGTGTGTGTGTGTGTGTGTGTGTGTGTGTGTGTGTGTGTGTGTGTGTGTGTGTGTGTGTGTGTGTGTGTGTGTGTGTGTGTGTGTGTGTGTGTGTAGGAGGTGAGGCCGGTGTGGTTGCGGGTTGTGGGCGGCTCCTCTTCACTCAGTCAGTCGGTGTGGAGGAGAGCGGACGGAGCGCTGCACCGGGACCCGGATCTGTACTACACACACACACACACACACAGAAAGACCACTACAGACTAACCGACCGACCCACGGGCAGCCAGGCAGGAGCTGAGCGGGGCAGCATGGAGCTGTGACCGGGACTTGCTCCACCTAAAAAATAAAATCTCTTTTTGATTTGTTTGTTTAACGCATCCGCGAGATTTCCCCCCCAACATGGAGACTACTGGCTGCTGGCTGCTACTGGCTGCACTCTTCATCCTCATCTGCCAACAAGGTAAGACCTGCTGGGTTCATGTTTGCTCTTCTCATGACACAAAAACCTCCAAATGTTTGCACGTGCGCAGCTTTTATTGTGGAAACGTGTTTTTTCAACTTGCTGCTGTGAGTTAAAGGTGAATGCTCAGCAGCTGCAGGTGAGCTGAGAGGAGAACTGTGCTCCAGACAAAACACACAAGTGCTAATGATGTCTGTGAATTTGTGTTTTTGTCACAATTAGAAAATGTTCAGTTCCGTTTTTGTGTCCAGAGTTGAACCAGCAGCGCGTAACGTGCTGCGCGTCTCTGGAAGAATTGAAGGAAACGCGTCTAAACGCAAAGATTTGATCGATTTATTTAAATATCAAGTCCACGTCCTCGTGTGACTGAGATGCCTGTGGTGTTGTCTTGTTGGTAATCAGCCTCAGTGCTCCTCTGCTCCTCTGCGGCTCTGTGAGATCTCAGATTAAAACGTTTGAGAGGCGCAGGGCGTCACATCGCTGCTCCAAACCCGACCTGTCAAGCATGAAAAGAGAAGTTTGGACACGGTAGTCTGAGTGGCTTATTAAGAGTGTCAGAGGCTCCATATCTGGCAACCACGACAGCAGTAATCCTATAAGGCTGCTCAAAAAGAGATTTAATCATATAGAAAACTATAAACCAACAGACATCTGTTTTATTTCACACTCTGAAAGGTTTTATTCACGTTTTGTTTGGTTGGAGGAAAACGAAACGCCTTAAAATCAGTGTAAAAACTAAATAGGAGGTCAAGTTAGTGCCACTCATTGAAGCTCCTGCAGGAACATGGAGGTCTCTGGTCAGGAAGAGACAGTGGAGACAGATTCTGAGTGTTTTTTGGAGACTTGTTGTGTCTGCTGTAAGAATTAAAGGGCTTGTTTCAGGTGTAAGTGGCGTCTGTGTGGATCGCTGTGACTGTTTCAACCTGTCTGCTCACAAGAATGAAGAGACGCAGGTTCACAAACACCCTCAGGTTACAGGTTTTACTTCCAGCTAACAAGTCTTTCTGTTCTAATGATGCACTTTAAACAATCTGGGTTAATTAGAAGCTGGTAAACTGGATTTTTTATGATGAAACATCAGCACGGATCTCCTTCTCCTTGAGGTCTGTGCTGCAGCGGTGAAATGAATCAGAAGTGATAATGTTGACTCTGCTCTTCAGTTCTGTGTAGTGCTCATAAATATCACCTGAGTGTCAGTGTCTATACTTTCTTTTAAATCTCCAACCTCAAGTTAATTCTACAAGCCTTTTATTTTATAATTTAACAAAAGAAACCAAAGTTCTCAAAGGTCCAAACAATCAGTCCAGAGTCCCAAAACATTTGAGATACTTTCTGATTCTCAACAACACTGTAAAATACTTATTCTTAAACCATGTTTTTGATTTAAAATGAGATTATAACATTTTGAGGCAGAGTTGGCTCTTCGTTGGGTACAGAGGCATCTAGAAAAGTCTCAGATATTAAAGGGAAACTTTGGTACTTTTCAGCCTGGACCTTATTTTCCCATCATTTTATGTCGAAGTGATTAATGAAACTGGTCCAGGTCGCAGCCAAGAAACGGGTTGTAAAGGGTAATGTGACGGTGCAGCAGTGCCCATCGACACTTCCAGTCTCAGATAGTGAGGATGGAAAGAATCCTGCAGAGGAATAAAACACTTTTATTTATCGTTCACCTGATCCTGTTTGTTTGTTGTTGTCTAATCAAGTCTCACTCTGAGATCTCATGAGAATTGAGGTGTTGTTGAAATCAGCTGAAATATGAGAGAGAGAGAGAGAGAGAGAGAGAGAGAGAGAGAGAGAGAGAGAGAGAGAGAGAGAGAGAGAGAGAGAGAGAGAGAGAGAGAGAGAGAGAGAGAGAGAGAGAGAGAGAGAGAGAGAGAGAGAGAGAGAGAGAGAGAGAGAGATGAGAGAGAGAGAGAGAGAGAGAGAGAGAGAGAGAGAGAGAGAGAGAGAGAGAGAGAGAGAGAGAGAGAGAGAGAGAACAAAGCTTAGTGTGATTTTAAAGATTTTTAAATGTTATGGCTGAATATTCAGAGCCACACTTGGTGTCCCACACATTCCCATCCATCCATCTATCTAACTGTCTATCTAGCCATCTATCCATCCATCTAGCCATCTATCCTTCCATCCATCCATCCATCTAGCCATCTAGCCATCTATTCATCTATCCATCTATCCATCCATCCATCTATCTATCCATCCATTCTCTGCTGCTTATCCAGCTCTGGGTCACGGTGGCATTAGGCTGAGCTATGAAGCCCCTTCTCTTGGGGGAGATCCTGAAACGTTCCCAGGCCAGGAGAAACAAGTAATCCCTCCAGCGTGTTCTGGGTGTCCTCCCACCTCAGCCAGCTTGTCCATGTGGGCCACACATGGGTTAAATGTGGGCTACATCGGTTAGGGTTAGGGTTAGTTTTGTAGGTCCCACATGGTTTGGGGCGGCTGTGGCTAAGGGGGTAGAGTGGTCGTTCACCAATTGGAAGATTGGTGGTTAGATTCCCGGCTCCTCCCGTCCACATGCCAATGTGTCCTTGGGCAAGACACTTAAACCCCAAATTGCTCCACTATTGGTGTGTGAATGGTTAGTTTCCTCCTGATGAGCAGGTTGGCTCCCTGTGTGGTAGCTCCTGCCATCAGTGTGTGAATGTGTGAATGAGATGTAGTGTAAAAGTGTTTTGAGTGGTCAATGACTAGAAAAGCGCTATATAAGTATATAAGTACAGTCCATTTGAGTAACATGGGTCTGGTCTGACTGTATGAGGATGTAAGTGGGCTAAGCAGGCATGGGCATAAACAGGGCAAATTGTATGGGCCTCATATTGTTTCAGAAGCAAGGGCCCCACATGTGTAACTCACCCAGCTGAGGCCCCATCTGAAGCCCAGTCTGAACCCATGTTATGTTTGTCATGGTATGTTTATTTTATTTTCTCTCTAGGGATTGTGTGATTTCATTGTAACTGGATGATGTTACTGTGTGTAGATTATCTTTTTAAAACCATTTGATTTTGAGCCTAATTTGTTCTGTAAATGCTTTGTCAGTTCTGAGTTACTGCTTGGGTAGTCTTGCCACTTTAATGTCTAGAGTTTGGGTCGTCAGTATTCGTTTCATGATCATAAGAAGGGATGGTTTGGGGATTTTGCATCATTTACGTCAATCATTGGGATGTACTGGGTTAAACTAGGCTCTGCGGTCATCACCAAATCTTGGTTTAGACGCTGTCACGGGCAAACACAGGTGAGGTTACCATGGAAACCACAGACAAACCCACATAGGAACCATATTGCAGCCCAGATTTAACCTTTACGAGGCCACATGGACAATCCTGGCTGGGTGTCCAGGAGGCTTCCTTATCACGTTCCTTCAAAATCCTAAAATATTGGTGTTAAGGTTCAGTATCCAACTCCAGGTCTGAACTTGTACTGTTACGACACGAAACAGTAGTGTTAGGCGTGATTCAGAGGTACGTTCAGATTCTTTGTTAGACTTTGAAGAATTGCTTTCAGCAGCTCGTCAAACACAAGACGATGCTGCTTTGTGCTGCAGTTAACAAAACTTTATTATCATGAGTCAACACAGGCGGGAAACAGCTAATCAACAGATGAATCAGTAATAATGATAAGTGTTCAGGTAGCACATCAGTAACTGTTCTGGCTCTCTGACAGCTGCCTCGGGTTTCTCTGTTGGTCTCTGTTCAGGTGAACGTGTTTGTTGTTTCCTGTCAGCGCTGCTCTCATGACACTTTATTGGCAGCTGTGTTATTAATATTGTTGGTTTCGGTTCAGTCTCATCCTGCTTCTGCTACTGACACTGATGCATTAGTTGTGGTTTTGTCTGCTGCTTTCTGACAGCAGGACCTGAAGCTTAATGAGCTGGAAATAATAATGAAGTACATCAAGTATCATAGTTATGTAGAGATTTGAGATGTGTCTTTTGACTTTTGACGTCTTACAGAAAGCAGTGTGTAGTCGCTCACATGTCAGATGTCTATGAGGTTGTTAACAGCTCCACCAAATACTGATTCTTCCCTCTAAACTTCTCACATGCTTTCATTTCAATAAATGTTCAAATGATCCAATATTTCAGCAAAAATCAAAGATTAGAGAAAAAGTCCAAAACCTGAAAACACATTTGTGTTTCACAACTTTGTTTTTTCTTCTTTTCCCATTAATCATCTCAGCAGCCCTCACATTTATCTGCTGACCCTTTGGAGGGGCCCCACCCCTAGGTTGGGAACCACTGGGACTAAACTAGCTAACTGTATATAAAGTAGCGTAAACTAGCTAACTGTATATAAAGTAGTATAAACTAGCTAACTGTATATAAAGTAGTATAAACTAGCTAACTGTATATAAAGTAGTATAAACTAGCTAACTGTATATAAAGTAATGTAAACTAGCTAACTGTATATAAAGTAGTGTAAACTAGCTAACTGTATATAAAGTAGTGTAAACTAGCTAACTGTATATAAAGTAGTGTAAACTAGCTAACTGTATATAAAGTAGTATAAACTAGCTAACTGTATATAAAGTAGTATAAACTAGCTAACTGTATATAAAGTAATGTAAACTAGCTAACTGTATATAAAGTAGTGTAAACTAGCTAACTGTATATAAAGTAGTATAAACTAGCTAACTGTATATAAAGTAGTGTAAACTAGCTAACTGTATATAAAGTAGTGTAAACTAGCTAACTGTATATAAAGTAGTATAAACTAGCTAACTGTATATAAAGTAGTGTAAACTAGCTAACTGTATATAAAGTAGTGTAAACTAGCTAACTGTATATAAAGTAGTGTAAACTAGCTAACTGTATATAAAGTAGTAAACTAGCTAACTGTATATAAAGTAGTATAAACTAGCTAACTGTATATAAAGTAGTATAAAACTAGCTAACTGTATATAAAGTAGTAAACTAGCTAACTGTATATAAAGTAGTGTAAACTAGCTAACTGTATATAAAGTAGTGTAAACTAGCTAACTGTATATAAAGTAGTGTAAACTAGCTAACTGTATATAAAGTAGTATAAACTAGCCAACTGTATATTAAGTAGTATAAACTAGCTAACTGTATATAAAGTAGTGTAAACTAGCTAACTGTATATAAAGTAGTGTAAACTAGCTAACTGTATATAAGTAGTGTAAACTAGCTAACTGTATATAAAGTAGTGTAAACTAGCTAACTGTATATAAAGTAGTGTAAACTAGCTAACTGTATATAAAGTAGTAAACTAGCTAACTGTATATAAAGTAGTATAAACTAGCTAACTGTATATAAAGTAGTGTAAACTAGCTAACTGTATATAAAGTAGTGTAAACTAGCTAACTGTATATAAAGTAGTATAAACTAGCTAACTGTATATTAAGTAGTATAAACTAGCTAACTGTATATAAAGTAGTATAAACTAGCTCCACCTCCAGCAGCTACAACAGTAACATGCTGCTCAAACCACTGATGCTTCACTATTAATAATCTAATGATGTCATAATAATAATATATCACTACTTTTACTGTAGTACTGCATACTACATCACTATAATACTGCAGTACTTTTACTGTAATACTGCATACTACATCACTATAATACTGCAGTACTTTTACTGTAATACTGCGTACTACATCACTATAATACTGCAGTACTTTTACTGTAATACTGCATACTACATCACTATAATACTGCGGTACTTTTACTGTAATACTGCATACTACATCACTATAATACTGCAGTACTGTTACTGTAATACTGCATACTACATCACTATAATACTGCAGTACTTTTACTGTAATACTGCATACTACATCACTATAATACTGCAGTACTTTTACTGTAATACTGCATACTACATCACTCATAATACTGCAGTACTTTTTACTGTAATACTGCATACTACATCACTATAATACTGCAGTACTTTTACTGTAATACTGCATACTACATCACTATAATACTGCAGTACTTTTACTGCAGAAAAGTAAATCTTTTTTCTTTGACATATTTGTGAATGAAATTCGTCCACAGACTGAAACGAATCGCCTTATTTTGACATCTAGATGTGTTTATTATGCTAATGATCAAACCTCATTTGTACAGTTATTAGCATTTGGTCACTTGGAACATTTGAATGAGCAAACTACACAAAAGTAGTAAAATAAATGTTAAAGCGTTGAACGGGGCTCGTTGTGTGCAGCGTTCAGGATGACGTATTTAGTATCTCTACGTTTGTTTCTTGCTGAGTTTTTGACACAATGTGTGTTTGTAATAACAGACCTACCAGTGTGCTCTGCAGCATTGAGGAGCTTTAAGAAGTCAGTTGGAGATGAATCAGGATTTGTCTCCATAAGCCTGAACACTGGGTGGGTTTCTGCAGCTCTTATCCTCTGGTTCGCCCCCCCCAGCCGTACGGTACCG
>JAJDFG010001045.1:15000-51900 GCA_021039105.1 Scomber colias
TTTTAGGAGCCAAAAAAATGAAATAACCCGATTAAACATTCAATTTATTCATTTGTGCACTTTTTTAAATTTATTTAATAGTTCTAGTTCTAGATTTTTATACTTCTGCTTTCTTTTTATTAATTATGTGTTTGTTGCCTCTATCAGAGCAGAACAGACACAAATCTTTAATTAAGATGATTAATGAGTTATTGTTTTCTCTAAATAACTGAACCAGATCTGAAAATATGAATTTCCCCAACATGTGAGATTCTGAAACAAAAGATTCTCAGATGAACATTTTCAGCGTTTTGTGTCTCATATAGACGAGAGCTGCACAATAAATCCATATTATTATTATTATTATTATTATTATTATTATTATTATTATTATTATCTCAACATTGTGATACGAGGTTAGATATCATCTCAGGATTTGGATATTTTAATATAATAAGTGTCTTTTCCTGCTTTTAAAGGCTGCTGATGGATAGATGGATGGATAGATGGATGGATAATAAAAAGAGGTGTAAGAGTAAATAAATAGATTGAAAAAACCCACATATGTAAAAATACTTTATCATTAAATCCACATTACTGATATTGTGTAAATATTTAGTGAAAGCACCAAAAGTCATCTCTATAATATAGTTATATAGTCATAAACACACACACACTCACACACACTCACACACACACACACACACACTCACCTGATGTATAGTACAAGAGCAATTAACCTGAGCATTAGTTATTATTTATTATTGTCACCTATCGACCAATATCGAGGTATTTGGTCAAATTTATCATGATATTTTATTTTATTGGTATATCATTTACAGTTTCAGGAGCTTCATGATGTTTCCACTGAGTGAAATATTTCAGATCTGAATCATTTTAAACATTTTCTCAGTCTGAAGATTTTAAAACGTTTCATTTAAGAGACTTTTTTTACAGTGTATTTCCTCAGGGCCGGTTCTTTCTTTCTTTTTTTTGTTTCTTGCTCTTCAATCTTCTTCAACATTTTTTCTCTTCAGCTCTTTTTTCTCCTTTTTCTCCTTTTTTCTCCTTTTTCTTTCCCCACCTCCTTAATCTCTCATTCCTCTCCTCCTTTCACAGCTCTCCTCTGTTCCTGCTGAACATCTTCTGTCTCCCTGTTGTCCCACATTTCTCCCCCTTTTCCAGGCCTCATGCCTTCATCCTTCTACTGTCTGCCCCCCCCCCCCCCCTTGCCCCCCCCCTCCTCTTCCTCCTCCTCCTCCTCATCCCCCCCTTAACGTTTTTTAATCCTCCTCCTCCTCATTTGTCTCCTCTCTCATTTCTGTGAGGGTGAAGGATGAGGGTGTTTTTTTTTTTTGGGTTAGCCAACCATCTTGTCTCTGCTGGTGTCCTTCTGGTTCTCTGCTGCCTCCTCTTCCTCTTCCTCTTCCTCCTCTGCCACTTCCTCCTCCTCCTCTTCCTCCTCTTCCTCCTCTTCCTCCTCCTGCCACCTTCTCTTTCTCCTCCTCTTCTTCTTCCTCTTCCTCCTCCTCATCCTTTTCCTCCTCTCTTTCTTCTCCTCTCCTCCTCTCCTCTTCTCTCCTCCTCTTCCTCCTGTTCCTCTTCCTCCTTCTCCACCTCCTCTTCCTCTTCCTCCTCCTCCTCTTCTTCCTCCTCTTCCTCCTTCTCTTACTCGGCCTCCTCCTCTTCCTCTTCCGCATCTTCCTCCTCCTCCTGCTCATCCTCCTCCTCTTCCTCCTCTCCCTCCTCCTCTTCATCCCCCTCCTCCTCTTCCTCATCCTCCTCCTCTTCCTCCTCTGCCACCTCCTCCTCTTCCTCCTCCATGCTGTAATGGATGACGGGGCAGATCCGGGTGGCCCACAGCGCTTCTGAAAGAGGGGTGAGGGGGATGAGGGGGGAGAAGCGAGGAGGGGGGGGGGGGGGGCACTCACACTCACACTCACACTCACACCGGGGCCCATTGCAGCGGAGAACAAGTGGAGCCCCCGTAGAGTAGCTGGTGGAGAGCCATTTGATTTTGTCCTCCACTTTTTTCTCTCCTCTCCTCAGCTGCCTGCGAGTGTGTGGTCTCTCCTCCTCCTCCTCCTCCTCCTCCTCCTCCCCCTCCTCCTCGATGGTCCTCGCCTCTCCAGTTCCTGAATGCAAAATTTAAAAAAAAAAAATGTAAAAAAAAGGCCATCAATGAAAGGGGTGCGTGGAGGAGGCGGGTGGGTCAGAGTCCTCCTCGTTGCTGGAGGCGATCTAAGCAGGTGAATGTAAAGACGCTTTAGGCAGATGTTAGAGGGGACAAAGGGGGGGTTGGACGGGGGGGGGGCGGGGGCGGGGGGCTCGACAAGGCTTTTCAAGTATTTACAGAACATTTACATTTTTTACATTTCAGGCATTAGACTCTGATCCTCTTATCCAGATCAGCTTCCATTGAGTGCAGCAGGAGAACGAGCTTAAATTACTCGATGGCCCAACGTTACAAGCTAACAGAAGCGGGAGGGGTTGCACTACAGGAGAAGAAGAAGATTTATTTTACTAATGTGACGCTGAATCTTCCTTTCCGCCCTTCCTTCCTCCCTGATACTTTCCTTCCTTCCTTTCCTTCCGCTCTTCCTTCCCTCTTCCTTCCTCCCTTCCATCCTTCCTTCCTTCTTCCTCCTTTCCTTCCATCCTTTCCTTCCATCCTTCCTTCCGTCCTCCTTTCCTTCCATCCTTCCTTTCTTCCTTCTTTCTTCCTCCCTTCCATCCTTCCTTTCTTCCTTCCTTCCTTCCTTCCTTCCTTCCTTCCTTCCTTCCTTCCTCCTTTCCTTCCTTCCTTCCTTCCTTCCTCCTTAACGAGATGATGATCATGATTTGTCTCGAGGTGAATTAATATTTGTAGTTTGATCGTAAAATATCTTCTTGTAACTCGACTACTGGCGTTTGATGCGGACCTCCTGCTGGTCTGACCCCCCCCCCCTCTCACCCCCCCCCCTCCCCGAATGTCAGCTCTGATTCAGCAGATGTTTTTATATCCTCATGTGTCCTCATCTGTCCTCATGTGTCCTCATGTGTCCTCATCTGCCCTCATCTGTCCTCATGTGTCCTCATGTGTCCTCATCTGTCCTCATCTGCCCTCATGTGTTTTCATCTGTCCTCATGTATCCTCATCTGTGCTCATGTATCCTCATCTGTCCTCATGTATCCTCATGTATCCTCATCTGTCCTCATCTGTCCTCATGTGTCCTCATCTGTCCTCATCTGTCCTCATGTGTCCTCATGTGTCCTCATGTGTCCTCATGTGTCCTCATGTGTCCTCATCTGCCCTCATCTGCCCTCATCTGTCCTCATCTGTCCTCATGTGCCCTCATGTGCCCTCATGTGCCCTCATGTGCCCTCATGTGCCCTCATGTGTCCTCATGTGTCCTGATCTGTCCTCATGTGTCCTCATGTGTCCTCATCTGCCTTAATGTGTCCTCATCTGTCCTCCTGCTGGTCTGACTGGTCCGGATCATGTCTCCTCCTGCTGGTCTGACTGGTCCGGATCATGTCTCCTCCTGCTGGTCTGACTGGTCCGGATCATGTGTCCTCCTGCTGGTCTGACTGGTCCGGATCATGTCTCCTCAGAGCTGTGAAATGTTCAACTGTTTGAATTACAGCAGTTTGATCTAATAGGAGTCACATGATGTCACTGAGCACAGCTGGAATAGATCCAGGATGAAACTGCAGCTGAAACTTTTCCAGATGTGCATCTTGATTCAGTTGTGAGGAGACATGTTGGTGCTTTTATCCTCCTGTTCAGAAAAGTTTACCCGAGGAGGAGCAAGAGAAGAAAATCTGCATAAAGTCTCCAGTGATGATCCTTCCTTCCTTCCTTCCTTCCTCCGTCCCTCCTTCTTTCCTTCCTTTCCTTCCTCCCTTCTTTCTTTCCTCCCCCCTACCTTCTTCCCTCTGTCCTTTCCTCCCTTCCTCCCTTCCTTCCTTCCTTCTTTCCTTTCTCCGTCCCTCCTTCTTTCCTTCCCTCGCCTCCCTCCTTCCTTCCTTTCCTTCCTCCATCCATCCCTCCCTCCCTCCTTCCCTCCTTCCTTCCTTCCTTCCTTGACTCGAAGACAACAGGAAGGTTAAAACATCATTATTTTCTCTCCCTAAAGATTCTCATGTGTGAGGGCAGCAGTGGAAAATACTAAAGTAAAGAATCATAGTTCATCAAGGCTGGAGATAATCCTTCATTCATCAGAATCCAGGTTAAAAGTTCAATTAATGGTCATCCAGCTCTACTCTGAACACACTGCAGACGGCTGTTTACTCATCTCTTCTGTTACTGGCTGGTTTAACTGGTGCAGGAGGCAGCTGCTGGTGATTTGGGGGGACGGGGGGCGGGGTGGTGGTGGGGGGTGAACAGCAGGAGGTCCGCATCAAAACGCCAGGAGCCGAGTTACAAGAAGATATTTTTAGGATCAAAGTACAAATATTAGTTCACCTCGAGACAAATCTCCTCGTTAACCCTCCTGTCAAGGAAGGAAGGGAGGAAAAGAGGAAGAAGGAAGGAAGAAAAGAGGAAGAAGGAAGGAAGAAAAGCTGGAAGGAAAGGAGGAAGGAAAGGAGGAAGGAAGGATAGAAGGGAGGAAGAAGGAAGGAAGAAGGAAGGAAATGAGGGAGGGAGGAAGGAAGGAAGGAAGGAAAGCTAGAAGGATGAAAGGAAGGAAGGAAGGAAAGCTAGAAGGATGAAAGGAAGGGAGGAAGAAGGAAGGAAAGAAGGGAGGAAGGATGGAAGGGAGGAAGAAGCAAGGAAAGGAGGAAAGAAGGAAGGAAGGGTGGAAGGAAGGAAGGACGGACAGAGGAAAGAAGGAAATGGGGAAAGGAAAGGAAGGAAGGAAGGAAAGATGGAAGGAACAGTCAAAACAGATGGGGTGAATTTGACCCAGGAGGACGACAGGAAGGTTAAAATCTGAACATTTTAACATTAAATGTAAATTATCTGCCAACAAACAGAATAAATCTCATGAGGATAAAAAGTGTTTTATCAGTCAGCCGACGATGAGGAGGAAACGTCTAACGATGGGTTCACGTGTCTAATGAGGGAAAATCCAGCAGAAAGTGTGTCAGGGTTAAAGAAGGACAAAGTGTAAAAATCCATAATTTCCTCAGCGTGCCCCCCCCCCCCCCTCGCCCCCCCCCCTCACCCCCCCTGCTGTGAACTCCAATTAGGTCACCTCTCAGAATAGTGCAGCTTCCCTGAAGGCAGCGTCACTTCATGTCTGTGTGTTAATGAGCCGCTGATGTGCTGCTGATGTTCGGCTGCTCGGACCCAAGCAATTATCAGAGTGGTCATGTGACTTCCTGCTGGGAGACTTCCTGCTGGGAGACTTCCTGCTGGGAGACTTCCTGCTGGGAGGCGACAGGTGAAGGTCCATCTGAACTCTCTGCTCTGTACCAGACTCTTTAAATCAACCAGACACATTCAGTATATATATTATAATCTGTTAATTATTTATTCTTGGGTTAGGGTTAGTAAAGGTCACTTGCTGGAATCGAACCAGGGACGCTGCCTTTATGTCAGGCATGTCCAAACTATTCCACAAAGGGCCATGTGGCTGCAGGTTTTATCAAGAGCACACCATTTGACCGATCAGCTGATTAAATGAATCAAGTCTGGTGTGCTCCTGCTTGGTTGGAATGAAAACCTGCAGCCACATGATGTTTGTGGAATAGTTTAGACACCCCTGCTTTCTGTGTAATCATGACTCAACTACCAAGACACTCCTTATTCCTTATTTTTATTCCTGCAAACCATTTTCCAAATCATCAAATCATCAGATATAAGATTGATTTCCTTTTCTGCACACATCGCTGCACTGACTGACCTGTTCAATCACTTTAGTTTGTTTAGAAACGCTCCAAACACTAATAACAGCCTCAGGTTTTCAGTCTTTATACATATTTGCACGTTTTGAGTCTTTTTTTTTTTTTTAAGAAAGAAAAAGTCAAAATTCTCTGATCCTCTTTAATGTGAATAATTTCTGGTCTACAGAAGAGTGTTAGGGCCACTGAAAAATAAATAAATAGAATTCAGAGAGTGTTGTAGGGGAGCGTATCCCAGCAGGACAGCAGGATGAATATACGTCTCTGTTCTCTTCTGTTCATCATATCATCATGTCTGTCCGGTGAGATCTGTCACTTCTCGGCAGGTGTGGCGTGTGAGCGTGAGAGCAGCTTGAAATGCATGTGTCTCAGTCAGGGCCAATGCCTAAGACTTGACAGGTCTGAAATGTATTTGGTATCCATGGCAACCATAGACTTGTCTGTCAAGATTTGATTTCGATCATATTGGTTGTAAATTTAGATATTTTCGGGTTGTATGCAGCAGAGACCCGAGTCTCCTGCACTAATGATGTCCACTCAAGTCCACTCTTCTATATAGTGCCATTGTACTAGTTCTGTACTAGATGATGTTGAACATATAAGTTTATAACAGGGGTCATACCTCAAAGCTAAACACATTTTTAATTCTGCTAAATTAAATGTAAGCACGAGTCAATGACTTGGATCAAGATTTACTAAGTATTAGTACTTTGTGGCAGAAAGAAGGTAAAAAGTATACTAAAGTACAAGGAAGGAGAGGAGGAAGAAGGAAGGAAAGGAGGGAGGGAGGAAGAAGGAAGGAAGGAAAGAAAGGGGGAGGAAGGATGGAAGGGAGGAAGAAGGAAGGGTGGGAAGGAAGGGGGGAAGAAGGAAGGAAAGGAGGAAGGAAGGGAGGAAAGGAGGGAGGGAGGGAGGAAGGAAGGAAGGGAGGGGGGAAGGATGAAGGGATGGATGGGAAGAGGAGGGAGGAAGAAGGAAGGGAGGAAGGAGGGAGGGAGGAAGGAGGGAGGGAAGAAGGAAGGGATGGAAGGGAAAGGAGGGAGAGAAGGAGGAGGAGGAAGAAGGAGGAGGGAGGGAGGAGGAAAGGAGGAGGGGGGAAGGAAGGGGGAAAGGAGGGGGGAAGGAAGAAGGGATGGAAGGAAAGGAGGAAGAAGGAGAGGGAGGAAGGAATGAAAGAGGAAGGGAGGAAAGGAGGAAGGAAGGGAGGAAGGAAGGAAATAAAAAAAGTATACTAAAGTACAAGTATAAGCTTTAGTATTTAAGTATAAGTCTTAGTATTAATGTTCTTAGTCTTTTCAGTATGAGCCAATTATACTCACTATTTTATTTTTAACTATATAAAATATAGTATATAAAAAGTAAACTTCAAGTATACTGCCTCAGTTTTAGTATAAAATAGGTATACTGGTAGTACACTACTGGTAGTACACTTGAATAAACTACTTTGTGCTAAGGGGAGGAAGTAATGAAAAATATCTTCACACTTGATTAAAAGCAAAAACACTGAATGAGAAAACTGTGAAATTAACTTTTAATAAAATGTTTGTTTTACTTTCCATCTGTAAAATCATCTCTAAACATTTCTGCTACAAGCTGAAAATAACTGTGGGATTAGTTTTACTGTGTTTACTGACACAGTGTTCCCCATTTGGCAACTCGTAATTCCTACATGACTTGAATGCATCGTTTAGTCCCGTTAGTATAATTGAACTGAAGTCGACTGTAAGTTCAGACAAAACATCATAATTATCATTTTATAGAATAAATAGAGCTGTAAAAAAAATGTTTATGAGATATGTAAGACGACCTCACACACACACACACACACACACACACACACACACACACACACACACACACACACACACACTTCCTCCCTCATTGTCTCTCCTGTGGGATACAGCTTTGGCACTTCTCCTCGGTCCATTCAGCTCCGGTGTTTAATTAAGTCGTTTTTCTGTTGGAGGAGCTTTTCTCGGAGCCTCTGACAAACTGTTTCGTCACCGTGTGTACGATTAGATTAGAAACACGTCTGCTGGAACCAAAACGGGCTCCGCTTGGAACAGATGCTTTATACATGAGGAAATGTGTGTGAGGAAGAGGAGGAGGAAGAAGAAGAGGAAGAAGGAGGAAACTCTCTGCCCTCCTCACTGATGAGCAGATATTCAGTGTAGAAAAAGTCTGAAGCTGCTTTAGTGAGGAAGGAAGGAAGGAAAGGAAAGGAGTAAGGAGTAAGGAAAGAAGGAAAGGAGTAAGGAGGGAGGAAGGGAGGGGGTAAGGAGGAAGGAAGTAAGGAAGGATGGAAGGAAAGGAGTAAGGAGGGAGGAAGTAAGGAAGAAAAGGAAGGAAAGGAAAGGTGTAAGGAAGGGAGGAAAGAAGGAAGGAGAGAAGGTAGGGAGTAAGGAAGGAAGGAAGGAAGGTATGGAGTAAAGAGGAAGGAAGGAAGGGAGGAAGGAAAGGAGTAAGGAGGGAGGAAGGAAGGAAGGAAAGGAGTAAGGAGGAAGGAAGGAAGGAAAGGAAAGGAGAAAGGAAGGAAAGAATTATATTATATTATATAGTCTGTTCACTATTATCAGTACTTTGCTGAGTTTGTTTCTTACGTACGGAGATTAACAAGCAACACAAGCTCTGGCTGCTTGGTTTGAGTCTGCAGAGGCTCAGAGCATCACTGCAGGTCTGTGAGTGTTTCTCTGTTAGCTCTGTGTTAGCATGAGAGGTCAAAGGTCAGAGGTCAGAGGTCAGAGGTCAGGGAGTCGTATCACAAGCGTGCATGAAAAGCCCAATTTCTGCATAATAATTGAAGAACTAATGTAACACAAGTGACTGTAATGTGATTACACCAGAGATGGGAGTAAGTCACACATATGCAAGTCTCAAGCAAGTCCCAAGTCAAGTCAAGTCATAGAAATATAATAAGCTGGAAGACAACCGTCTTAAAACTTTAAGAGACTGCAGCTTAAGTTTTATGTAGCCCTCCTTTGCACAAAAGGGCTAACAAATAGAGGGAGGGGATATAAGGCTAAAGGATAATTATAAATACTCACTAGGACCAGCAGCTAACGTTAGAGACATTACTTACTTTTCTTTGTGTCGTCGGAAATGGCGGATGAAATTTGACGTGGTGCTGGATGTGTCGGATATTTTTGCGCTGCACACATTGCACACGGCGAATCGTTTCTTTTGTTGAGTTGAACAGTCTTTAAATCCACATTTATGATTTTGGGAACACTGGCTGCACTTTCCATCTTCCAAACCCCGACCGCTCTACTGTAGATGGCGGGCGCATCACCTAGTGGAGAGATTACTGGTTGCCAGGTTCGCCCACATGCAACAGGAAACATCCAATCGAAAATATATATTTTTATAATTATTCACCAATTAACCAAGACAGCAATGACTTGTCGAGTCATTGCATGCAAGTCTTAGTCAAGTCTCAAGTCATGAGTAGCAAGTCCAAGTCAAGTCAAGTCTTTTCTCACTGTTGATCAAGCAAGTCACAAGTCCTCAATCTGGCGACTTAAGTCTGACTCGAGTCAAGTCACTAGACTCGAGTCCCCCATCTCTGTATTACACTGACTTTGTTTATTAATCTGCTGATTGTTTTCTTGATGAATCGATTAATTGTCCGGTCCATAAAAGAAACATAATAACATGTTATTATTATTTCTTAAAGTTCAAAGCAACGACTTCAAACATTCAAAGATGCACAAAGAAGCTTCAAGGTCTTACTATTGAGAAGCTGTAACGACTGAATATTTGGTATTTTCACACAAAAAAAGGCAAAAATGATTATTTAATTATTATAATAGTTGCTCTCTAACCCAGTTAACCCTTTATTGGGCAAATAACTATATTTGGTAACTTCTGTAAATATCCCAAAATATCCTTCCTTCCTTCCTTCCTTCTTTCCTTCCTTCCTTTCCTTCCTCCCTGCCTTCTTTCTTCCCTTCTTCTTTTCTTTTCTCCCTCCCTCGTTCCTTATTTCCTCCGTCCTTCCTTCCTTTCCTTCCTTCCATCTGTCCTTCCTCCCTCCCTCCTTCTCTCCTTCCTTCCTTTCCTTCCTCCCTGCCTTTTTTCTTCCCTTCCTCTTTTCCTTTCTCCCTCCCTCGTTCCTTATTTCCTCCGTCCTTCCTTCCATCTGTCCTTCCTCCCTCCCTCCTTCTCTCCTTCCTTCCTTTCCTTCCTCTCTGCCTTCTTTCTTCCCTTCCTCTTTTCCTTTCTCCCTCCCTCATTCCTTATTTCCTCCGTCCTTCCTTCCTTTCCTTCCTTCCATATGTCCTTCCTCCTCCCTCCTTCTCTCCTTCCTTCCTTTCCTTCCTCCCTGCCTTCTTTCTTCCCTTCCTCTTTTCCTTTCTCCCTCCCTCGTTCCTTATTTCCTCCGTCCTTCCTTCCATCTGTCCTTCCTCCCTCCCTCCTTCTCTCCTTCTTTCCTTCCTCTGTCCTTCCTTCCTTCCTTCCTTCCTTCCTTTCCTTCCTTCCATCTGTTCTTCCTCCCTCCCTCCTTCTGTCTTCCCTTCCTTCTTTCCTTCCTCCATCCCCCTTTCTTCTTCCTTCCTTCCTTCTTTCTTCCCTTCCTCCCTCCCTTCTCTCTTTCTTTCCTCCCCCCTCCTTCCTTCCTTCCTTCCATCTTCCTTCCTTCCTTCCTTCCTTCCTTCCTTCCTTCCTTCCTTCCTTTCAATGAGTGTCCTATAAAGGGTTAATATACTAATCATTGCAGATTGTGTTGGATGTTGTGAGAGCGAACACATTTAACACATCTGTTGTTACAAAAGACAGAAGCTTTGTTTAAGGAATCATGTAAGTTTATTCCCTGTGTGAGATAAGATAAGAAGTACTTTATTAATCCCTTAAAGGGGAATTCTCACAAACAGCAGGAAACATCCAGACTCAGGCAGTACAGGTTAAGAGCAAAGCATCACTTCAACATCAATCAAACAATCAAACAATCCACAACACTCAGTAATGTTCATTAACCCTTTATAGGACATTCATTGGAAGGAAGGGAGGAAGGCAGGAAGGAAGGAAGGAAGGAAGGAAGGAAGGAAGGATGGAGGAAAGAAGGAAGGAGGGAGGGAGGAAGGGAAGAAAGAAGGAAGGAAGAAGAAACAGGGATGGAGGAAGGAAAGAAGGAAGGGAGGAGAGAGGGAGGAAGAACAGATGGAAGTAAGGAAAGGAAGGAAGGAAGGATGGAGGAAGGAAAGAAGGAAGGAAGGAGAGGAGGAAGGACTGATGGAAGTAAGGAAAGGAAGGAAGGACGGAGGAAATAAGGAACGAGGGAGGGAGAAAGAAGGCCGGGAGGAAGGAAGGAAAGAAGGAAGGAAGGAAGGATATTTTGGGATATTTACAGAAGTTACCAAATATAATTATTTGCCCAGTAAAGGGTTAAAATAAAGCAGCTTCTAAATGTTTCTATAGAGAAGCTTAGAATGGCTGCTCCTTATTATACAGGATGGTTAGATGTGTCTAATAAATCCTTTTATCATAATCTGTGTCAGACTGGACAGTATCAGTCAGCTGTTAGACTTTAGGATGAATGTGTGATCAATCGAAGCGCTACAATGGAAATATAGAAACCAGAGTCAAAGTAATAAAACTCGAGTGTGTTCAGACTTATTAAACACACAAAGAAAGGAGGGAGAGAGGAAGGAAGGAAGGAGGAAAGCAGGAAAGGACGAAGGAAGGAAGGGAGGAAAGGAGGAAGGAAGGAAGGGAGGAAAGGAGGAAGGGAGGAAAGGAGGAAGGGAGGAAAGGAGGAAGGAAGGAAGGGAGGAAGAAGGAAAGGAAGGAAGGAGGAAAGGAGAGAGGAAGGAAGGAAGGAAAGGAGGAAGGAAGAAGGGAGGAAAGGAGGAAGGAAGGAAGGAAGGAAGGAAGAGGAGGAAGGAAGGGAGGAAGAAGGAAAGGAGGGTTAGAGGAAGTACAGACAGAACATACATCTTCTTGTAAGGACTATATAATTACGTACAATGAAAAGTTGCCAAATCACAAAAAGATATAAAAGAAAAATACAAAAAAACCCCAAAGAAACCAAAGACTGGGGTTTTTATAAGGTGCAAGTAGAAAGTCATTTTATAGATCACCAGTCATACAATTAAAAATAACAGAGAAGCTACAGTAGGGAGGAGCAAAGTCTTAGACCAGGGGTGTCAAACATGAGGCCCGTGAGCCAGAACTGGCCCGCCGAGGCTTCCGATCCGGCCCACTTTCCTTCTTGTCTTCTTTTCCTTCCTACCCTCCTGTCATCTGTCCTTCTTTCCTTCCTTCCTTCCGTTCTTCCTCCCTAATCCCTTTTCTTTCCTTCTTTCCTTCCTTTTGTCTTTCCATCCCTCCTTCCTTTCCTTCCTAACCCCTTTTCCTTCCTTCCTTTTGTCTTTCCATCCCTCCTTCCTTTCTTCCTAACCCCTTTTCCTTTCTTCCTTTTGTCTTTCCATCCCTCCTTCCTTTCCTTCCTAACCCCTTTTCCTTTCTTCCTTTTGTCTTTCCATCCCTCCTTCCTTTCCTTCCTAACCCCTTTTCCTTTCTTCCTTTTGTCTTTCCATCCCTCCTTCCTTTCCTTCCTAACCCCTTTTCCTTCCTTCCTTTTGTCTTTCCATCCCTCCTTCCTTTCCTTTCCTAACCCCTTTTCCTTCCTTCCTTTTGTCTTTCCATCCCTCCTTCCTTTCCTTCCTAGCCCCTTTTCCTTCCTTCCTTTTGTCTTTCCTTCCCTCCTTCCTTTCCTTCCTAACCCCTTTTCCTTTCTTCCTTTTGTCTTTCCACCCCTCCTTCCTTTCCTTCCTAACCCCTTTTCCTTTCTTCCTTTTGTCTTTCCTTCCCTCCTTCCTTTCCTTCCTAAGCCCTTTTCCTTTCTTCCTTTTGTCTTTCCATCCCTCCTTCCTTTCCTTCCTAACCCCTTTTCCTTCCTTCCTTTTGTCTTTCCTTCCCTCCTTTCTTTCCTTCCTAACCCCTTTTCCTTCCTTCCTTTTGTCTTTCCTTCCTCCTTTCTTTCCTTCCTAACCCCTTTACCTTCCTTCCTTTTGTCTTTCCTTCCCTCCTTTCTTTCCTTCCTAACCCCTTTTCCTTTCTTCCTTTTGTCTTTCCATCCCTCCTTCCTTTCCTTCCTAACCCCTTTTCCTTCCTTCCTTTTGTCTTTCCATCCCTCCTTCCTTTCCTTCCTAACCCCTTTTCCTTCCTTCCTTTTGTCTTTCCACCCCTCCTTCCTTTCCTTCCTAACCCCTTTTCCTTTCTTCCTTTTGTCTTTCCATCCATCCCTCCTTCCTAACCCCTTTTCCTTCCTTCCTTTTGTCTTTCCATCCCTCCTTCCTTTCCTTCCTAATCCCTTTTCCTTTCTTCCTTTTGTCTTTCCATTCCTCCTTCCTTTCCTTCCTAACCCCTTTTCCTTCCTTCCTTTTGTCTTTCCATCCCTCCTTCCTTTCCTTCCTAACCCCTTTTCCTTTCTTCCTTTTGTCTTTCCATCCCTCCTTCCTTTCCTTCCTAACCCCTTTTCCTTTATTCCTTTTGTCTTTCCATCCCTCCTTCCTTTCCTTCCCTCCTTTCTTTCCTTCCTATCACTTTTACCTTCTTTCCATCCTTGTTTCCTTCCTTCCATCCTTCCTTCCTCCCTTCCATCTTTTTATTGGTCCGACCTACATGAGATCAAATTTGGCTGTATGTGGCCCTTGAACAAAAATGAGTTTGACACCTTTGTCTTAAACAGATCTGTCCAACTATTCTGCTGAAATAGAAGGAAAATAACCCACCAGCCAGTTTATTCTGCATCATTTACTGTCCTGTTCTCATTGGTAACCCTAACCCTCATTGGTCTCTATATTTTGTATATTTTTGGGTCTTTAATTGTTTTGCCTCTGGCGGTTTCTGGTCACCAAAGATAATTGAAGCTGTTGTTGAAGGACGAGTCTGACAGCGAGATCCAGGACACTGTTTTTAATTGGCAACCAAATATTTCATCATGTTTCTGTAAAATACCCAGAGTAAGAGTAAGAGTAAAGATAACCAACCGTTTCATTCCAGTGTGTGGTATTATTCAGTAGAGCCGACCGATACGGGATTTTAGGGGCTGATGCTGAAATTAGGAAGCAAAACACAGAATATTTACATTAACCAACATTTTATTTTGTACTGATTCCTTTAAATGTGCTTACTAAACCCTTGGATATTAATTTATTACAGTTTAACATTTAGGGTTATGGTATAAAGTGACATCAATGCACATACACATTCAGATATTACACTTGAAGAAAAAGGATCAAACATACATAAAATGCTGCTGATATAACTAATAAAACATATTATACAGGTTTAAAATGTATATAGACATATTTAACAACTATTTTTAAAAGGTTAGGTTAACATATTCTTCACAGCTCCAACTCTTTATTAATATTCTGAGTCTCTACTGGAATAAAAACTACTACTGGTCCTTTATGCAGCCGCTCAGTTCAGCCTCTGTCTATTAACAGGCTGTTTTAGCTCCTGTCTCTTTAAGGCCCCCCCCCCCCCCTCCTCTCCTCTGCTCTGATTGATCGGCTTCAGGAAGCTTCTACTTAAACCAGGCGGGGAGTTCTGGTCCTCTGAAATGAGGCCAATGCGGAAGTAACTTAGAGCTGCATTCTATCAAAAGGCCACCAGGGGGCGACCGTCTCTATACAAGTCAATGGAGAATTCACCAACTTCTCACTTGATTTCTAACCTCAGTAAACGTTTTCAAAATGTGTTTATGGTCTCAATCGCTAGTTTAAAGCCTTCTTCAATACAGTATGATGTTCATTTGGGACATTTTGGCCTCCCTGATTTTATATGTGACGATAAAGCAGGGTATGCATTAGGGCGTGGCTACGTCCTGATTGACAGGTTGATTGACCAATGTCCTCGAGACCCAGCCCTCGTAACGATAGCAACCTCCCCCCTCTGCCCACGGCCCCGCCTCATGCAAAATTTTCAAGATGGCGCTGCCTAGATTAGAAACTATTGGCTTCCGAGCAGCAATCCACAAACCAATGGGTGACGTCACGGATGTTACGTCCATTTCTTTTTTTTTTATATTTTTGGGGGGGTTTTGCCTTTTAGTGTACAGGTCAGTAGAGAGAGACAGGAAATGGGAGGCAGTGACACGCAGCGGGATTCGAACCAGGGTCGCCTGCAGCGAGGACTGTAGCCTGAACACATGGGGCGAGTGCTCTACCCACTGAGCTAAACACTGCCACTCGTCCATTTCTTTTATACAGTCTATGATTCAGAGTGAATCCATGTGTGCTGAAGCTTCCTCTCTTTTATCCGGTTACTCGGAGTCACAGCGCGGTCGGGATCGAGTGTATAACAGTTTGATTGGCGGTTGAGTTTCCGTAAACACGCGGCCACCTGGACCTCGCTTCATTTAGGAAAGTCCCGATCTCTGCTGGAGCAACACGAGATTTATAAGAGCAGGATACACACTGCTGCTTTGTTCTGTGATTGATGCTAACAGGACTCACACACTACTGTACGTTTAACGCTTCCAAACGGTCCTGACTTTAACTTTCCGCCGAGCCAACACTTAAAGTAAATCATGCTTCATGTTCTTCTTCAATCAGACGTAAAGCTGAGGCTCATACAGCTCACAGGAGAGGTTTTAAAATAAATAAAACATCTCTGAAATGGTTGTGTTGGAGCCGTCCCTTTCTCTATTCCCCCTCCTCCTCTTTAAATCTTCCTCTTCCTGTAAACAAGTGGCAGTGAGTAGGAGCTCTTTGTTTAAACTTCCCCGACTCTCCCCGAGTGTTTGGAGCTGCAGGCTGACGGAGGTGACGGAGGCCGGGCACAGGAACAGACCACTGGGGGGTTTTTTTTGGTAGATTGATGCAACAAGCAGAGGTTGGCAGGGAGCAAACATCGGGCAGGTACCCAGCAGACGTTTAGAGGTTGAATAGGTGTTGATGGGAGCGACTGCGTCAGCGCTGAGAGCTGCTGTAAACACAACAAAGGGAGAGAAAGCTGAGACGACATCTGCAGTCGTTCAGAGTCTTTGTGGAGTCAAGAAACCAACATTTGTCTGTTTTACTGCACTGTACACCTGGTAAAGCTTCTTTCACCCAGATAAACCAACCAAACTGAAATATCGAGACCAGGGGTGTCAAACATACGGTCCGAGGGGCCACAACAGGCCCACAAAGGGGGTCCAATGTGGTCCACAGAATATAATGATTTCATATTGTATTCATATTTAAACCATTCTTATATTGAACATTGACTCTAAATCTAATCCAGACATTTCATCTTTCTCTTGTAAGTTTCAAATTTGAAGCCCCTCGTTCCACATTGACGTAGAAGAATGAAACTTGGTGTGTTTATGTATCAGGTCAAGATAAACAAAAAAGCCTCTTGGAGTCAAACTCTCAGTCTAACAAGAATTTAGCTGTCTTGTGTTTAATTTGGTTTGTTTCCAGGTCTCGTACTTTAACTTAGACTAACTTAAATCACAACTCTCTATTCCACCTTTAACCTACTGCTTCAGAGGTTTATTTTCCCACCCTGAGCAGAATATAATGAATACATCTTGTGTTCATATTTAAAAGATTCTTATATTGAAGATTGTGCAAAATGTTGTCAATCAGTAGTTTCTGTGCAAAATAATCTGTAAAAGACTTGAGACATAATATTGAAATTGCACAAATTTTTCTTCAGACATCTCAGGCTGCTCATCTGATTTGTAAAAAGATGGTTTATTATAGTAAAGTTACATTATATTAGGCATGGGATGATAACCGTGTTCAAGGTATACCGCGATTTGAAAAAGCCACGATAACCGAAACCGCAACATTTTCTGTCTTACCGTTCCTGAGGTATGAGCTGTTTTCAGTCTGGTCAAAGACAGGAAGTGCTGGTCAAAGACAGGAAGTGCTGGTCAGAAATCCCTCAGGTGGTGCAGCTGCAGTGTAGAGTATCACGACCCCTCACACTGTCATTACAGATTCAGGTTAAATTAACATGTCTGTCTTTATTTTTCTTCCTTTGAGGAACATTTTAGATCTGTAATCACAATACCACCATACCATGAAACCATGATATATTTTTTATTGGTTATCATACCGCCAGAATCTCATACCGGCCCATGCCTACATTATATATTTATATTTATTAAGTTATTATGTTATTATTGTTTTACTGGTTTGGCCCACCTGAGATCAAATGGGACTGTATGGTGGCCCTTTTAGTAAAATGAGTTTGACATCCCTGATCTAGACTAATATTTGATGAGTTGATGTTAAATCTAATCCAGACATTTCATCTTTCTCTTGTACATTTCAAATTTGAAGCCCCTCGTTCCACATTGACGTAGAAGAATGAAACTTGGTGTGTTTATGTAGCAGGTCAAGACCCACAAAAAAGCCTCTTGGAGTCGTACTCTAAGTCTAACAAGAATGTGGCTGTCTTGTGTTTAATTTGCGATTTTGGCTCAGTTTTGGTCATTTCCAGGTCTCGTACTTTAACTAACTTAGACTGAGCAGAATTATGAAATGTTGAGTTATTATAACATGAGCAAAAAAGTTTATTTAGGATTGAAAAGTAATGTAGAAAATAAACGGCTATATTAATAATAATGTAACAAAGTGCTTTATATTTGAATAATTGAAATAAACAAGTACAGCAAGTTAAAATCATAAGCATAGAATACGAAGAGATGAAAGTTAAACAAAAGTCTAAAACACAGATGAACTAACAGCTTTGTGGTAAAAGTTTGTTTTAAGTTCTCTTTAACCCTTAAACAGACAACGTGCACCAGGAGATACAGACTCTTTAACCTTCCTGTTGTCCTCCCGGGTCCTTCCTCTGTCCTTCCTTCCTTCCTTCCTTCCTTCATCTGTCCTTCCTCTGTCCTTCCCTCCTTCCTTCCTTCCTTCCTTCCTTCCTTCCTTCCTTCCTCAGATCTAAGTTCAGCTGTTAGGGTAAATGTTCCCTCCTTCTGTCCTTTCTTCCTTCCTTCCTCCCTCCCTTCCTTCCTCCCTCATTTCCTTCCTTCTTCCTCCCTCCTTCCTTTCCTTCCTTCTTCCTCCCTCCCTTCCTTCCTCCCTCATTTCCTTCCTTCTTCCTCCCTCCTTCCTTTCCTTCCTTCTTCCTCCCTTCCTTCCCTTCCTCCCTCCTTTCCTTCCTTCTTCCCTCCATTCCTTCCTTCCTTCCTTCCTCCATCCTTCCTTTCCTTCCTTCCCTTCCTCCCTCCTTTCCTTCCTTCTTCCCTCCATTCCTTCCTACCTTCCTTCCTTCCTCCATCCTTCCTTTCTTTCCTTCTTCCTCCCTTGCTTCCCTTCCTTCTTCCCTCCTTTCCTTCCTTCCTTCCTTCCTTCCTTCTTTCCTTCCTTCCTTACTTTAGGTGCAAATGACATAACTAGTAAGGCCTGTTTAAGGGTTAAAAAAAATGTGCACTGAGGATATGAGGCGTTTTGAGTCACTACAGTCTTGTAAAACATGACAGGAATAGTTTATCGACTCGCTGAGGTTTTATGGGACAGTTGTGTCTCTGGATTAGTAGATATAGAGACGAGAGGTCCGACTCTTTTTACTGACTCAAGTTTTTATGAGTTATTCACTAAAGAGAGTCGAGTTTTAGAGTCACTGAGTCACTGAGTCAGACACAAATAAATAAATCTCATGAGATATTTAACGTGAGTTTGGACGTTGTGGTTGGTTCCTGCAGCCAGAGTCAGACCTTCAGCTCCAGACTGGACGGTTGCTTTTCTTACAGGTTAATACAGTTATTAACGTGATGTATCTCCACAAGCACAGTTAATGTAAGAGTAGAGCTAAAGTGTCAGGTTAACGTAGGAGCGAGTCAGTGATCTGAGCTCTCTGTCTGGCTAACAGCTGTCTTTATGCATCAAATACAAACAGTGCAGATGAATTATTGAGCAGACTTTCAGTTTGTTTCGACTATAATCTGCATTTTACTCACTTTTATGTGCAGGGAAACACAACAGTGATGGCAGTGACGGGTCTGCTGCTGTCTTTATGATGAAGGAACCTGTCAGCCAGAGCAGCGCTGTGACTCTCTGATGTGTTTGTAAAAGTTTTTGGACAATAACAAATGAATAAGATATATCAGACTTTGATACACACACACAATACTTGTTAGTAGGTCAGTTCAGTCCTTTTAAAAAAACTTCTGCAGGTTAAATTTTCTTTTAAACACATTAAATAGGTCATAAATGTATTTCTAAAAAAAGGTGTAAAAAGCATTTCAACCATTTAGATTTGAATTGTGGAGCTAGGATTAGCATAAACCCGCCCCTGCTGCTGTAGAGGTAGAAATACATTCAGCACACACTACTACTACTACAGTCTACAGTTAGCCAGTTAGCTGAGTTAGCCACCGAGCTAATCGCCGAGCTAGCCGCCGAGTTAGCAGCAGAAAGCTCTCAGACGTAGCGTCCATGTTTCTGGTAGAGGTGGTGACTTTGATTGACAGGTGACACTTGGTAGGGGGCGGGGCTTCAGCGTTTGGTAGCAGAGAAAGAGGCTGATTTTTACACAACTTTGAAGCCTAATTTCATATATTTGGCGATTTTTTTAATCATTCAAATTTGGCAGGGTGGTTAACAACACACTTTTCTGTGGTATGTCAAACTCACAACACATATTTATTCTGACTTTACAGACTTTAAAGAGTCTCTATAAACAGACTTGAACATACAGGTTACAAACAATCCATAATGATGAACATCTAATTGTCTCGTCCTTGAATATAATAATATAATCAAATATTTAATAAGTTCTCCACTATTTCAAACCTGAATTACAGATAAAACATCAGCTTATATTGTACATGTGTGAGTCAAGAAAACACTTCCTTCTTATTATTTAGCTGACACCGTACTGTTACAGAAAACGGACTAAAAACAAAACCAAACGTGACAAAGAGCAGATTCTTCCTGAACATGGCGCCTGGCTGAGTGTCTGCTGCTGCTGCTGCTGCTGCTGATGGAAACTCTACAACATCAGATCCATTATTCATCAGCTCTCCCACCGGGACAGATCATTTGTTTCTGACTACAGATACAAGTCACACATGAGGTCATACACACACACACACACACACACACACACACACACACACACACACACACACACACACGGAGGGCTGTTCAGTCTTATCACAGTGAAGCTGGTGTTGGTGGAAGCAAACCAGAGATGATACACTACTGTTAAAGGTTAAAACCATGACTACACACACACACACACACACACACACACACACACACACACACACACACACATACACACACACACACACATGTTGACTGACAGGTGGAGGCCAACTTGTTAAATTTACTAAGTCAAACTTGTAAAGTGTTAAAGTTTCTATAATAGTAAAATATTTGAAGGTGTTTTTAAGATTCATATTAAAATAATATCGCTGAATAATATTTCTTCAAAGTAGATCCGACGTCTTTAAACAGTCTTTAAAGGATCATTCTGGTGTTTCTCTTTTTAAAATCTAACCTTATTGGTGAAATAACAAACACGGCAAACAAGGAGCAGACATAATGAATAATAGACAATAGACGTAATATAAGACAGGTAGATGGTGTGTGTGTGTGTGTGTGTGTGTGTGTGTGTGTGTGTGTGTGTCAGAGGAAGTTACATGGAGGGAAATCGGTCCCATCTCCATTCTGAGTGTTTTTGGTTGTGGTTTGGTGATTGTTGGTGTGAGCAGAAACACTTTGGTAGTAGAAGTACAAAAAACCTCAGATAGAGGAAGGAAGGAAGGAAGGAAGGAAGGAAGGAAGGAAGGAAGGAAGGGAGAGAAGACAGGAAGGGAAGATGGAAGGAAGTAAGGAAAGAAGGAAGAGAAGAAGGAAGGAAGGAAGGCAGGAAGAAAGGAAGGATGGAAGGAAGAGAAGAGAGGAATGTAAGTAAGAAAAGGAAGAAAGGAAGGGAGGAAGGAAGGAAGAGAAGAATGAAGGAAGGCAGGCAGGAAGGAAGAGAAGAGAGGAAGGAAGGAAGGATGGATGGATGGATGGATGGATGGATGGATGGAAGGAAGAGAAGAGAGGAAGGAAGGAAGGATGGAAGGAAGAGAAGACAGGGAGGGAGGATGGAAGTAAGAAAAGGAAGAAAGGAAGGCAGGCAGGCAGGAAGGAAGGAAGGAAGGAAGGGAAGAGAGGAAGGAAGGAAGGCAGGCAGGAAGGAAGAGAAGAGAGGAAGGAAGGAAGGAAGGATGGATGGATGGAAGGATGGATGGAAGGAAGAGAAGAGAGGAAGGAAGGAAGGATGGATGGAAGGAAGAGAAGACAGGGAGGGAGGATGGAAGTAAGAAAAGGAAGAAAGGAAGGCAGGCAGGCAGGAAGGAAGGAAGGGAAGAGAGGAAGGAAGGATGGAAGGATGGAAGGATGGAAGAAAGACAGGGAGGGAAGATGGAAGGAAGGCAGGCAGACAGGCAGGAAGGAAGGAAGAGAAGAGAAGAGAAGAGAGGAAGGATGGAAGGATGGAAGAAAGAAAAGACAGGGAGGAAAGATGGATAGATAGATTCCTTTTATTTTCATTGCATAAAATACAACAAAATTCAAAACCCAAGGCAGAGAACGGAGCTCCATTAAAAAGTAATAAATATTAAAATAATAAGGCGAGATAAAATACACACACACACACACACACACACACACTCAGTCATACACACACACACTCAGTCATACACACACACACTCAGTCATACACACACACACTCAGTTATACACACACACACTCAGTCATACACACACACACACTCAGTCATACACACACACACACTCAGTCATACACACACACACTCAGTCATACACACACACACACTCAGTCATACACACACACACTCAGTCATACACACACACACTCAGTCATACACACACACACACACTCAGTCATACACACACACACTCAGTCATACACACACACACACACTCAGTCATACACACACACACTCAGTCATACCAGTGCCAACATATTTCATATTCACAGTAATATTGCACAAGTTGATTTATTGCATACATAATAATAGAAAGATTTAAATTACAGGAGGAGTATTGATGAGTTCATTATAAAACATTGGTTCACTGCAGATTTAGTTATATTCAATCTGAAGTTGTGAGATGATAAATGAAGCCAGACTGGATTAAACCTTCGCATGACAGATAAATCCCATTCATAACGGAGCTTTAGATATCACGTCATGCATCAACCTGCTGAAAGACTCTTCAGTGAAGTGAAGCTTTTATTCAAGGTGAATAACGTGGGCAGGATTTATTGGTGATTAGCAAAAACCCGCTCCTGCTGCTGTAGAGTAGTAAATACATTCAGCACACACTACTACTACTACAGTCTACAGTTCGCCAAGCCAGCCGCCGAGCTAGCAGCCGAGTTAGCCGCCGAGCTAGTAGCTGAGTTAGCTGCCGAGCTAGTAGCTGAGTTAGCCGCCGAGTTAGCTGCCGAGCTAGCAGTTGAGCTAGTAGCTGAGCCGCCGAGCTAGCAGCCGAGTTAGCCGCCGAGCTAGCAGCTGAGTTAGCCACCGAGCTAGCAGCTGAGTTAGCAGCAGAAAGCTCTCAGAAGTAGCGTCCATGTTTCTGGTAGAGGTGGTGACTTTGATTGACAGGTGACACTTGGTAGGGGGCGGGGCTTAATTATAAGACATTGGTTCACTGCAGATTTACTTATATTCAATCTGAAGTCGTAAAATGATAAATGAGTCCAGACTGGATTAAACCTTCGCATGACAGATAAATCCCATTCATAACGGAGCTTTAGATATCATGTCATGCATCAACCTGCTGAAAGACTCTTCAGTGAAGTGAAGCTTTTATTCTAGGTGAATAACCTGGGCAAGATTTATTGGTGATTAGCATAAACCCGCCCCTGCTGCTGTAGAGGTATAAATACATTCAGCACACACTACTACTACTACAGTCTACAGTTAGCCAGTTAGCCAGTTAGCCGCTGAGCTAGTAGCCGAGTTAGCCGCCGAGCTAGTAGCTGAGTTAGCTGCCGAGCTAGCAGCTGAGTTAGCCGCCGAGTTAGCTGCCGAGCTAGCAGTTGAGCTAGTAGCTGAGCCGCCGAGCTAGCAGCCGAGTTAGCCGCCGACCTAGCAGCTGAGTTAGCCGCCGACCTAGCAGCTGAGTTAGCAGCAGAAAGCTCTCAGAAGAAGCATCCATGTTTCTGGTAGAGGTGGTGACTTTGATTGACAGGTGACATTTGGTAGGGGGCGGGGCTTAATTGTAAGACATTGGTTCACTGCAGATTTACTTATATTCAATCTGAAGTTATGAGATAATAAATGAGTCCAGACTGGATTAAACCTTCGCATGACAGATAAATCCCATTCACAACGGAGCTTTAGATATCATGTCATGCATCAACCTGCTGAAAGACTCTTCAGTGAAGTGAAGCTTTTATTCAAGGTGAATAACCTGGGCGTTTTTTTCTACTTGTTTTGTCATGAAATAAATCGTTTTTAATTTTCCTGCCAAACTTCTTTTTTTTTTTCCATCTCATATTTTCCTGAGAGAGAAGCTGCTGGAGTCAGTTCTCCTGCCTTCATTCCTGGCGTTCATATTTCATGTGGAATCATCCTCCCAGCAGCTCTGTGTCTTTTATGTTTCAGCCTCCCTTTTAGGGTTGATGGACTCAGCCTGTAGATAATCCACAGCTTTTGTTCTTTGCCATTTATAGTTAAAAGGGAGAGATGAGAGCGGCCGGATCGATGAGGAAAACTTTCAACCCGCAGGTCTCTGTTCCGCTGCTGATGAATTTATTTTTCCACAGCTGGATCTCCCAATGTGTTTCAGCTCCCAGCAGCAGCTCTGAGGAGGATTTTCAGGTGAAAGGCAGAAGTTTTCATTTATCTAATGCCTTCAGCGCTGTGCCGAGGCGCTTTGATTACCCGTCGGTGGTCTTAAGGTGGATTCCTGGAGTTTTTCTGGAGGATCTTCTGTGTATAAAACGAGCAGGAGCACTTTGATGAATCACTCCATCTCCTGTCTGAGCCTCACAAAGGTCAAACTGTTTGGAGATGTTCCTCTCTGCTGCACTACAAACAAAAAAAACCCTGCAAACATCCTTTCAGAGAGGAGGAAGAACTTTTTAAATGCTGCCATCATTACTGCAGCTGAACATTCACGCTGTTTTTGTTCTCTTATTATTTTTATTCCTTTTCTTTATGTTGTCTTAGTTCTGTCTTATTATCAGCTCTTCAATCAGCTGTGAAGCACTTTGAACTCCACTAACCTGAATGAAAGCTGCTGTATAACAGAATACAGACAGAAAAGGTCTATTGGTGATTTCCTGTCGTACTTGGAAGTCGTAAATCTCAACAGGAATGGCCCTGAAGTCGGATTTCTGACTCGGCAGGTTGGACAAACCTCACCAGACCAGACGGTCACTCTGTGAAAGTTGTTGTAACATCCTGTTTATCAGCTGTTTTGTTAGTGTCTCATTAAATCAGCTGTACACACAGTGCTGTCCAACTTCTATCAGTGGACGTGTTGCTACGCTGTTTGTTTGAGCAGAAAAACAGCAAAATGCATTTTTATCAGCTGGTATTTCTATGAATCGCTAACCTGACTAGAACTGGTTTTCATGACTTCTAAACTTGGGTGTGACGTCATTCCCAGCTCCAACTTCCAACTTCTGAGAGAAATAGAACGAAGCATATTTAAAATGACTCCCAATATGACTGATATGACTGTTTTCAGTGTCCTCTAGAGGACAGAGGAGGAGGGGTGAGGTGTTGAGACAAAACCACTTAGTTGGTTAAGTTTAGGGGAAAGATCATGGACAGCTGAGACCCGGCGAGGTGAACAGTCGTTCTCTGCAGCAGAGACCACTTTTTGCCTTTTTACCACTACCACTACCAAACCACTACTTTTACTGTAATACTGCATACTACATCACTATAATACTGCAGTACTTTTACTGTAATACTGCATACTACATCACTATAATACTGCAGTACTTTTACTGTAATACTGCATACTACATCACTATAATACTGCAGTACTTTTACTGTAATACTGCATACTACATCACTATAATACTGCAGTACTTTTACTGTAATACTGCATACTACATCACTATAATACTGCAGTACTTTTACTGTAATACTGCATACTACATCACTATAATACTGCAGTACTTTTACTGTAATACTGCATACTACATCACTATAATACTGCAGTACTTTTACTGTAATACTGCATACTACATCACTATAATACTGCAGTACTTTTACTGTAATACTGCATACTACATCACTATAATACTGCAGTACTTTTACTGTAATACTGCATACTACATCACTATAATACTGCAGTACTTTTACTGTAATACTGCATACTACATCACTATAATACTGCAGTACTTTTACTGTAATACTGCATACTACATCACTATAATACTGCAGTACTTTTACTGTAATACTGCATACTACATCACTATAATACTGCAGTACTTTTACTGTAATACTGCATACTACATCACTCATAATACTGCAGTACTTTTACTGTAATACTGCATACTACATCACTCATAATACTGCAGTACTTTTACTGTAATACTGCATACTACATCACTATAATACTGCAGTACTTTTACTGTAATACTGCATACTACATCACTATAATACTGCAGTACTTTTACTGTAATACTGCATACTACATCACTATAATACTGCAGTACTTTTACTGTAATACTGCATACTACATCACTATAATACTGCAGTACTTTTACTGTAATACTGCATACTACACCACTATAATACTGCAGTACTTTTACTGTAATACTGCATACTACATCACTCATAATACTGCAGTACTTTTACTGTAATACTGCATACTACATCACTCATAATACTGCAGTACTTTTACTGTAATACTGCATACTACATCACTCATAATACTGCAGTACTTTTACTGTAATACTGCATACTACATCACTCATAATACTGCAGTACTTTTACTGTAATACTGCATACTACATCACTATAATACTGCAGTACTTTTACTGTAATACTGCATACTACATCACTCATAATACTGCAGTACTTTTACTGTAATACTGCATACTACATCACTATAATACTGCAGTACTTTTACTGTAATACTGCATACTACATCACTATAATACTGCAGTACTTTTACTGTAGTACTGCATACTACATCACTATAATACTGCAGTACTTTTACTGTAATACTGCATACTACATCACTATAATACTGCAGTACTTTTACTGCAATACTGCATACTACATCACTCATAATACTGCAGTACTTTTACTGTAATACTGCATACTACATCACTATAATACTGCAGTACTTTTACTGCAATACTGCATACTACATCACTATAATACTGCAGTACTTTTACTGTAATACTGCATACTACATCACTCATAATACTGCAGTACTTTTACTGTAATACTGCATACTACATCACTATAATACTGCAGTACTTTTACTGTAATACTGCATACTACATCACTATAATACTGCAGTACTTTTACTGCAATACTGCATACTACATCACTATAATACTGCAGTACTTTTACTGTAATACTGCATACTACATCACTCATAATACTGCAGTACTTTTACTGTAATACTGCATACTACATCACTATAATACTGCAGTACTTTTACTGTAATACTGCATACTACATCACTATAATACTGCAGTACTTTTACTGTAATACTGCATACTACATCACTATAATACTGCAGTACTTTTACTGTAATACTGCATACTACATCACTATAATACTGCAGTACTTTTACTGTAGTACTGCATACTACATCACTCATAATACTGCAGTACTTTTACTGTAGTACTGCATACTACATCACTCATAATACTGCAGTACTTTTACTGTAATACTGCATACTACATCACTCATAATACTGCAGTACTTTTACTGTAATACTGCATACTACATCACTATAATACTGCAGTACTTTTACTGTAATACTGCATACTACATCACTATAATACTGCAGTACTTTTACTGTAATACTGCATACTACATCACTATAATACTGCAGTACTTTTACTGTAATACTGCATACTACATCACTATAATAGAAAACACATGGAGGATAGAAGGTTTGTAACAGACTTGGTTTTCTGTTATTTGTAATTGAATAATTAGATTTTCAGTGTTAATATATTATAAACTCATGCAGTGGTGTCTCTCTACAGTAGCTGTCAGTAGATATGTTATGACAGCAGAGATGTTCGGCTCTGTGGTTTCTCTCTCTCTCTGTGTGTCTGCTGACAGATCGGGCCGGCGGTCGGACCTCTGAAGTGTAAAACACTCCAGCTGTTCGGAGTCATCGGCCAATTCATCGGCCTAATAAGTGCCCCGGGTATCTTTCGGCCTTGAGTTTAGCCTGTTTCTCTTTCTGGGTTTGGGACTGTGTTGGATTCAGACATAATTAAGTTTTTTGTCTTGGTGTTTTAAGCTTTCTATAATTCGATGTTTTTACTTTCATTCTAACTAAGCTTCAGTAACCATTTATAACCACTGCAGCAGCCTGTCTATCAGCAGTATGGGCAGTCGGTCAGCACAGACTGAAATATCGACAAGTATTAAATGGATTACTGTGAAATAATTACTGTGCTGATCCTCTGACTTTTCCTCATGTGTAAAAGGTTTCACTAATCCTGAAATATTTATATCTGCATGTAATTAATGGATTAGTGCAAAATGTTTCTGTCCCCTTAATGATGTAGTCTAATTAGTTTGGTGGTTTGGTGACATTTCCTCCTCGTCCACCATGAAGTCGATGGTTTGAGACATAATTAAGATTATATTGGATGGATTGGAATGAAGTTTGGAACAGACATTTGTGTGTTTGTGGAGCAAAGAGTACCAACGTTTACAGTACTCTACCATAGACTGTATAAAAGAAATAGACGTAACATCCGTGACGTCACCCATTGGTTTGTGGACTGCTGCTCAGAAGCCAATAGTTTCGAATCTGGGCAGCACCATCTTGAAAATTTCAGGTGCATGCTGGGAAAAAAAGAACACAGATTCTACTTATATGGGCATGAGGCGGGGCCATGGGCGGAGCGGGGAGGTTGCTATGGTTACGAGGGCTGGATCTGGAGGACATTGGTCAATCAACCTGTCAATCAGGACGTAGCCACGCCCCTAATGCATACCCTGCTTTATCGTCACATATAAAATCAGGGAGGCCAAAATGTCCCAAATGAACATCATACTGCATTGAAGAAGGCTTTAAACTAGCGATTGAGACCATAAACACATTTTGAAAACGTTTACTGAGGTTAGAAATCAAGTGAGAAGTTGGTGAATTCTCCATTGACTTGTATAGAGACGGTCGCCCCCTGGTGGCCTTTTGATAGAATGCAGCTCTAAGTTACTTCCTGGTTGGCTTCATTTCAGAGGACCAGAACTCCCCGCCTGTACTCTACTTGTCTTATAGTTCCTGTTGGCTCTTATAATAGATAATATGCCCCCCCCAAGATGAATTATAGTAACTTTAGTGTTCTCCTGACTTTCCGTCTTGCACCAACATCAGGTCAAGATTTCAGTGTGTCCCATACTTTGTCCAATACTTCCTGCAGTCTGCTCACAGATACAGTAACTGGATACCAACCAGTTAACTAGATGAAATAATGAAAGTGTGGCTCTGTGGATGAACATGTCTTATCGCTGGTCCAGACTGAAATAACTCAAAATACTGTTCCTCTCACTCTGGTGTCTCCAGACTTTGTGACTGACAGTATTTAATCTAAGGAGTACATGGTAAAGGCTCTGGGCTGAGCTGAGGTTATTAAGTTCATGCAACTGATCATAGGTGTTGCTGATGGAAGGAGGCAAACCGTTTTTGACTGTGCTCATGTATATTTTGGGCTTTATTTGTTTAGTTTTATGTGAAAAAAAACTCCACATATGTGTTTAAAAACTCACATCTTGGTTTAAAATATGATTAGATTTGCAGTAAAGGAACTAAAAGATAAACCACCGTTGCGTGACATCACCAGTATTTGGTCTTTAAAGACAGTAAAGCTCAGTCTGTCCTCAGATTAACCTGCCGTACCCTTCCAGTCTTAATGGTGGGTATTACTCAAACTGCTCCCCCCACCACCCCCCCCTCCTCTAGACCCTCGCCCTGCTTGGCATGAGGAGCACATGGGGCAGGGATTCGGGTGGATATGGAGGGGTTGGAGGGGGGGGTGTCACACATTCTGGCATGGGCACCCGTTCTCACCCCCGCAGCCTATGTGGACGTCCCGGCTCTCCCAGGGCTCGGCTAATCCTCTTATTCAGCGTCCGGCTGGAGGCAGCGGGGCTCCCACAGACCGGAGCGCCGAGCCGGCCACTCTCCGCTGAATAAACACACTGACACAGTTGTGGTCTTTTCCTCTCCGTACAGACGCTGAGCAAGAGTTCTCCATAGAATCTATTCTACTCATTCACTCTTTTTCCAGTAGAACATAAGCATGTAACCCCCCCCCCCCCCCCACCACCACCACACCACCCACCCTACACCCCAAACCCACCCACCACCCACCCTCGTACCCTTTTCTGTCCTCAAGACCTGAATTACAACCCCCCCCCCCTTCTTCTCCTCGATCACCCTCCCATCTCCACTTCCTTCTCCCAGTTCATCATACTGCAGTTTTTCTCTGCCGCTCATAGACAGATAGATAGAGAGATAGAGAGATAGAGATAGATAGATAGATAGGGAGAAAGGAAGGAAGGAAGGAAGGAAGGAAGAGAAGACAGGAAGGGAGGGAGGAAGGAAAGATGGATGGATAGAAAATGACTAAAAAGATACTCCAATTTACTAAAGAAACCCAAATGCTTCCAAAAAGAGATGAAGAAATGACTTTCTCTCTTCTCTTCTCTCAGTGCAGGTAGACTGTCATCCAGCATCTCTTTGATCCGTACCGACTCAGCCCGTTAGCTCATGCTTCGGGCTCGTTCAATAGAGTCATTTTGCAAATAAATATTGTTTTAATTTGTAACTATTGAAATGTTCACACAAGAGCTTTCATAAATTCCTACAGTGTTGGAGGTTAAAAGTTAATGACAGCGACATGAAGTGAGGAGGAGCAACACGTCTCCGGCCAAGGACACTAAGGTGCTTATAAGCATTTTAAAAGTCCAACCTATGTCTGATACGATCAGAAATTCAAATTTTTTGCTGCATGTAAACGTACTGATTGAACAACAGCAGAGGAATTAGAAATATCAGACTCTGATCCAGACACAGTACGTGTTAGTAGATCAGTTCATTGTTGGTTTGGATCCAAGAAGAAGAAGAAGAAGAAGAAGGGCAGATACTATGTAGATTCAGCCTGATGTTAAACCCTGAATTTTTGGCCTCAGACTGATTTTAGAATCAGGTTGAATTTCTGTCGGATCGGTTTTCTTTTCCAAACAGTTTGAGGTCACAACATGTCATTAAATCAGCAGAACAATCAGAGTTTTGGCTCTCAGGACGATGGCTTGAGTTTCTGTCCTGTCAGCAATCTGGGTCAACCGTCCACGATCCCATTTCTCCCAAACACAGCAGGAAGTTACAGTTAACTAAATGAGTGTGTTTTATAATCCTGAATGAAGTAAAGTGAGGAGTGGGCCGAGTTCCAAACATCTTAAACCATTAGAAGAAAAGTCAAATCCAGCGTGAGTTGTTTCATGTGGCTGTTTGTGTTCAGCTGCAGGTGTTTTCTTTGTAGTCACACAAACAAAAGGTTTCCTGCCTCGCCTCGTGTTTCAGCTGCTGTCACGACACAGAGGCGCGGTCTGAAACCCAAACCTGTGGTGTTTGAAGCGTTCGTACATGTTGGAGGACACGATGAGGATCAGACACACGGACGGACGGGACACGACGGAGCCTGTCAGAGATGATGTGATTGGTTAGATTGATGAGTTATGATGATTTTAGAGCCAAAAAAGGTTTTATTAGTGACATGATTTATGTTTATGAGACAAAAAAGAATTTTAAATAGTAAAACTAGAAAATTCCAGGGAAATTTTGAGTGCCACGGGGCTACTGCCGGGACGAGTACAGCAGAGAGTAGCACACAGAGCACAAGGCAGTAGCAACATGCACTAACTCTAAGCACTACAACACAGTGTGTACTCACACACACACACACACATGCACACACACACACACACACACACGCACACACCAGCCTGCATTTGAGCAGTAAGACTGTCAATATAATTCATATGTATATATAGAGAGAGAGAATATCAATACTAGCTCGGCCGCTACCTCAGTTAACTGGCAAAACAGACAGACAGGTAGAATTAGCCAATCACAAAAAGGTAGGTCAGTTTCTGCCCAGCGACAGGTTGCCAAGGTCAGCTAAGGCCCTGCGGTTGCTAAGGGCAGCTAAGGCCCTACGGTTGCTACGGCGATTTCAGGATCTGCCTTGAAAAAAGTCTCAAAATTCTAAAGTATTTGGCTTCTGACAAGGTCCCGAACAATTGCAAACTGTGAGAAAACCGTAACTCCTGTCCAAAAACCGAAAACACCGTGAGAGACACAGAAGCCGGCAGATTCTGACAGTGTTTATTTTATTCACATATTCCTTAAAATGAGCGAGTAAGCTCAGTGTGAACACAGAGTGAGATTCTTTTGGGAAAAAAGGAAAATTACATTAGAGTCAGTGGGGAGCGAGACAGGGATTGCCGCCAGTCTCGGCCCCCCCGTTTAAATTTTGTGCAGACCCCGCCTGTCAAAGACAGATTTTATGAATCCCGACACCTATGTCTACATTTTGACAAAAAATTATTTGTGTCCTTTTTACGGTTTGGCCGTGAGCTCGAGTTAAAAGTAAAAATTAAGGTTATTTTTTTACTGCTTCTCACACTCTAGCTAACTGCCGCTTCCACTCTAACTTTGAAGAAAAAGTGATTTCCACTCCTCGTTTGACTGCTCATAGTTTGAAAAGATTACATGTTATGTTAAAACAGTTTGGTATTTTGGAAAGCACACAAGTTTTCCTCCGTTTTAAAGTTTGAATGACGTTTCTACGTACATGTATGAGCGAGCTAGGTGACTCTGAAAAAAGGTGAATTTTTGTTGGTTTAAAAAAAAAATTCCCATTCATTTTCAATGGAGAAATTCAAAACAAAATTCAAAACGGGAGGAAGGAAGGACGGAGGGAAGGAATGAGGGAAGGAAGGAAGGAAAGGAGAGAGGAAGGAAAGAATCATCTGTTGGATTCAGGAACAGATGATCCATTTCATAAAAAGCTTAACTGAAGGGAGAATGAGCGTCTTCAAAGCCTCGTCTGCTATCTTCTTCAGGCCATCTTTTTATGAAACGTGACTGTTGATTTTGACATGAGCATTAAACCCTGCCGTTAATCTGAGCCATCAGATCCAAACATGGTCAGGCTGCAGGGCTTCTCTCGGCCTGGGCGGTTTGATCACAGCACAGCTCAGTAGAGGAAGAGTCACCTGAAACACACCGCTGACTTTTAAAGCAGAGCCAGTGGAAGGAGAAGGACAGCCGGAGCGTGGAGGAGAAATATGAGCTGAGACAGAAACACTGACAGAGAGAGAAAGAGGAGTCATTACAGCTGACATACATACAAGGACATGAAAGATAAAAGAAACACAAGACACTCTCACGAAGAATTGAGAATAGTTGCATGTAAGATAAAAATAAGCTAAAATAAAATAAGAATAGAAATGATGATGACGCAACATTTGAATTAAAAGCAGCAAATTTTAGTTGATAAAAGACAACAGCTGGTGTACATGCACCACTTTAGTACAGGAAGGAAAGGAGGAAGGGAGGACGGAGGAAGGAAGGAAGGGAGAACAGAGGAAGGGAGGAAGAAAGGGAGGACGAAGGAAGAAAGGGAGGACGAAGGAAGGAAGGGAGGGAGGATGAAGGAAGGAAGGGAGAACAGAGGAAAGAGGGAAGGAAAGGAGGAAAGGAGGAAGGAAGGACGAAGGAAAGGAGGGAGGAAGGAAGGACGGAGGAAAGAAAGAAGGAAGGAAAGGAGGGAGGAAGGTAAGAAGGGAGAACAGAGGAAAGAAGGAAGGAAAGGAGGGAGGAAGGACGAAGGAAAGAAGGAAGGAAAGGAGGGAGGAGGGAGGAAGGTAAGAAGGGAGAACTGAGGAAACAAAGAAGGAAAGGAGGGACGAAGGAAGGCAGGGGGGGAAGGATGAAGGAAAGGAGGGAGGAAGGAAGGAAGGGAGGATGGAGGAAAGGAGGGACGAAGGAAGGGAGGGAGGGAGGAACAGTCAAAACAGACGGGGTCACTTTGACATTACAGACAGAAAAACACACTTCATGTTCAGCTCCATAATGTTTAAAAACTTTCCTCCATACAAATACAGCAACATGCTTGAATTCTGATTTTTTAAACATTTTTTGTACATTACCTGCACAAAAATTAAAAAAAAAGATGCATTTTATTTCCATTTTTAGTAAACTGTGGTTCACATTATGAAAAGTCTGGTTAAAATAAATGTGAATAAGGTGTTTAAATGGGTCAATGGGATAGTGTGAAAGGGTTAAAGAAGTAGATACTGAACAGATACACACACACACACACACACACACACACACACACACACACACACACACACACACACACACACACACACACACACACACACAGTAATAGAGATGGACAGGTGTTTTGGTGTCAGATCTGTTGTTTACACAGTCTGGTTTCCATTTCCACATGAACAGAGTCGGAGCTTCTGACCCAGCTGACTTCTCTCCTGTTAGTCTGTGTGACCTTTGACCTCTGAGCCATGTTCACTGAGAAACCTTTAATCCTGCTTGATGTCCTCACACACACAACGCCACTAAATTAACACTGACACCCGTTTTTCTTGCTGTAATCATTCCTCCTGTTCCTCCACAGTCCTCCTTCTGTGGAAACATGGATTTAAAAGTTAATATGAAGCTAATATGAAGCTTCAGATCTTCATCTTCTATGTTTCAACGTTACAGTGTTTTTAAAGGAGGAGAAAGAAAGAAGAAAGAAAAAAGTAAGAAACAAACAGAGACAAAAAGAAGGGAGGAAGATGAGGAAAGAAAGAAAAAAGAAACAAAGAAGGAAAAGGAAAGCAAGAAAGAAAGAAAGAAAAGAAAGAAACAAAGAGAAACTAAGAAAGATAGAAAAAACTGAAAGAAAGAAAGACTTGCCCTCTTTGCTGGTTCAAGAAAGTGAAACCATTCCTTCCTTCCTTCCTTCCTTCCTCCCTCCCTCCCTCCCCTCCCTTCTTTTCTTCCTCTCCTCTCTTTCTTTCCTTCCTTCCTTCCCTCATTCCTCCCTCCTTTCCTTCCCTCCCTCCCTCCTTCCTTCCTTCCTTCCTTCCTGAACTGAAAGAAAGAAAAGTAAGTAAGAAAGAAAGGTAGAAAAAACCGAAAGAAAGAAAGGTAGAAAAAACCGAAAGAAAGAAAGAAAGGTAGAAAAAACCGAAAAGACAGATAGACAGACAGACAGAAAGAAATAAAAGAAAGAAAGAAAGAAAGACTTGCCCTCTTTCTGTTACTATACTTCCACCACAGCTCAACAGGAAACACTAAGAGGGAATCTGATGCTAAAAAGACTGTAAATGTGTCAGATATCACTGATATGACTAACTCACACTGTTACCATAGTAACTATAATAACTATAGTAACTCACACTGTTACCATAGTAACTATAATAACTATAGTAACTCACACTGTTACCATAGTAACTATAATAACTATAGTAACTCACACTGATGAAGCTCAATAGAAGCTGATCAGAGACTTCGTAATATATCTTCCTGATGTAAAAGAAAGGATTAGATCATTAAGCTTTGTGTCTCATTCCCACAGACTGTATAAAAGAAACAGACGTAACATCCGTGACGTCACCCATTGGTTTGTGGACTGCTGCTCGGAAGCCAATAGTTCGGATCTGGGCAGCACCATCTTGAAAATTTCAGGTGCATGCTGGGAAAAATAAAAACACGGATTCTACTTATATGGGCATGAGGCGGGGCCATGGGCAGAGCGGGGAGGTTACTATGGTTGCGAGGGCTGGCTCTCGAGGACATTGGTCAATCAACCTGTCAATCAGACGTAGCCACGCCCTAATGCATACCCTGCTTTATCGTCACATATAAAATCAGGAGGCCAAAATGTCCCAAATGAACATCATACTGCATTGAAGAAGGCTTTAAACTAGCGATTGAGACCATAAACACATTTTGAAAACGTTTACTGAGGTTAGAAATCAAGTGAGAAGTTGGTGAATTCTCCATTGACTTGTATAGAGACGGTCGCCCCCTGTGGCCTTTTGATAGAATGCAGCTCTAAGTTACTTCCTGGTTGGCCTCATTTCAGAGGACAGGAACTCCCCGCCTGCTCTGGACTCAAACTGCTGGACGAAGCAGAAACATCCTCCAGATAAAAGCTGCTTCTTGTTGAACTTCTGACCTTTGACCTCACGAACCCGACGCAGCCTGAGTGTTGGAGGGAAATGATTCAGTGAAAGAAACACAGCAGGAAAAGAAAAACGATGTCACTTCTTCTTCCCGGTGGCCTGATTGTTTCTTTATTGCTGCTCTCCGGCCGGTTAGGAGATGAAACAGCTGGAACGCGTCGCAGTAAATCACATCGCTCTCTATGTATGTTCATGCAATGATTCATGGGAAAGTAATGACATCGCTCTCTATGTATGTTCATGCAATGATTCATGGGAAAGTAATGACATCGCTCTCTATGTATGTTCATGCAATGATTCATGGGAAAGAAGCAGGAGGAGGTTTAGTTCTGCTTTGACGCTCTGTCAGTCTTTCATTCCTCAGAAACAGAAAGCTGCTGTTGTTTCTCTACATTTCAGCTTTCTTTAGATTTCAGGGATTAAAGTTTCTACACTTTAAATCCTCGCATACTGTTCCTGTACCTGGACTTTTTGCTAAAGAGACCCCAAATATACTCAAAAATGGAGATTAAAAGCATATATTTTTTAGATTTTTGTGCGGCTGATCCAAATCTGACCAGTTTTATTTAAAAATTCAATAATCAGCGTTCTTCCTATTCTATAAAATGTTCTCCTGGATCATATATAGTGATTGTGAGTGTGTTTATCCTCCATAGATAAATATAGTACTGTGTGTTTGATCTCTGACAGCTTCATTAAGGATTAATCAAACATTTATTAATGACTGACGGGGAATTCATGGATGTGAATTAATGTAGAGACTAATTATAAAGAGTTAAGTTAAATTAACGCTGCGTTCACGCTACAAGCCAAAATCCGATTTTTAGCCAACTTAGATTGGAACCAGATGCTCTTATGAAGTCTGAACAGTCATAAATCACATAAGATCCCAAACCAGATTGAAACCACCTTTGGGAGGAAGTTTGGACGGATGTGTCTGAGTCTGAACACTCATATCAGATTTGACTGTCCGTGATGTCTCTCTACGTCTCTACGCTACGTCACTCTATGAGACACCAGACCCGCTTATTCCAGTTGTTGTTGCTAGGTGATATCACTGGAGGGCTTATTCCAGTTGTTGTTGCTAGGTGATATCACTGGAGGACTTATTCCAGTTGTTGTTGCTAGGTGATATCACTGGAGGACTTATTCCAGTTGTTGTTGCTAGGTGATATCACTGGAGGACTTATTCCAGCTGTTGTTGCTAGGTGATATCACTGGAGGACTTATTCCAGTTGTTGTTGCTAGGTGATATCACTGGAGGACTTATTCCAGTTGTTGTTGCTAGCTGATATCACTGGAGGACTTATTCCAGTTGTTGTTGCTAGGTGATATCACTGGAGGACTTATTCCAGCTGTTGTTGCTAGGTGATATCACTGGAGGGCTTATTCCAGTTGTTGTTGCTAGGTGATATCACTGGAGGACTTATTCCAGTTGTTGTTGCTAGGTGATATCACTGGAGGACTTATTCCAGCTGTTGTTGCTAGGTGATATCACTGGAGGACTTATTCCAGTTGTTGTTGCTAGGTGATATCACTGGAGGACTTATTCCAGTTGTTGTTGCTAGGTGATATCACTGGAGGACTTATTCCAGTTGTTGTTGCTAGGTGATATCACTGGAGGACTTATTCCAGCTGTTGTTGCTAGGTGATATCACTGGAGGACTTATTCC
>JAJDFG010001046.1:0-51797 GCA_021039105.1 Scomber colias
CTTCCTTTCCTTCCTTACTTTCTTCCTCTTTTCCTCCATCCTTTCTTTCTTTCTTTCTTTCCTTCTTTCCTTTCTTCCTTCCTTCCTTCCTTCCTTGACCTGAGGACAACAGGTCAACAGATGACTAAAACTCTCTCTAAATAAAGTCTAGAGTAATGATTCCCTTTTCCTCCATCCCTCCTTCCTCCCTTCCTTTATTATTTCCTCCCTTCCTTCCTTCCTCTTTTCCTCCATCCCTCCTTCCTCCCTCCCTTCCTTCCTTCTTTCCTCCCTTCCTTCCTTTCTTTCCTTCCTCTTTTCCTCCATCCCTCCTTCCTTCCTTCTTTCCTTTCTTTCCATCCTCCTTTCTTGTCTTCCTTCCTTTCCTTCTTTACTTTCTTCCTCTTTTCCTCCATCCTTTCTTTCTTTCCTTCCTTCCTTCTTTCTGTCCTTCCTTCCTTCCTTCCTTCCTTGACCTGAGGACAACAGGAGGGTTAACTAATTTGAATGAAAACTACAAGACCACACATCTGGACAAAGGGTGACTCCAGTTGTTTCCTGTAACTTTATATTCTCCTGTTTTTATCTATCATACCCTATTTTAGCTAAATTTTATTTCAGATTTAACACTTTTAAATCATAGTTTAAAATATCTTTTTCTTTTGCCATGTGTTGCTTTAACAGTCTGTCTTGATGCATTTATGTTTTCTGTGAAGCACTTTGAATTGCCTTGTTGCTGAAATATGCTACAGCAGTAAATAAATCTGCCTTTTCTTTGCCATGAAGCACTTCTCACTTCTCACTTCTTACTTCTTACCTTACACTGAACCAGCTGCAGGTAGATGGCCTCAGCTCCACGTAGGACACTCTGCAGGTCCAACCTCATCGTCAGTTCATTAATGTGCTGCAGAAACATAAGATCACGATGAAGAAACAACTCCGCAGATTTAAAAATAAACACGTATGGTTTCAGACAGAGTCACTTCATTCCTGTCTCACTTTCAGTATAGTATTGAAGTCGTGGTCTGAGCCGATCAGCTCTCCTCTCTGGGACTGGAGGATGGAGCAGGCGATCAGCAGGTGGAAGTTGTCACATGGTCGACGAGTCCAGAGAACCTGAGGAAGGAAACAGGAAGTTACAAAATGAAAGAGAACGAGAAGGAATACTAGCAGGATACTCTGACTTTATGGTAGGTGTCTCAGATCTGAGGAGACGGTCGACTGGTTAAACCTCCGAGTCAGAACCTCCAGAAACAGCGTGAAGCGTGAAGGCAGATGGCCAAACCACCTAGAGCTGGTTCTGCTTCAGGTTTCTTCTCATTAAAGGGGAGTTTTTACTTGTCGCCATCGCCAAGTGAGCTACAATCTTAAATCAAAGCCACTTTAAAAACCTCCTGTGACTGTGATTGATTAGTTTCTTTGATGCTCTTCTGTTTCCTTCGTTGCATTAAGGGAAACTTAAACAACATATTAATGCACTATAACTGTATATCTAGTTAAAAGTTAAAGGAAAGTTCCTTAACTTTTTACTATTTAATGATTTCCTTTAAAACAGTTTTCTATTCTTTCAATTTCAGTTTTTCCTTTTTAAATATTTGCAATGTTTTATGTAACAATGCCTGCACAACTATATATCTACATCATATTGATATCATGATATGAGACTAAATATTGTCTTAGATCATAACATCGTCATATATTTTGCCTTTTTCTTGTTTTGAAGGCTGAATTACAGTAAAGTGATGTCATTTTCTGAACTCAGCAGCCTGTTGTAGCTCTTCTATTATCTGCCTTTACCCACTTATTTATTATATCCACATTAATGATGATTATTAATCAAAAATCTCATTGGGTACATATTATGTGAAAGCACCAATACTGTTGCAATATGGATATAGAGATATTTGATTTTGTCAATTTTGCCCAACTCTATATGTAACACACACTTTGTTTTCAATAGTATGTTATCAACAAATAAAGTTACACAAAACAAGTTTTTTCTGAGATATGTCATAATGAAAATAACAGTTTCACAATTACATTTACTGTTAACTAACTTCTTTTTTTTTGTTGCATAAAGTGTTTTTCTTCAGTTATATAACCACAGATGGAGTTTAACCCCGTCCAGGTTTAAATGCAGTGCGATCGCAGGTTTATCTCACTGACTTACTTCAGCTGTTTAAACAAATCGCTATTATAAAAATATCCGTGTTAAATATGCAGTGTAGCAGCAGTCGTGCACTCGCCTCCCACAGAATGAGGATGTCCTCGAAGGAAAACTCTCTCTTAAACCAGATGAGCAGCCAGCGGAAACAGAAGCACAGAGAGCCGCTGTCCTGAGAGTCTGACGGACAAGAAGAAGAAGAAGAAGAAAAATGAGCTCCTAAAATAAAAGTAATATCAAGAGTTGAAGCACATTTTACTACTTTGTGTTTAACCTGGAAATCCACATCTTCCATTTAACCACTTCTTTTCATTTAGCAGTAATTTCCACATGTGTGCACATCACCTGCAGATGTATATACGTTTATACATAACCATTAATAGACTCTAAACTCAATCTAATGGTTGCTTTATATATACCAGCCCCTCATTTGCTTTATTTTCTTTCTGTCCTACTTTCCGTTGCATTATCCTAATAACATTTGCAAGGAGAGCAAAGCTTTCCCTCAGGGCTCCTTTAGGTTTTATTTTAATCTAATCCAGTCAGATTGGATGAATATTAGCTGACTAACCCAGGAAGTCACATAGCTCCGGGTCCAGAGCCTTCAGCAGGATTACTGAGCTGAAGGAGCTGCTGCTTCATGGCCTCCTGAGACTCTTCAAAGTTCTGGTGCTGCAGAGAGAGAGAGAGAGGGAGAGAGAGAGGGGGGGGGGGGGAGAGCGAGGGAGAGAGAGAGAGAGAGAGAGAGAGAGAGAGGGAGAGAGAGAGGGAGAGAGAGGGAGAGAGAGGGGAGAGAGAGAGGGAGAGAGAGAGAGGGAGAGGGAGAGAGAGGGAGAGAGAGGGGAGAGAGAGAGGGAGAGAGAGAGAGAGAGAGGGAGAGAGAGAGGGAGAGAGAGAGAGGGGAGAGAGAGAGAGAGAGAGAGGGAGAGAGAGAGGGAGAGAAAATGAGGAAATAAAGTCAGTAAAGTCAGTCCTGCAAACTGAAGATATATAAAAATGTCTCCACTTTATAAAAATGGTGCAACTCATGAGTCACACTTTCTTACACAAAGATCTCACTGACAGACGTTTAAAACACAATTAAGCTGCTGCAAATTTAATTTTCATTTAAACCAGAACCACACAGGAGCTGTTTAACCTGCCACACAAAGCAAGAAACAGTTAAACTAGCATTAAACTTTGAGTTTTAACGTTGCTGCTGAGCTTTAGACCTCGTCATTCACCGCTGCACAGCGTCTGATCGACCATGAGAGGAACAAACAAAACTAAAATGTTCAAAGGCAACGGGATGACTGCTCTGGATAATGAGAGATGTTTCTACTAACCAACAGGTCCATGAAGCCTGTCAGACACCAGAAGGACTCCACTTCGTTCTGGGTGACGAACAGCAGAGGGGCCAGGAGGTCACTCATCCCCTGCACATAACCTGTGCGGAGGGAAGAGGAAAAATCATCATCACAGGTAAGTTTTATGATTTAAAAAAAAAAAGCTTTGAAATGCTAACATACGAAATCTTCTACAATGTTTTTATCTACAAACTTGCTCAGAATAATAATTTGTGTCTAATCCAGGCGGGGAAGTTCTGGTCCTCTGAAATGAGGCCAACGCGGGAAGTAACTTAGAGCTGCATTCTATCAAAAGGCCACCAGGGGGCGACCGTCTCTATACAAGTCAATGGAGAATTCACCAACTTCTCACTTGATTTCTAACCTCAGTAAACGTTTTCAAAATGTGTTTATGGGTCTCAATCGCTAGTTTAAAGCCTTCTTCAATGCAGTATGATGTTCATTTGGGACATTTTGGCCTCCCTGATTTTATATGTGATGATAAAGCAGGGTATGCATTAGGGTGTGGCTACGTCCTGATTGACAGGTTGATTGACCAATATCCTCGAGATCCAGCCCTCGCAACCATAGCAACCTCCCCGCTCCGCCCATGGCCCCGCCTCATGCCCATATAAGTAGAATCCGTGTTTTAATCTTTCCCAGCATGCACCTGAAATTTTCAATATGGCGCTGCCTAGATTAGAAACTATTGGCTTCCGAGCAGCAGTCCACAAACCAATGGGTGACGTCACGGATGTTACATCCATTTCTTTTATACAGTCTATGGTCTAATCTGAGTCTGCTTTTGTACACAATGACCTGTGTTTATTATAATTTGTCATTTTTAAAAGATTATTAAGTACTCGTGAGCCCAAAAGACACCTGATGCTCTTGTTTCAGCGACTATGAAACCAGTTTTAAAACCTGTTCAACTGGGATTAACATAACAGCCAAATGGGGTTTAAGAGTATAAGGTAACTCATTGTTCCACATGGGATTTTAACCATATCCAAAATGACAAGATAAGATTGATTGATTTAGGATAGTCTGTAATAGCAGGTGAATTTGAGTCATAACTCGGTCAAATCTTAACACACACAGACATGAAACACATACTGTGACTTAAACTGTCTGATGATCTAATTATCTCAAATGTCCATCATCAATAAATCTCCATAAATCCACTTAGAAATGCAAGATGAAGACGCTTAAGAAGTTTTTTTTCATTATTAGATCATCCAGTAATAGCTGTCAGTTTTCTATATATGACTACACTGCAAACAGGAAGTGCTAATAGCTAATTCAGCATTTTTGATGGCAATAAATACAAAGCGGAAAAGAGAACAGCTGACATTACAACGGCTTATTACAAGAGCTTTTATGAGGTGTTTCTCTCCTGATGCTGTTTTATTCTTTCCTCCTTTCATATTGGTTCCCAAAATAGGCCTAAATGTCAATATAAGTGTGTTTTCTGACTGTCAGATTGGCAAAAAACATTTTTAATTTACTCAATTTTCACATAAAAGTCAGATTAAAAAAAGACAAGCAGCTCCTCCTGCAGAATAAACTCAAGACATTCACTTGTTTTTAACTGGAGGACACTGCTTCAAACTGGATTTAAATTACAGGAAGAGCTGCGAGTTCACTAAAAAAACAGGAGGTCATTACAGCTGTAATTACTTCTGGAGGAGAGAGGGGGGAAATTACCCACATACACACTCCAGACTGGATTAAAGTCATCCCACCTCCCCTGGAGAAATAAATCCAGCCCTAATGTGACGATCAATTCTAGAAAGTGAGATTTGTGCTTCTTATTTGTCTTCATAGTGAAACTTTGGTGGTAAAAAACATACCGAGATCAAAGTTATACATGCAGTAGGTCATCAGCACATCGTGGAGCAGAGTCAGTCCTGGGTTGTCGTTCCCAGAGAAGAACGTGTTGTTCCTGTCCGTCCTGCTGACGTCTCTTTCTGTCACAACAGAACAAAGACAGTTTAACTTCAAACATCTACTCCCCTCGCAGGCAGCTGACCGACATAATGAACAGATCTGCTGTTATCTGACGGACTGGGGGGACCGACCTATCAGGCTGCGGTATCCTCTGAGGAGGGAGTTCCTCATCTCCTGCTCTTCGCTCACCGACTTCCACTGCACCTTCATTCTGAAGTACTCGTCCCTGTAGAAAGGAAAGCTGGTTACCTTAAAGAACAGGCTTGTTTTTGCATGCTCAGATCCTACTGTACAGATCCTGCTGTTCATACTGGCCATAAAGAGATCCTGTCATTATTTGCTTCCAGTGTAAGTGGAAGCAAAATCCACATACATTTCATTGTTTATCTGAAGCTAAAATGAGACTTAAGCCATCTGAGTTTTAGTCATATTAAGTGCATATCTTATAAAGCTGCAGTTTATAGCTGCAACCTTTTAGTATGAAATTTCTTCTTTGTATTAGCATTCGACCTCAGCATGTAAATTTCACATTAAAACTTAGTTAGTTAGAGGGAGAGGGAGAGAGAGAGGGAGGGAGAGAGAGAGAGAAGAGAGAGAAGAGAGAGAGGGAGAGGGAGAGGGAGAGAGAGAGAGAGAGAGAGAGAGAGAGAGAGAGAGAGAGAGAGAGAGAGAGAGAGAGAGAGAGAGATAGTGAGATAGTTAGTTAGTTAGTTAGTAACTTTATTGCCCATATCGTCTAAAATTACCTTCAGTTTCACCATAACATCTTTTATTTCTTTACTTCATCATTCTTTCTATTTTTCTGTACTCTGTCTTTATTATTAGTGTGTGTGTGTGTGTGTGGGGGGGGGTTAATTGTATGTTTTAATGTTTCTCAAATTGCATGTTTTTCTGTTTTATGTATAGCGAGCACATTGAGTTGCCATTGTGTATGAAATGCACTATATAAATAAAACTGCCTTGCCTTGCTATAACTGACAATACAGGACAATGAGGAAGTCAAATTAAAAGCAAAATCACATCCAGAATCAACAGAATCTAAAATACATAAATATAGTAGAAAATTCAGAACACTAAAAAAAGGAGGAAGGGTAGATTTTTGTGAAATTTTCCAGTAGTCTATGTATCCTAATTGCATTGAATCTCAGCATGGAAACACTATGAGAGGGAATTGCATACTAAAACTTAGTTAGTTAGTTAGTTAGTGAGGAACTTTATTGACTCAGTTAAAAGTCTAAAATGATCTTTGGTTTCACCCTCAATGACAAGATCAGACAATGGCTAAGTCACAGACAATATCTGGTGTTTCCTCACTACAGATTTGAGTTATGATAGCGTTTCAACAGTTCCTCTTTTTATTGAGCCTTTCATGTTCGGTCTTGTTTGTATGTTTGTTCTTGTGTTACAGTATCATGTCAGGAAGTGCTATACAAATAAAGTCTGACTGATTAACTGATTGATGTAAAAATGAATAAATACATTAGAAAATCTAGTGTAATAAAAAATGAGAGGAGGGGTACATTTTGATGAAATTTGCAGTAGTCTGTGTATCCTAATTGTATTTGGAAGGAGAAAGACTGCAACACTGGAAGGAACCACCTTGATTTGATTACCTCAGACTACTGGAGCCTCACACTGTGACGTCTGTGTTTTCAGGGTTATTTAAGTTATCTCATCTTGCACTTTGGACTTTGACCTTCTGTCATTATTATGCCTTGTAGAAACGTACTGTATGGTGAATCTGATGATAAACAAGTTCCATTGGAGACACATTAGAAAATGGATTTCTTAATGGCCAGTAAGACACAGCAAGCAAAAACCCTTTCAATATCTCTTAAAGAGGAGTAGAGAGAGGATGTAAAGTAGTATCAACACTAACGTTTTGACCCGTAGAATGGCTTCCCTGTCTTTGGTGGTGCTGTTCCACGGATAAAAGCCCAGGAGGAACTTCCAGGCCTCCTTTCTTAGCGATGGTGTGATACCCTGCCATAAAAAAAACACACATCATGTTGAAAGAGGTAAACAGGAGGCGTCTTCCACATATGAGTTACAGTGCATTTTTTAAAGGGTTATTTCTATCTTTTATGCTTCTTGCTGACTTGTTGCTCTATTATAATGTTGTTATTGTTGCTTTACCACTGTTGTTTCATTTCAGTATGTTTTTTTTCTGTATAAGCACTTTGTAACTATGTTAATAAAGGTGCAATACAAATATCATTATTATTCTCAGGGCCCGAGCGCTGACCACCGACATGCATGGGGAGGGCGAGGGCCCATTCACCACTGCTTGCAGCTTTAATTATTATTATTATTATTATTGTCCTACCCCTCTGAACACAAGGTCTTTAATCTTCTCTGGGTCCTTCACTCGCCCCTCAGGGTCCAAGAACACGTCCCATTTATCCAGAGGTGGCCCCCTCATTACATCTGGTCTGGGGCCGAGCTCCACACCCTTAAAGGAAAGACATCAAAAACATTTTACCATACAAATTGATGTCTGTTTAATCATGCATTTTCTATATTATACACCACTATTACTACTACATCTTGTTTCGTTCTCTTACACAGGTTATGAGCTCAAAGCCAGGCTCGTCATCAGCCTGGGGGGGCAAATTAGGATCCTGACCAGAACGTAGGTGGAACGGGGAATCCGGAGGCCGAATGGCAGCCCTGAAGAAATTTGTGACTTTGGAGAATCCACCAAATGTAGTGGCATAGGGGTCTTGGATAAATCTCTGTTTAGGTAGAGAGAGAGAGAGAAAGAGAGAGAGAGAGAGAGAGAGAGAGAGAGAGAGAGAGGGGACAGAATTACAAAACAAGAGCAGATGTAGAAGAGTAGTGAGTGTTTTATGACTTTATTGATCCAGAGCCAGGGTTGGAGATCAGTGAGTAATCAGCATTGACAAACAAGCTGCAGATAAACATTTTATAATCAATATGTACTCTGAGTTCACTGTGTTTTTGTTAAAAGCACCATTGCCCCTTCTTTCAAATGCATCAAACGTGATTTAATTCCATCTTCCTTCTTACCGAGACGAGATCAGAGCCTCCATCATCAAGCAGCTGCAGCTTGTCGAAGGACTGAGACAGAGCGCCGGAGTCATGAGGGTAGGCGAGGAAGAGACGCCCGTCAACCGGTGACCTGGTGATAACAAACGGAGCCGTGTGATATTTTTTTTCCAGTCATGTGACGTGTAAACAAAGATGACAGCAGCAGCCCCCGTCTCTGACACTGAAGCATCAGCTGTTTCATGACAGGAACAGCTGCAGGAGTTAGAATTAGGTTGGTGACACCTACTGGTCCAGGATGATGTAACGTTGCAGGGCCCTCAGCAGCTCTCTGGTTCCTCCTCTGTGGAAGTGCAGCGGAGGCAGAGGGTGGCCTCCTCTACTAGTCAACACCAGGAAGTTTCGACCCAAAGACCACCGGGCCCTCCGGAGAGAGTACAGCTCTGAGAGAGGCAGCGAGAACGACCACTGATCTGCAAGAGAAATATTTACTTTCACACGTCGTTTCTTAATAAAAGTAACTGGTCGCCCCAAATGACAGAAATATAAACTGCACCTGAATCTTTGACGGGGACGTGTTCACGATCTTTCTTCACGGTGCTGATAACAGCCCAATCTGGCTCGTACCCAGGGTCAAAGTTTGTCACCTCCTCCCCTCCCTCTCCATCCTAAGTAACATGAAATTGGGATTATATCTGCTTTAGAAAACAATAGTCTTCATCATGTCATGTGTCTCAAACATGATTACTGACCTTTTTGGCGTAGAGTACAGCAGGAGCACAGCGACCTTCATCCTCCAGCGGACTCCATTCTAAAGCTGGCAACCCAGCCTGAAACAAAAAGTACAATTAACAATCCCAGAACTTCCTTTTTTTCTATTTTAACAGCCGTGACTCACACAGATTTGCTTACCCGCTCCACAATCCGGATGAACCCTGGGATGGTGGTGTCCTGGTTGCTCCTCTTGGCATTTGTGTGCAGGTACACACCTTCCTTCTCAAATATTAGCTGAGGGGAAAGAAAACAGACATAAATATACAACAGTCATGATATAAGCTCCAACATTTAACAATTAAATTCATTCTGGGACACTTTTTTAGGAGAAAAAAAGTCCAAATTCTCCAGATTCCAGCTTTACAAATTATTATTATTATTATTATTAAATCTACAAATCCTCACAATTGAGAAGCTGGATCCAGGGAATGTTATAATTATAGCTTAATGTGTTACTTAAACAATTAATCCATTATCAAAATAGCTGCAGATTCATTTTGGGACTAGATCTTACTTCCCAGATTGGCTCTGGCCTGTGTCATAATGATGTTATATGACATAAATGCTACATAATCTATTTAATAAAATCAGCTCAGCTTCATGTTATAATACAAACTGTTAGAATAAACAAGATAGTCATGTACACATCCATAAAACATAAATGAGGTAGATGCTGGATGCAAAAAACTATCGAACGATTTAATAATGTGAACACACTGATGAGATATCTGCACACTGAATAAGTCGACTGACACAATAAGAAGCTGTAGCTGAAGGTGTATATGCTATAAAACATATTTATCCTGTCTTATTTCTTCTAGGATCTATATGCATGCATGAATCTCATATTCCTATTAGTTTGATTCTTTTTTACTCTATCTTGGAAATGTTTTACTGATAATAAACCCCACAGTGTCTTGTTAACCTATCATCCATCCATTCTATTACTACTCTATACATGAACTTTAACATATTTTTTGTTCTTCATATGATATTGTCGTCTTGACACATGTGATTTGACGTCTGTAGTGTGTCACTGGTCATTTGACTGGATATTTCTGCCTCGTTTCCTTTCTTGTGGACATTTGCCTGACCTTCAATTGTTCAAAACGTTGCAAATAATAAAGTTAAAATAATAAAAAATGAGCTTATTCAGTGTGTGATTACTCCTATCTATCTACTACATTAACTGTGACATTGATGATCAGATAAATCACAACTATAATAATAAGTATCAAGTGGTCGTTGCAGGTAAGTGAGACCACATAACAAAGAGCTGATAAATTGACAAGAAGCACATCACATGATTACAGCCAACATCTGGTCTGTCAGGTCACTCAGTAGGTGACTCAACCAAATACCACAAAGAAAAGATAAAACCCCCTCCGGCTGATTTCACTCTGATGAAATAGTATCGACTGAGACCATCTGCAAATGATAATATCTATATAATATAGCTATCATCTGGTTACACACCATAATCTGACATCTTTTATCTATTAAAAAGACAGCATGTTGTTAAATAGGCAACTTTAAACACACGATGTAAACCATGACTAGCCAAATATCTTAACATTAGCTGACGCTGGCAATAAACTGGAGTGTGGTTCAGCCCCTAAATAACACTACAAGTCAGGAGAAAGTGCACAAATATAATTACGGAAAGTAAAATATGTTTAAAAACGTTTATAATACCTTGTAATCTTGCGCGTTTTGCTCCATTACTTCGCCTCTCTGGTTTTTCCAAAACAAACGTTACGCCACACTTCCTGTTCACACAAGCCCCGCCCCCTCCAGGAGTGACGTCACGTGACCAGCGAGAGCCAATCCGATTACTCCTCAATAACTAATAATAATGATAAGGTCTTAATAATACACTTTAAATTACCCTTAAACAAGCTTTATATCACTTATTACTATTGTAGTATGATAGTTTCTCCTCCAGTTTGGTCGCTTTGAGTTAAATTTTAAATATGGAAAGGTTAACATGATGTCCAGTGGTGGAAATAATTAAGTACATTTATTTAATTACTGCACTCAAGGGCAATCTAGAGGTACTTGAACTTTACTTGAGTATTAACATTTCAGAGGGAAATATTGCACTTTCTACTCCACTACATTTATTTGACAGCTTTAGTTACTTTTCAGATGAAGATTGACACAATGGGCAATATAACAAGCTTTTACAATACAACACATTGTTATAGATGAAACCAGTGGTTTCCAACCTTTACAAAAAAGCAGTGTGTAGTCAGGCTCACATTTCAGATATCTATGAGTTGTTAACAGCTCCACCAAATAATGCTTTAAACTTCCCTTTAAACTTCTCACATGGTTTCATTTCAATAAATGTTCCAATAAATGATCCAATATTTCACAAACAATATAAAAATGAGAGAAAAAGTCCAAAAACTGAAAACAGACTTGTGTATCCGAAGTTTTTTCTTCTTTCCTCTCCCATTAATCATCTGACCACCCCTCACATATATCTGCTGACCCTTTGGAGGGGCCCTACCCCTAGGTTGGGTACCACTGGACTAATCTAGCTACTGTATATAAAGTAGTGTAAACTAGCTAACTGTATATAAAGTAGTATAAACTAGCTAACTGTATATAAAGTAGTATAAACTAGTTAACTGTATATAAAGTAGTATAAACTAGCTAACTGTATATAAAGTAGTATAAACTAGCTAACTGTATATAACGTAATGTAAACTAGCTAACTGTATATAAAGTAGTATAAACTAGCTAACTGTATATAAAGTAGTATAAACTAGTTAACTGTATATAAAGTAGTATAAACTAGCTAACTGTATATAAAGTAGTATAAACTAGCTAACTGTATATAAAGTAGTGTAAACTAGCTAACTGTATATAAAGTAGTATAAACTAGCTAACTGTATATAAAGTAGTGTAAACTAGCTAACTGTATATAAAGTAGTATAAACTAGCTCCACCTCCAGCAGCTACAACAGTAACATGCTGCTCTAACACTGATGCTTCACTATTAATAATCTAATGATGTCATATATAATAATATATCACTACTTTTACTGTAAGACTGCATAATACATCAAGCTCATAATACTGCAGTACTTTTACTTAAGTAGACTGTTTCATGCAGTACTTTAACTTTGCTATATTTGTACTTTTATTGCTGTAAAGTATCTGAATACTTCTCTCACCAATGAAAACACAGTATTGATCTCACTTGTGAGCAGCTGGTAGGTGGGCTGTACACGTGCACGAGAAAGAATAGCGAGAACGAGCCCGCCCACAGAACTCGGTCACGTGTGCAACGTGCGTTTGATTGGAAGTCAGTAAACAGGTGACGTCAGAGCTCCGTCAAGCTGGAGACACCGCAACCTGAACCGGATGTGAGGTGATTTTAATCCTTAAACTAAAAACAGGTTGTTTTTCATAGAGTCAGTTCAAAGATTTCATGTAAAAGAACGAAATGAACATTACTGCGGTGAAAACAAACAAACAAACAAACAAGGACATGTCAAATTATAAAAAATATGGGAATTAAATACTGAAAATACCAAATAATTTATCTGTTTTTATTATTTGTTAAGCACTTTAAAACAACCACAGTGGACCAAAGTGCTGTACAGAAGAATAAATAAAAGACATAATGAATAAAAGACATAACAGCTCACATGAGGCATGAAATTAAATATAAAATACAAATAAAATAAATTAAAATACATAAAACATGAGTCAAAATAACAGCCATGCAATAAAAACAAACTGCATTGTCAATATAACCTGATACACTTTATATGATATATGGTTTGTTACACACAGGGCATAATGAATATTTGGGGGATGATGCTAATACAGATAAATGCTGCCTTTACGACTTAAAAAAAAATTGGACAACATATACACCAATACCAATATATTTGTGATAGGCCAATATCACAAGTATATCGGTCAGGCTCTAGTTATCAATACTGATTAGGAGAAAGTGTTAATTTCATGTCATGATTAGTGCAACAATCAAACTAGAAGACTTCACTGTTTTACATCTCATAGAAGAAGAAGAAGGAATTAAAACAACTAAAAATACATTAAAACATAAGACAATACACAGACAAGACAGTACAGATATACATGCAGGTTTAAAACAGATACATACATGTATTCCAATGTTTACAAAACCAAGAGGAGTTTTTTTATTTTTATTCGTTTAACTAATTGGGAAGAGTTAAATCTTGAATATGTGACTAAAACACCAACAAAGAACGTGAACAGAAAATACAACAACAAAGGAAATTGTACACAGTCACTCCTGGTATACACAGTATTGCACTTGTCCTATATATTGCACTTGACTCGACTGAAGGGTCGTTTGTCATCCTTTTCATCATAAAGAAGGAGAGTTCAGCAGAAAAGTGCCAATATAATAAAAAAATATGTTGACTAAATAAATAATAAAAACAGTGCATAATGACATCAATAATTAAGTTAGACCTATATGACAATCCTGCAGTTTTAGGGTTAAGATTATTGAGCCATCCCTCTTATTAAAACATCAATTAATCACCTTCTCAGATTAATTATTCAACACACACACATACAAAACTGCCTGTTCATCATCATCATCATCATAATCACCGCTTTTATTTTGAAATCCTCAACCGGGAAAGCTGTCGTCATCGCTGCGAGCTTGCCGCTGGTGAAGAGCCTAGCTAGGGGAGAGAAACCGTGGGAGAAGGCTGAATGCGTTTGATTACGAAAAGAAGTAAAGTTTGAGGTCGATGAATGCCTGGCAACGCTAAAGAAAGAAACTGAACAGGTGGGTGAACATTTCCTCTTCATTTCTGTTATTTACACATGTCGCCTGGGCTGCTGTTAAAGCCTTTTAAAAAAAAATGGAGGTGAAATGTGGGTCCATCATGAGGAGGCTGCACACACACACACACACACACATACATACACACACATACACAACACTGAATAAACAACAAGATCAACAACAACAGCTGCAACAAGGGGCAGCCAGCGTGCAGAAAAGTCGTCGGCGTGCACGTTTAAACTGCGCACAGTCATCTGCGGACAGGATTGCATGGCCGTGAAGTGGATTTCAGTCGAGTATGCATGGTCATAAGAAAGCTACAGTAGCTACAGTAGTTAGCATTGGTTGTTGTGTCAAGCAGCTCATAGAGGTGGAGGGGGCTGCGACAGTCTGAGGACAGATTTACTTGGGCTGTTTTTCTACTTATGTTGCATGTATTTAAACGTGTGCAATCAGGTTTAAATGAATCAACCTTGCACAGAGGAGCTATCAGTGACAGGTCTTGTTGTTTTTCAGCAGCTGATCTTAATTTTTTTGTGTTTTTAATTCTCTTTATTCTAGGTATCACCAGCAACTTGGCACCATCTCTTCTCTCCCCTGGCTCTCCAGTGTGTAAAGGACATCGCTCAGTGTATCATATCTTGAAGTCACCTTGTGCCTCTCTACCTGATTGATCAAAAAAAACAAAAAAACATCTCCACCCTTTGCATCTTCACCAGTGCAAAAAAAAAAAACTACAACAAAACAAACACTGTACACCAGCAAGACAGAAGATACAGATTTCTGCATTTTTTTGGGGATTAAAAAAAAGGAAAAGCTGCATCTCCACAAAGCAAAGAACCACCAAAGTCAAACACGTCGGTTTGGTGTCACCAAAAAAAAAAAAAGTCAACCATCATCCAAGCTTCTGATCAGTCTAAAAACCTTCAACGTCTTCATCATTTCATCAGCATTACCCAGGTTTCTTTCCATCAGGTCAGTCCATTTTTAAGAAACACTTCTTAAGCACCGTTATGGCCTCCATCAACCAGTCATCCGAACCCGAGATCCCAGACAACCACAAGGAGAGCTGGCTGGCGCTACTTTCCGCCGCGGAGACGTATTGTCAAAAGTCTGGCTGCGACGTGGCCATACTTACAGCTTGTAAGAAGTTCAGGTCGTCGGCCGGAGACGGAGACGGGGTGAGGAAACGGGAGAGCGGCAGTGCCTTTCCAAGAGAGGGGGATTTCTCCTATAATGTATGGGGTCAAGGGTTCCTTGCTGAGTCGGCACGCCGCTACGTCGATGACATCGGCGTGCTGCACTCCACGACCATGCTAACAGCCCAAAGGCACACACGCCAGGCAGGGGGAGAGGGAGGAACCAAGCTGGTGGTTGACCTGACCTCTGACCCCATAAACAGGGGGGTGAGTGATCCTGACTTTGTTGTGTTGTGTGGTATTCACTCCCAAAAAAAAACAAAACCCAAAGCTCACATCAATCCATCCATCCATCCATTTATCCGTGTGTGTGTGTTTGTTTTCGTTTTCAGAGCTTCACAGGTGACGGCGGGGTGGGCGGAGTCAGCCCCAACGGAAGACTGTATTCCCAAAGCTACCCGTCAATCTACAGCTCAGGTGGTCCCGGGCAGGGAGGAGGACAGAACGATAACGGGGAGAGGGAGCGGGAGAAGAACCTGCTGGAGGGGACGGAGCAGGGGAGACAGAGATCTGGGATTGAGGACTTGGAGGAAGAGTGTGAGGACGAGGAAGAGGAAGACGATATGGACGAGAGGAGACCTTATGGGAATGAAAGTGCAGGTGAGGAGTTAACGATGCAATTTATTTGTATTGAAATGATTTGATAGATGGATCAATGATGTTTTTTGTATCCATAAGTCAAATTTAAAAGGGTTAAAATATATGACATATGAATAACTTGCACACAGCATAAAATTTCTGCTTTTAATCCATTTTGAGGATTATGGCAAAAATGTCTAAGTGGTGTAACCATAAATACTTTACACTAAATAATTCAACTTCTCAATAAAACACCATATCAACTAGTTTGGCATGATCTTACATTATAACTTTTATATTAAATAAAGCTAATGGAATACTATTGTTCTAAATATTACATTTAATCTGGGTAACCATGGAGATCAGGAGTAATTATTAGTATAAGTCCACTAAAGTACACTGTAGGTGATGAAATAGTTAATATTTATCATTCTCTCTTCTTTTGTGGTTACACCATTTGACATTTTCAGGAGCATTCAGGGTCTCTTTTGGTTAAAAAATGGTGCAAATGTCATTTCAAATAACATAAAACCAACAAAAATGCAAAATATATTTTAGCAATTTTTTAAAGATATTTTTGACTCGTTCACCTCGGCAACCCTTATTTATATATGTAATGTGTCGACTCGAGTATATTACATCATCGCTCTGTCTCAGGTGTCTTCTCCATGGACGAGGACTCTCTGTCTCGTGACTGTGAGCCGTTCTTTGAGTCTGACGGCGAGGAGGAGAGCACTGACGGTAAGAGTGTGATATGCACAGTGCTCGCATGTGTGCATGGGTCCAGGTTTGTGCATTAGCTACAGTTATTTCTCTATCTGTCCCGCAGGCTCATTGAGTGAGGACGCTCCCCCGCCGTCCCGCAGCATGGCCATGGGTCAGGCGGCGTACTCGTCCCGGCACACCCACGCCATGGCTCTGGCCCGCTCTCTGCCCGTATCTGTGCCTGTGTGGGGCTGCAGAGGAGGAAACAGAGCGGCTCCAGGAGACAGCAACAGCGGAGAACGGGTGAGAGCACATATATCATTTTTTTATTTTTATTTTTTATTTTTTACACAAGGACGAAGCTGGTGCTGGTTTTACATGCAGAGATTACAAAGTGAGATTACGAGATAACCCAGCTGTCTTTGGGCTTAACTCAGAGGTGTCAAACTCATTTTCATTCAAGGGCCACATACAGCCCAATGTCATCTCATGTGAGCCGGACCAATAAAAGGAAGGAAGGAAGGAAGGACGGATGGAAGGAAAGAAAGAAAAGAAGGAGGAGAAGGAAAAGAATACAGGATGGGAAGATGGAAGGAAGGAAGGGAAAATGGAAGGAAGGAAGGAAGGGAAGAAGGGTAGATGGAAGGAAGGAAGGGCAGATGGAAGCAAGGAAGGAGGAGAAGGAGGAGAAGGAAAATAATACAGGATGGGAAGATGGAAGGGAAGAAGGGTAGAAAGAAGGAAGGAAGGGCAGATGGAAGCAAGGAAGGAAAAGAAGGAGGAGAAGGAAAAGAATACAGGATGGAAAGATGGAAGGAAGGCAAGAAGGGTAGAAGAAAGGAAGGAAGGAAGGAGAAGGAAAAGAAGACAGGATGGAAAGATGGAAGGAAGGGAAGAAGGAAGGAAGGAAGGATGGAAGGAAGGCAAGAAGGGTAGAAGGAAGGATGGAAGGAAGGAAGGAAGGAAGGAAAAGAAGACAGGATAGAAAGATGGAAGAAAGGTAGGAAGGACAGACGGAAGGAAAGAAAAGAGGAAGAAGGAAACTGGGCCTGATTGGACCTCTCGGCGGGCTGGTTCTGGCCCACGGGCCGCATGTTTGACACCCCTGGCTTAACCACTGTGATGTCAGGTCAACAGTTCAAAGTCCAAAGAAGTTATATTTTTGACTTTGGCTCAGAAAAAAAATTTCAATTCCTCATATTTGAGAAGCTGCATGTTTGGCAGTTTCTGCTCAACAAAAAATAAGTGATGAGTCATCATTTCAACAGGATCCTGACTCGGACTAAAGTTACTGAGCTTATAATAACCAGACGAGTCATAAAGAGCAGAACAGACATTTTTATAGATCACTGAACATTTTGATTACCTCGATAATTAATCAGTGATAGAGAGTTTAACACAGGGTTAACCTTCCTGTCGTCCTCCTGAGTCACATTCACCCTGTCTGTTTTGACTCTTCCTTCTTTGCTTCCTTCCTTCCTTTCTTCCTTCCTTCCTTCCTTCCTTCCCTCTCTCCTTCCATCCTTACTTCCTTCCTTCCCTCCTTCCTTCCTCCCTTCTTTCCTTCCTTCCTTCCCTCCCTCCTTCCTACCTTCCTTCCACCCTCCTTTCCTTCCTCCCTTTCCTCATTCCTTCCTCCCTCCTTCCTCCCTTCCTTTCTTCCTTCCTTCCTTCCTTCCTCCCTTCCTTTCTTCCTTCCTTCCTTCCTTCCTTCCTCCCTTCCTTTCTTCCTTTCTTCCTTCCTTCCTTCCCTCCTTCCTCTCTCCTACCATCCTTTCACCCTCCTTTCCTTCCTTCCTTTCCTCATTCCTTCCTCCTTCCTTCCTTCCTTCCCTCTCTCCTTCCTCCCTTCCTTCATTCCTCCCCTCCTTCCTTCCATCCTTCCTTCGTACCTCCCTTCTTTCCTTCCCTCCCTCCTTTCTTCTTTCCTCCCTCCTTCCTACCTTCCTTCATCCCTCCTTTTCCTTCCTTCCTTCCCTCCTTCCGCCCTCCTACCTTCCTTTCTCCGTCCTACCTTCCTTCCACCCTCCTTTCCTTCCTTCCTTCCCTCCTTCCTCCCTCCTACCTTCCTTTCTCCCTCCTTTCCTTCCTTCCTTCCTTCCTTCCTCATTCCTTCCTTCCTTCCTTCCTTCCTTCCTTCCTTCCTTCCATCCTTCCTACTTTTTTTACTATCTATCTATCTATCTATCTATCTGATCAACCTTATACTGTAATTAATGGATTACTTACTTTTTGTCTTTCTGCTTCGTCTGCAGAAACATTACTTTTACTTTGAACCGTCTTTTTTCTGTGCATCACTTATTTATTATAGATGAAAGAGACAAAAGAGCAAACACGTCAGTTTGTAAAATGAATGGATCATCCATTTTAGTTATCTATTCATTTTCTCTCATGTAGAAAACGCTGACATTTAAAATGCTGATATTTAAAAAAAGCTTATGTAATAATCTCCATACTTCAGCCTAACTTTTAATATGTCCGTATTATTCCTGCTTTTTCAACAGCAGTAAGTAAATGTATCGTATGATGATCGAAAGAACAATAATCAGCAACAATTTTAATAATTTATTCATAAATAAAACACAAATCTCATCTGGTTCCAGCTTTTTAAATATGAGGATTTTCTTCTTTTCTCTTTTTTATATCAATATAAACTGAATATCTTTGGTTTGCTTGAACAAAACCAGATCTTTGAAGATGTTAACTTGGCTTCTGGTCAAATTAATGGGCAAATATTTCATTACTTTGGCATTTTATACACAAAATGATGAATCAGTTTATCAAATAATTGGTAGATTGAACACCAATGAAAATAGCCGTTAGCTGCAGCTCTAATATGCATTTGAACTCACTCATCATCACTGATATCGCTGCCCTGCTCATGGTTCTGTTGATAATTCAATTATATAATATTCATTCATATATAATTATTATCTTTCACATGAACACACTCACAGCTGGATTGGTAAACTCAGTGTTCACAGAGTCATTTTCTAACCAGCTTCAGGATATCAGTTATCCAACATTACTAATATAAGACTCCATGAAAGTTTTGGTCCCACTCTGTCAGACTGAATGATAATATCATTTGAATGTGTGGTGAATCGTAGAGCTATGATCTCAACTCGTCATCCATCTACATCGCTGATACGAGTTGAAAACTTCTATTTCGTTTTGTGCCGTTGGGCTTATTAAGAAGAATGAGTCTTTTCTTGCTAAACTGTATATTTTTAAAAAAAAACTTAAAGAACAAGCACATGTGATTATTTACTTTATTCACATGTGTGTTATGGCGCTTTTCCACTACAAAGTTCCAGCATGACTCGACTCGCCTCGGCTCACCTCGACTCGACTCGGTTCCAGGAACGACCTTTTCCATTACAAAGAAGTACCTGCTCAACGTGGGCGGGTCGTCATAGCAACGGCTCAGCGAAACTGCCGTGACTCCGTTTTATACGCGACACAAACACATAAACAATGGAGGACATGGAGGCAGTGGTGTACTTGCTGCTGTATGAGGCTTTCTGTCACACACAAAGCAACACAATTGAGCCGTATGACTGTAACACTGTTGCCAGTATTTAAAAATGGCGGGTTTGATTCTTGTGTGGGGCGGGTCATGACTCTTCCGGCGACAACTCTTCTGACCAATCAGAGGCCGGAAGTCTGATGACGTCACATTTAGTATTGGCTCGGCTCGCTTGGAACCTCAGCAGAGCAGGTACTAAAAAAGTAGCAGGTACCAGATACTATCCCTAGTGGGCACGCAAAAAAAAGTCGAGTCGAGTCGAGTCGAGTCGAGTCATGCTGGAACTGTGAAGTGGAAAAGCGCCAATAGAGATTCATACATTTAATGACTAAAATAAACTAAACTAAAGGAAATGACTGTGGGCCGGACAGTGTATTCTGTCATTTCATGTCGTATTCTGATTGGTTTGTTTGTAGACGAGGGTCGTAGCAGCAGTAACATTGACAGAATTTGGTGTTCAATTTTGGACACTGGCAATTAAGTCACCAAAGCTCCACATCGAGCATCAGTGGAAGTGTCTCACAGTGAGATATGGAAGCACTTTTTCAAGATTTCTCTCACGGTTGTCGGCTTTTGTCTCAGAGCTCCCAGTGAAAAGGGCCTTAAATTAAACTTGCTTCAATATGCATCAGTATGAAAGCTCTACTACTGACCTGTTATTACATAATTATTATATTTAAAAAAAACAAGTGCTTCTGTTTAATATCGCCTGTAAATTCTGTGCTGACCATATGAGTAACTAATAATCCTTAATACAATTAAATAGTAATTAAATTAGACTATAATACACTAATTATGTGACATGACATGGTGAGTTGTTCCCTTTAATATCCTCTCTAATTCAGAATAGATGCAGATATTTATTCTTTAATAAACTTCAAAGCAAAATGGGTCAGCGGAGGTTTTTCCATCAATTAGACTAGTTAATTACAGAATTNCAGAATTAATTAAAAAGAAACCTTACATATTATTGGTTGACATCTTCTTAATTGAAATGACATTCTGAACAAAAAGAATAAGATAATTAACCAAGCTGTTGTTTTTGATTGGGTTGTTTTTATGGGGTTTTTTTTTTAGTGTCAGTTGATCCTGACATATTTCATGCTGTCTAAAGACGAAGACAAAGAAACTATTCAGCTCTCCGTATTCTGATGCACCAACTAATGGCCACGACGGCTCCATCAGTTCATGTGACCGTTAAAGTGTGTGTGACATTAGTGTGTGAGGTCGAGCTGGGCAAATATTTCACAACTTTACATTTCGGACAGGTTTGAGTAGAAAAGCAAAGGAAGTTTTATTAGATTGTCTGTTTTGTGGTGGTGTTTAGCTCAGTGGGTACAGCACCCGGCCCATGTGTTGAGGCTATAGTCCTCTGCAGGCGACCCCGGTTCGAATCCCGCATCGAGTGGTCCTATCCTGCGTGTCATTGCCCCCTCTCTGCCTCCAGTTTCCTGTCTCTCTCCACTAACCTGTACATTAAAAAAGGTTTTGTTTGTTTGTCTTTCAGGTGGGCTGTGCCGACCTGGAGCACATCGCTGCTAGTATGAAAGCCCTACTGGCCCCCGGAGCCACCGACGGGACAGAAATGTTTGGGGCCTTGCCTCGGCCCCGTCTCAACACAGGAGACTTCTCCCTCAAGCACTGAGAGAGAGCGAGAGAGAGAGAGAGAGAGAGAGAGAGAGACAGCGAGAGAGAGGGAGTGCTCGATAGATAGATAGATAGAGAGAGAGAAAGAAAGAAAGACAGAGAGGCGAGTGGAGATAAAGAGAGAAAAGGAATAGAGGGAGATAATAAAGAGAGCAAAGGAAAACGTGGAGAGATGCTGTCGTGACACGAGGCGACCCGGGTTGGCTGGCAGATGTGACGTTCAGTATGTGAAACAGTGTAAAAGCTAGTACCTCCATTTATTTCTCATTAACCAAAATTAACAGCACATGCTTCAAGGAAAGTTAAAAAAGAAAAAAAAAAGAAGAAATGTTGTTATGAAACACTAATAACATTCTCAACACTATACGCACCCAACTCATCACTACACATTTCACAGTACTAGCTACTGCACATCCCCCCCTCCCCCCTCCCCCCAACACTACATTAGGATCGGACCTAAAGATGTGTGCGTTGTGACCCACTGCACTGACCAATAAGGATGCTCAAACAGTGTTTAATCCTTTAACTGGCACTGGCGAATGTTATGAACTTTGAGGGGTTTTTGGGGAAATTTGCCTTTTTGGTCAAATGATCTCTGGAATTGATGAGAACTTTTAAGGCGCCGTCTACTTTTTTATCCGGTTGATTGATGTCTCCAGTGCTCTCTGTGCTAACTTTATAGCATACATAATTTATTGTTCAGTTTCATTTATCCTTAACAGAACTTTATGTGGCATATTGGTGTTGGAAACTTAAAGGACCAGTGTGTTATAATTTAGTGACATCTAGTGGTGAAAGTGCAGATTGTAACCAACTGAATACCTCTCTCGTACCCTTCCCCCCTTTTAAAGCATGTAGGAGAAAATACAGTGGTGGCTAAAGTCGCTAAAAAAAACACAAAAGCCCCTCTCAAGAGCCTGTGTTTGGTTTGTCCATTCTGGGCTACTGTAGAAACAATTATTCCTATTTTCAGGTGATTATACACTAATTATACACTAATTAAAACCTACTTACTAAGTCCTTTCTGCTAGATGCTACACTAAAGTCAACACATTGCTCCTTTTAAAGGTTTTGGTTTTGGAGCTAGAGCTGGTAGATGATTAGCTTAGCTTAGCTCATCTTAAAGACTTCAAGCAGGAGGAAACAGGTAGCTTGGCTCTAATTGAAGTTCAAAAACTATGCCTACCAGAAACTCCGGACTTTATTATTAACATGTTAAATCTGGTTATTTTCATCCCTACACAGACTGTATAAACATGTTACAGTTACTATTTCTTGATTAGCAACAGTTAGCATTAGTCCATCCACCTGGCAGTGCTGTGCAGCGGAGTAGTAGCTGTAAAGAAAATGGTTAAATACTAGTAAAATAATAATACTCAAAGTCAATTTTACATTTCTGTTTGAATACAGCTTAAGCAAACAAGCTTTTACTGAGCTCTTGATGTGTTCGTAGGTGTATTTTTGAACTTTGGACAGATCCAGGTGAGCCGTTCTCCCTTTTGCTTCCAGTCTTTATGCTAAGCTAAGCTAAGCATCCGCCAGCTATAGCTCAATGCTTAATACACAAATATGAGAGTAGAATCAATCTTCTCTTCTAACTCTCAGAAAGGAAGTAGAAAAAAAGGAGAATTTCCCCAAATGTTGAACCATTTCTTCAATATGTGGAAGTCTAGCAGGAGCAATATCACTGTGTATTTCTATTCATAGGAGGAAGTGGTGCATAATGGGACATTTTTCACTAACCCCCCCCCGTCGTCCCCCGTAAATTACATTATCTACATTTGTATGGAGTTAATAGCATAAAATCACTACTGCTGTCATTTAGCACAGGATATGCTGAAGTGTTAGCATGGAGGCACTGGAGCCAGTGATCTCTGAGGACCACACGGGGAGATTTCTCTGTCTGCATTGCTCCCATCGTTTAATGAGTAAGTTGATCAATAAGTCAGTTGTCACACCCCCCTCTTCACCCAAAAATTAAAAAAGAAGAAGAAAAGAAGATTTACGTACTCCTAAAAAGGGGGTGAAAACCAGAGAAACGTCTAGCTTAACACAAAGCTTTGGGGCTCTTTAAAATGTGAGCGGAGGACACCAGCACCTCCTTATAACATGCCTATTTGTACTTTTACTTTTTGCCAACGAATGACTGACTGATAGAATGATTGTAAATCAATACTGAGTTATCGGGGATGGTATTGTTTATTGTTTTCTTTCTTTTCTTTCTTTCTTTTTTTTTTTTTTTTTTTGCTCCAGATATCTTGTTGAAATGATTGAATGAATGAGAAAGTGACTGCGTGTGAACGAGAGAGAGAAAGAGAGAGATGGTTTTGATTTTGAAAGTAAAATAAATGTCCATCTCTGACATTAAAAAACAAAACAAAAAACAAATACATGTTCCGTTAAGTAATTTTATGTTTCAAATAAAGGAGCAACACCAAGAAAAAAAAGAGTTATTGTATGATTATGTGAACATTGAGACATTTAAGGATGCAATATCATTATCGGCCACTAGAATACAGCAGTGCTTTACTGCTGTATGTGAGAAGAAAATGACCAGACACAGATACAATAGACAGTATCAGTATTTTTACACAATAGTTTAATTTATTGACTACATTTGGCACATAGAAAAAGATGCAGGCTCTAAAAACAAGCTTTCGAGCACATGCAAAGTCAGTGTGTGTAGGACTTTGTCTATTTTTAGGACTAGATACACAAAAAATACATAAAATAAAATACTTGAAATGCATTGTTGGTTATTATATGAAATGAATAAGCTTCCTTCATGCGCCAGAGAAATTAAAACACAATCTATAAAGATGTCATCATGGCGTGCTTCAGTCATGCTTCACAGCTCTCAACACTTGTTCCCCAAAACCTCCCGACACCTTCTTTAATTTACACTACTTTGCCCCCTCGTCCCCCATGCATGCTAAAAAAAAACAAAAAAAAAAAACCCCACAATGCAGCTGTGTCACTGATCCTTTTTCCGGATAAGACAGTACGAATTTGTGCCGATCCAAAACCCGGGGAAAATCTTCTCCTGGATGTTGATTTTGAACTTGTGAATGAGCCGCACCTCCTTCTCACCTTCTCCCTCCACCGCGAGGAACTTGAGGATGCCGGCGGGCTGGTCGACGTAGAGGCCCATGCAGGAGCACTTGGGAAGCTGCACGTCCACGTTCTCGCTGTTGTGCCACACTTGGTAGCAGGAGCCTGACCAGCCGACGCCCCAGGAGGTGCTGTTCTCCCCGAGGCCGCAGGACCCTTCGTTGCCCTTCCTGGGTGAACTCTCACCGATCACCCCGATCACCACCCAGCCGTCGTAGTCCACCTCCCAGTACCCTCGATAGCCCAGCAGGTGCTCCTTACACATGACCTAAAGGAGACAGGATTTTTAGATGATCTCCAGCTTCAAGATTAAAACATATAGTGCGTACCAAACATTTAACTGCACTGTGATACACTGAGATAAGTTTCAGGAGACGACCCCAGAACCCTGAAACATGCTTATAGAAAGACCAATGGTGTGAAGTTACAAGTCCATTTACTCAAGTACTGCATTTCATTACACTTCTGAGTAGGCATGGGCCGGTATGAGATTCCGGCGGTATAATAACCATAAGAAGCCATGTTGTAGATGTCAGTTACCCCTTTCACACCAAAGCAGTTCCAGTGCTGGTGCTGATGCTGGTTCGCAGTCGGTTCAACTGCGAACCAGCTGAGAACCAGTTTGCTTTCCCACTGCTCAAGGTTCTTGCGGGACCACGTACTACTTTGTGAACAAGAAAACCAGTTCCAAATTAAGCACTGGGCCCGAACCAGCACTGGAACTGCTTTGGTGTGAAAGGGATAAGTGAGTTTTTAGAATTTTAACCAAATAGACTTAATAACTTTTTGAAGTGGCCTGAACCCTAATTTGCTCTTTTTCTACATTGTTGTATCGGCTGAAGGAGACAACATGACTTAATGAACTGAAGATATACAACAAATAATATTACGTTTCGGTAAAGTAAGGGAAATGGACTGTACTTATAAAGCGCTTTTCTAGTCTTTACGACCACTCAAAGCGCTTTACATTACAACACATTCATACACTGATGTCGGCTACCACATCAGGAGTTAACCATTCATTCTGCGCGGCAACGGGAGCAATTTGGGGTTAAGTGTCTTGCCCAAGGACACATCGACATGTGGACAGTAGGAGCCGGGAACCGAACCAATTCGAGGATGACCACTCTACCTCCTGAGCCACAGCCGCCTCTGCACACAGGTAGGGTACTAAAATGTCCCCATGAGTAAAACAGTGAGATTCAGACATAGTGTAACTTAACATACAGTATTATACAATCCCTACATTAGTTAAATACTAGTCATACTGGTAAAATGCTAGTCTAACTTGAATATTTCACATATTGCAGTAATGTGCTATCCTTTAAGATATACTAGTCTACCCAATGACAATAAACCTAATGTTAAATTAAATGTATGTATTTATTTAATCTGTTATTTAAACTGTAAAATCTTGTTACTTCAAATGAACCAAAGACAAAAATACATTAAAAGATACTTTTTCATATTATTGACACCAATGACTGTAGGTGTGATTAATCCCTGAATCCAGGTTGTTTCCCGTGAACACGACCAGGCCTACCTGAGGTGAGTGTTCATATCTCTCAGGCCTGACGGGATACGGGCAAACCGCATCTGAGGTACGAGCCACTTTGGCACCGCCTTCTGAGATCCACAACAGTTTCTGTGCAGTTTTATCATCCAAGGAGACGGGGAGCCAATCTGTGAGAACAGAGAGGGGAAAAACAAGCAGGAAGCAGGAAGCTAATGAGGTTTGAACCAGATCATTTAAATAACTCAGGGAAAAGCTGTAGACTTAACTTTCTGTTTGAGAATTTAAAATTATGTTTCTGATTTTGATCAAAATTTGACATTAAGGGAGGAAAAGAGGAAGGAAGTAAGGGAGGAAGGAAAGGAGCAAGGAAGGAATGAAGGAAGGAAGGAGGGAGGGAGAAAAAGAGGAAGGGAGTAAGGAGAGAAGGAAGGAAAGGAGGAAAGAAGGAAAGGTGGAAGGAAGGAAGGAATGAGAAATGAAATGAGTAAGTAGGGAGGGAGGGAGTAAGGAGAGAAGGAAGGAAGTGAGGAAAGAAGTATAGAAGGAGGAGGGAGCAAAGAAAGAGGGAAGGATGGGAAGAATGAAGGAAATATTAAAGAAAGAGGGAGGAAGGAAGGAAAGAAGGAACAGTCAAAAGAGCTGGGGTCAATTTGACCCGGGAGGACGACAGGAGGGTTAAAAAAATATATCTTCAAGTGCTGAATTCTTTATCAATTATCTTTAATTGTTTCACTAACCTGTTAACTATCACTCTAAGCTAAATATAAAATGTTCCTATCTAAAATGTTTTGTAAGTAATTGACTGTAGATAGTGAGTTCATCTCTCTTCAGTATGAAACATTTGAAATGTAGCTGCTAGACAAAGGGCAAAAAATAAAGATTAAAAAAGACAAACATATATTCATAAACAGTGTGAGCTTACATTTCATGAAGTCTGCCCTGGTGGTTGGTTCAGGGACATTTGGCTCATATGGAGGCCGCTTTTCTGAGGTGACGGACAGGAAAGATTACAAGAGAATGAAATGAATGAATGAATGGTTGAAGTAATGAATATTCATCAAATTTACATAACACCATTTATTTAATTTAAAGGACCAGGCCGATGAATTTTAATATGTTTCATACATCAGACTTTGAATAAACACTTGTAAGTAAATCAATCCAGTGTTGGTTTTGGCTCTGCACATGAAAGTTGTTGACAATAAGATAAATAAAGAACATTTCCAGCCTTATCCTTTAATTAATGAATCTTATTAATATTTAATGATGTACAAAGACAACCCCATGTTGCTCTTTACCTTCTACAGCAGCACTGTTTTTTCTTCCTGTAAAAGAAAAAAAAAGATGATTTGTCATTTAATTGCAATCCATCCCAGTTTGTGTGTATATGACAGAAAGATCATTTAAACAGGACACGATTTATACAGCCCTGTCTTGGCAGATTCTTCTCATATCGGCACGTATGACAAAGAATTTAAATTCACAACACCAGTCTGGGTGGCATCAAGGCATCGACAAGTCAACTCCAGCCAGACGTTTAAAAAAAAACACCATCTCATCTTTCTCTCATCCCGTCATCATCAGCGCTTCTGTCAGGCAGCCATTTATCTACCGTAAATCACCTGCTGCTCTCAACATATAGTAGATCACAGAGAAGTATGCGCTATGGATGTCAACTTAGCACTGATTCATTAAGTTTCCCCCCCCCTCCCCAAGGTTTAGGTTTCAACATAAGGAATGCAGAGAGGCCCAAACATCACGGCCACTGACAGCAGGAGTCTCATCCCTAAGAATGTGCTTTAAAGTACGATGACGTTAACTTCACACTGCTGCTGAAGGTATGTGTGTCATGTTGTGTGCCGGTGTGTGTAATCTCTTATCGTTTGTTCCCCCTCCCCGGTTGCAGTGGGTGAGTCACAGAGTCTTCTGACATTCATAGAAAACTGTGATCCGACTCTAGCCCTAACCCGGTCCGGTCATCCGTCACCCCTCTGCGTCTAGGTCAAGTTACCGTTTCTCAGATTTCACATAGACAACTAACTCCTCATCATTCTTACTTATCTATCAGAGCATTGCATAGATTTGTGTGTGTGTGTGTGTGTGTGTGTGTGTGTGTGTGTGTGTGTGTGTCCTTTGCTATTGCCAAAATTAGCAAGAAAAGCCTTAAAGTTTCCTCTAATTCCACATATGGTTGCTTCTTGTAGCTCATGGCTGTGTAGTAAATGTATTTGTGTGCATCAGAACAACCTTCTCTACTTCATTTAAGACATATTTGCTTTCCTTTAACCTTAAACCACCAGTTTTTCACTCATCATTATAGAGTATCTTGGGTTGTGGACTGTTGCTTGGTAGGAATAAACGATGTCGGGTTGCATCTTCGGCTTTGAGAAACATTGTTCACTATTTTCTGACATCTTAAAGATCAATGACTAATTGATTGAATAAGCAAATAATCAAAATGATACAGCTTTGTATTAGATATCTAGATATCTTTGGCATCCATTTTACAATTTAACCCTCCTGTTGTCCTCGAGTCAAGGAAGGAAAGAAGGTAGGGAGGAAGGATGGATGGAAGGGAGGAAGAAGGAAGGAAAGGAGGGATGGAGGAAGGATGGAAGGGAGAAAGAAGGAAGGAAAGGAGGGAGGGAGGAAGGAGGAAGGGAGGAAGGAAGGTAGGAAGGACGGACGAAGGAAGGTTGGAAGGAAGGGAGGAAAGGAGGAAGGAAGAGAGGAAGAAGGAAAGGAAGGACGGGGGGAGGGAAGAAGGAAGGAAGGTAGAAGGGAGGGAGGGAGGGAGGGAGGGAGGGAGGGAGAAAGGAAGGAAAGAAGGACAGAGGAAAGAAGGAAGGGAGGAAGGAAAGGAAGGAAGGAAAGAAGGGGGATGGAGGAAGGAAAGAGAGAGGATGGAAAGAAAGAGAGAAAGAGGGAGGAAGGACAGGAGGGAAGAAAGAACAGTCAAAACATACGGGGTCAATTTGACCCGGGCCGGGAGGACGACGGGAAAGTTAAGAGAACCGAGAGTTGCAGCAGACCTGCAGTTATCTGGGAGTTTGTTTCAGATATGTGGAGAATAAAACCTGAACGCTGCTTCTCCAGGTTTAGTTTTGAGTCTGGGATCAGAAAGCAGACCTGTCTTAGACCACCTGAGAGGTCTGGATGTAGCAGCAGATCAGTGTCAGGCACCAAACTATTCAGTGCTTCTTAAACAGGAGTATTTAAAATCAGAAAGCCAGTGTGAAGATCTAAGAACTGGATAAGATCCACTTAATCTTAATGATGACTAAAGTCTTTGGGTTATAACAAAGCTAAGCCATTTGCTAAACAGCTTATAGACTGTTGCATGGTTTAGTGTCATTTTTTGCAATGAACTGCTTCATCATTTTCTTAATGTACCAGTACTTTGTCTCTTATACTTTGCTTTGTCAGTTATTTAGTATTTTCAGTATATGCAGAATGGAAGCAGATTATCATAAAATAACTTTTCACCCTTGACACTGAGTGACACTTTTTAACTTAATAAATAATACCACATTGTAGAAATACTCTGTTTTTATGCAGAATGGCCCAATTTTACATACTGGATTATAATTATCCACACGCTAAAGTGCAGCTGGTTAAATTGGGGCTAATTTTAACTACTTGATATTCTGCTGGGCGTCTTAATTCATATATATATGTTTATTATTCTGCAGTAATCTGACACTAATCTGATTTTCCAGTAATTTGAGTTGACATGATTTTGCCTGATTAGTGGGTTAAATATCTGGAAATATGTCCATGTGGCCATCTGCAGCAAATATTTAAATAACAGAAAACAGAGCGAGACATTAAAGATGTCAGCTGAGTTAACAGATGGATGAATGATCTGTTTGCTTAATTAATGAAACACCAAAGTCTCAACATGCAAGATTCAATTTGCAGCAAGAGATAAATTCCTCTTGTATTGACATTTACAAGACATTTTGACATGTTTAACTAATCAAATCCATGAGAGGAAGGTAGGATTCTACACTTAACATCATGAAACAAGCCTCAGGTCTGTTGTTTGAATGTACTCACATCATTTCCTACTTTAATTGGACTATTTTCCAGTAGATTTGAACTTTTAGTGGTTTTCTTATTGCATCATGCCTCAACTATATATATATATAAAACCCTGTGTCTGTGTTATATCCTATTTATAGTTGGTGTCATTTTGAATTTTGTGTTTCTACATGGCCAGGTTTTATCGTGCCTTTTATTTTGTGAATATTTAAACAACTGCGCTACATGTCGCTTGTTTTACGACAGAATAAAACCAAACCAAACCAGATCTTTATGTTTAAGGGATGTAAAACTTGACCTTTATATAGTTGCATAGAATAAATGTAGTAAATGGTTTATTTTACTGTAACTGTGCTGGCAGCCACGTGGAAGAACACAGTCAGCTTTCTGAGCTGCTCGAGCCTGAAGAAACATAACCTCTCCAGCCTGCGTGACCCTCGGTGAGGGGAAGACGCCAGCAGCATGTCAACCAGGAGGACTTATGGGAGCTTGGTATAACATCCACAAACATCGGATGTGAAAGAGAGAGCGAGAGGAATGGCATCGCTTTCCCTGAAGCGTGCTGGACTGCGTTTCTATCAAGTGTGGGTGAGCTGAGAAGAGTTGTGAGGACAAACTTTTAATCCTCCTGATGTCCTCGAGTCAACGAAGGAAGGGAGGAAGAAGGAAAGAAAGGAGGGAGAGAGGAGGGAAGGAAGGAAGGAAGGAAAGAAGGAAGGAAAGGTGGGAGGAAGGAAAGAAGGAAGGGAGGAAGAAGGAAGGAAAGGAGGAAGGAATGAAGGAAGGAAAGAAAGGAGGGAGGGAGGGAGGAGGGAAGGAAGGAAGGAAAGGTAGGAGGCAGGAAGGAAGGAGGGAAGAAAAGAAGGATGGAGGAAGGGAGGAAGGAAAGGAGGGAGGAAAAAGGGAGGAAGGAAGGAAGAAGGAAAGAAAGGAGGAAGGAAGGAAGGAAGGAAGGAGGGAGGGAAGAAAAGAAGGATGGAGGAAGGAAGGAAGGAAGGAAGGAAGGACAGAAGGAAGGAAGAAAGGAAGGGAGGAAGGAAAGGAGGGAGGAAAAAAGGGAGGAAAGGAAGGAAAGGAGGGAGGAAGGACAGACAGAAGGAAGGAAAGAAGGAAAGGAACAGTTAAAAACAGAGAGGGTCAATTTGACCCGGGAGGACAACAGTTAAAAGGTTAAAAAAAAAGTTAGTTTTTCAAGGCATCGCTCTTCCTTCATCCATAGGAGGGAGGAAGGAAGGGAGGAAAGAAGGAAAGAGGGAAGGAGGAAAGAAAGGAGGGAGGAATGAAGGAAAGGAGGACAGACAGAAGGAAGGAAGGAAGAAAGGAAGGAAGAAACAGTCAAAACAGACGGGGTCAATTTGACCCGGGAGGACGACAGGAAGGTTAAAAAAAAAGTTAGTTTTTCAAGGCATCGCTCTTCCTTGAATAACTAAAATACTGCATATCATGGGGGGAGGGAGGGGGGTAGTGATTAAAAATCTAAATATATACTGAGTCACTATTATGTTTAACACAATTACTTGACCAAAGCCACTAAGACCAGAAAATGTGATAATTGAGTGGGCATGCAGAAATGAATGAATAGGACCCTACTGAGGCTTAGGATCCAATTACAGAGCAGATTTCAGTATTCAGCAGCAAGTCTGTATGACTTCAAAAGAAAGCATACATACATTATTAGTGTGTGTGTGTGTCTCTATCTGTGTATATGTGTGTGTGTGTGTGTGTGTGTGTGTGTGTGTGTGTGTGTGTGTGTATGTGTGTGCATAATGCTGAATAGCAGATGAACGGAGAGATTTGGCAGCATGGATGGGGACAGACTGAAGGTCATGCAGCTTTCATTGGAAATTGGTAGAGCAGAAAGGCGCTGATGACAGATCACTTCATCTGTCTTTCTCTACCCCTTGCTTCCCTGATCTTCTCCATAAAGGAACACAGCAGGTGAGACAAGATGAAAGAAAAGCCTTGTGGAATAATGCCAGGCTCATCAAGGCATTAAGAGGAATTACTGAGGAAAGATTAGAGGACAGGAGACGTTTGGAGGATTGGGGAAAGGGGAGGGAGGGAAGGAAGGGAGGGAATGCTACCCTACAAATAAAGTCATCTTCAAATCTATAAGATGTGCGAGCACCGAGAAGTAACCTTGAAGTGGAGTGAGATATCAGGCTGGCAGCGGTTGGGTGGGCTGATTGGGAGATATGCCGGCTCCCTGGCTCCGCTGTGGAGGTTAAACCCCCGCAGAGGCCTGTCCACGCTCAGCGGGATCAACAGGAAAACCCCAGAGAGATAAACAGATACTCAAAAAGATTGATGACTTGACACCGCAGCAATAGAGACATGGAAGAGATGGAGTGGGATGCAAGGGAGAGGTGTCAGGCATAAAATATTTAAGGGCACGGGGACCATAAAAAAGAGACACCTCATCCATCAGGTCGGGGGGTGAATATCACGATGAAGTTGCCATTTCTCAGAAGGAGTACGAGCAAAATGTGTCAGAGCTAACAGAGCTGGGTGTATAACTTCAAAAGCGTCTTCAGCGAGGTAAATCTGTGTTGGATTTTGTTGTGGATCCACATCAAAGACGAGGTACAAAACATGAGATTTGTCCTTCTGAGCACATGTTTAAAGGAGGGGAAGGGGCTCAGCGGGATCCGACCAAAAGGTCAACACTGGATCTGCCGATTCTCCACGGAGGCTGTTTGCATTGGATGGTGGTGAGGTGGGGACTTTTTTTCCCCTACCACAGATTCCCAGCTCAGTGGGACAGAGCTATATTATCTGTGCGATCAGGTTCGAAGCATCCCACTGAGGCAGCAAGATCAGAAGAGACAGAGGAGGAGGGGGGAGAGAGAGAGAGGGAGAGAGAGAGAGAGAGAGAGGGAGAGAGAGAGAGAGAGAGAGAGAGAGAGAGAGAGAGAGAGAGAGAGATGAGCGAAGGCAGCGTGGGCCCAGACTCATCCCTCTGGCTCCTGTCATGTGTCAAGACTCTCTACGGATGATGCATGTGTGATGGAGATGGAGGACGGGGGGGGAAAAAATAAAACACATGTAGACGCAGATGGATGTAAGTTTTGAAAGAGGGATTCTCGGGAAAAGGAAGAATTAAGAAGTCTAATAAGAGAAGAAATGTGTGTTATTCAATCATGTTTTACTCATTTTGTATATGTGTCAAATCATTTATAAAACAGTTAATCACATCAGCTCTTTAGAGTTGAAACATTTCATGCTCATTTCAATCTTTCCGTCGCGGTGACTAAATAAACCTTTGATGGTACTAATTCCTTAAGGAGAAGTCAAAGAGCACAGGCTAGGGATGCCAAATGTTACATAATGGCAGAAATCAAACAGCCATAAATAAAACCAAGATGGGCTTTTACATTTTTTGGGACTTGTACAGCATTTCACACTTTACAACTGTGGCTGCCAGAGGAGGGATTACTAACAATTTGGCCGAGCAGCGGTGTTGTCTGAGTTGTGGAAGCTATTATGAAATGGAAAACACTGAGCTTGGATTAGAAAACATCCAAAAGAAACAAGAAGGAGGCGAAAGCTTTTCAATATACAGTAAGAAGCGTGTACCTGTAGTAATGAGAAAGAGAGAGAGAGAGAGAGAGAGAGTGGGAGACGGAGAGAAGAGAATGCATGGTGAGACAGGTGCGTGGTGTTGTGTAAGCAGAGAAAGGAGAAAGACAGACAGAAATATGAGCTCCAAAATTGCAGAAGAGGCAGTGAAGGGGATTCAGTAAAGCGATGGCACAAGCGCAGCCCGAAACCATAATCGCCCCTCGGGATGGGGGGGAAGAGGCTCATCATGCTCTTTGATGACATGATTAATGGGCAAGTGAAAAACTGGCAGAATCCAAGGTGAGGAAGGATGTTTGGCAGGGTGTTGACTTCCAGGGATGGTCAGCGCGAGGATACCTCAACAACATCAAATAAACAACATAGGAAACACATAATCGAGTGGTAACGAGAGTCAGCGACATGCAATAAATCAAATTCTACCTTCCCAAGCTGTCACACACTGTGAATGGAATATAAATATTTGAATAATACATGCATTGCTCATCTGTGTCTGTAGTTTACGTGGTTATATGTGTCATCTAAAGGTGAAGCTTTTACAGATTGTAATACATAGAGAAGTTAAAGATAAGGAGCCGTGTGTTCGGAGGCCGCATGGCATTCAGCGATCAAGTCTTTAGGGTTAGGGTTAGGAGTTAGGGTTAAGATAGGACATCAGATCAAAAGAGTTACAAAAAACCCTAACCCCTAACCCTAACCCAAGTCTAGAGAGTTAGGGTTAGGGGTTAGGGTTAAGATAGGACATCAGATCAACCCTAACTCTAACCCTAACCCAAGTCTAGAGAGTTAGGGTTAGGGGTTAGGGTTAAGATAGGACATTGGATCAAAAGAGTTACAAAAAACCCTAACCCAAACCCCTAACCCCTAACCCTAACCCAAGTCTAGAGAGTTAGGGTTAGGGTTTAGGGTTGAGATAGGACATTGGATCAAAAGAGTTACAAAAAACCCTAACCCAAGTCTAGAGAACCCTAACCCCTAACCCTAACCCTAACCCTAACCCTTTCAGCTTTTAAATGCAACTTACTTGTACTTTATCTGATGTAGAAAAAGAAAAAGTTGTAAAAAGACAAACAGATGGTGCTTTCACTCTCCCTCCACATGCTTTTAACATCCCTCCCAGACGCTCAGGTGAGGATGGCTTTCTCTTACCTGCTTTCCTCGGTACGGGCATGATTCCCTTTAGGTGCTGGCGGTGTTGATTGAAATCAACCTGACGGGTCTTGTGATATAGTGCCTGTGCGCCTCCGGAGGATCGCTCTTATTAACTTCCAAATGAGTGGGGAGGGGGTGGAGAGGGAGGAGGAGGAGGAGGAGGATGGGGGGGACTGCAATGAGCAAGGAGGAGGGAATATGCATACGTTTCGGTTGGATGTGACAGTTACCCCCAAAGGGATGATCCTGTCACATGAAACTTCTGATCCTTTCTAGGGAGGAGATGGAGACAAGCACATACCAAGTATATCCCAAGTATGCATGCTCATTTACATACACATGGATTGAGCATGTGTGTGTGTGTGAGGTACATACCATGGATCTAACAAACACATTCATCACTCCTCAAAGCTTTTAAGATGAATGGAAAGATGATTTTGTGACCATCTCTGACATATTGATGCTCAGATTCTCACATCATAAATTGACCCTGACACAAAGTATAAGTGTTTGTTTCCGTCTAAAGAGTGAGTGACTGTGTGGGAAGTCAGTATTTAAGATGGCAACCAGCTACTCACTGGAGAGCTGTCATCAATCCCACATCCCATCAATCAGTGGCTGCAGTCAGTGCACTCTGGCAGTGAACTTGGGGCAAAGTGTGTGCCGGACCATCGGTGTGGTCAGAGCTTTGAAAATAACAGCTTATAGCGGTCGGCTGTGTTGCTGACATTACTGCTTTTTATTGGACATAGATTAAGTAGTAAGGAGAACTTTATAGGCTGTCATCTGTACAATATTTTGGCTTCAATCTCCCACATTGTACATCTGAACAGTTCTTATAGTTAATGTAATAGACCAGTAAAGCCTGAGTAGAATAGTAAATGTGCTCAATTCACTTCATTCAAACCACTTATAGTTCACTTGTCTCCTCATGTCTGTGTTTATGTCTACATCTGCTTTTAATAATGAATTAATATGAAGCCATTATAGAGCTGGAATAATCAGCCGATTCATTGATTCATTGATTGACCGAAAAATTGATGGTCAGCTGTTAGCTAAAATGCTAAATATGCTGCTTTTATTTGTGTTAAGTAATAGTAAACTGAACATTTTAGCACATTTAGCATTCATCATCACTTGAAAAAACAAGCATATACATCACCTTGAGATTAAAGGACAGATTCACTATTTTCAAGTTTGTCTTAATTCAACAATCAGGCCCCTAAATGAACATAGAAACAGGTTTTACTCACTATAATCATTCCTTCTGTTCATACTGACTATAAGAAGATCCACTTTAATATAATAATGTATCTGTGATCTGACTTAATCAAATAAAATGGATATATTTCATAGTTACAGTCCTTTTAGTCTTTAGCTGCAGTAGAAGGATCAAAGAGAGGGAAGTTGGCATTAAAAAGATAGAAACTTTGAAAGATATCTACTTGATTTGACTATTATGGACAACTGATGTATCATATTAGCTTCAAACAAACTTTTAAATACATTTTTGCACAGAAGAAAGTCTGTAGATTCTGTCCCACATCACTTACATTGAAGGTCTACATTATGAAGGGATCCTCTAATGGTCAATATGAACAGGAGGAAGGATTACAACAATAAAAGCATGTCAAAACCAGTCGGGAACATGACTTAAAAAATTGTGAACATATCCTTTAAGGACTTGTGATGAGCCATTTACTGACATTTTACAGATTTAAAAAAAGTAATAAATTAATAGAGAAATAATTGTCAGTAGCAGCTCTACAATTAACAGCCTCACATTTATAAATCTGCACATTAGTATTATAATAATCTGAAACTTATGGTTATAATGGGGAAAATGTGAAAAGGGACTGATTTCATGTTCGGAGTTGCAGGCAGTAAGACATAATCTATTAAAGTGCATATAATTAATAATATATATAATCTGGTGTTCATGAAACGTCTCTCGCCTTCTAACAAAAAATGGATCATCTCATGTCTGCAAGCTGCAAACTAAAAGACAGACAGACGGAGGGGTGCTTCTCTCTCATTTTCTTGTTATCAGCAACCAAAGACATTAATAAACATTCTGCAAAAATGAAAAGAGTTCATATAAAGTTTAAATACTGATATTTAGTACAGTAGTATTCCCTTATAGACAGTAAGCTACTCCATCCTCTCTCTCTCATGAGCTTGCCTGGAGGGGTTTTCCTTAATTGGTACGGCTTAATTGATAAAACTTAATAGGAAATAACTCTCTGTCACGTTAAAGCGAGCTATTAGAAAAAAGAATTTTAATGAAGTGTAAGTGCCTGCTTAGCTAGCGCCGGCTTTTATAATACCAGATATGCTCGGTGTGAGGCATGAAAACAAATTTCAACACCTGCTGCTTACTCGCTGTCAGTGAGAGGGCTTAAATAGTATTGTGTCGTGACCTTTGGGTGCGTATAGAGGCGCTATGCACAACATCATACAGTCCACCACCACTATGTTATATTCCAGTGTACATTACTGGCCCGAGCTCCAGCGTTAAATGTCCTATCGTGTTACTTCATTACATGTTAACATGATGGTGAAACGTAGAGCATGATTAGGAGCAGAGGGATAGAATAAGTGTGAGGCTGTAATCTCTGAGGGCTCGATGGGGATGGGATGCTTTTCGGGGGAACGTTGAAACTTCTCTGTAGTTTTCTTGGCTCTCCTCTGATTGACATGGCAGCTGTTTCCTCCTTCTCACTTCTCTCTCTCTCTCTCTCTCTCTCTCTCTCTCTCTCTCTCTATCTCTCTCTCTCTCTCTCTCTCTGTTGGTGTTTTTCTCCACGTGTGTATTTGGCTCCTGAACATTGTGAAGTGTGTTTATCCCTAAAGAGGATTTAACGCTTTAAAGCAAAATGCTGTTTTATTGTTTAATGTGAATCATTGTGAAATCACTCCTATGAAAGCTCTGAGAGGTAATCTTAGTCATTTGTAGTATTTTACAGGAGTAAGAGATAAAAACACTGATTTTAGTTACAGATCATCCATTTTTCAGTTCTTATATTTAATCTTATAGAGAAGTACAGTTAGAGATGTGCTCAATTCACTTCATTCAAACCACTTATATTTCACTTGTCTCCTCATGTCTGTGTTAATGTCTGTCTCTGCTTTTAATGATGAATTAATATGAAGCCATTATAGAGCTGGAATCATCAGCCGATTCATTGATTCATTGATAGACAGAAAAATTGATGGTCAGCTGTTAGCTAAAATGCTAAAATGCTAAAATATGCTGCTTTTCTTTGTGTTAAGTATGACATCACCTTGAGCTTAAAGGATAGATTCACTATTTTCAAGTTTGTCTTAATTCAACAATCAGGCACCCAAATGAACATAGAAACAGGTTTTACTCACTATAATCATTCATTCTGTTCATATTGACTATTAATATTCATTTAGCACATTTAGCATTCATTTAGCATTCATCATCATTGGAATAAACAAGCATAGACATCTCTACTAAAACATGTTATGGTTATAGTGTCCAGATTTACAGTGTGAAAACGACAGGCCAAAATCAACTGCCCCCCACTTTATGGTTTGAGTGCAACATAATCCTCATAACTGCTCCTAAATCACAAGATGCCACAAGAGGGTGGAGGTGGGGGGTGGTGGTGGGGAGGGGGGGTGGGTTGGGTTGGGGTCCTGCCTAATACATGGTGTCAGGCTGACATCGGTGGTCTCTAAGTGACAGGGAGTCATGAGATTTATGAGTTAGCGCTGCAGTCTTTTTCATGTATGTGATCTCCTCTCTGTCTCTGTCTCTGTCCACATACAAGCTCCCGCATCAGGTTTTCTTCTTCAGTCAGTCTCTCTGAAACCTAATATCCTCTTTAAAAGTCATGTGGACGTTCACATATCTTGTCAATTACTGTAGCCGTTTACATGTTTGCATTTTTGTTTTATTGCAGCCACACAAAACTTGAAATGATTTACAGCCCAGACAGTGTTTCAGTGTGTGTATTATCAGGAAGCATACTCCACACCTGCCAATAGCAATGTCTATTTTTCTTCTTCTCGGTGAGCCAAAGCCGCAGTGACAGGAAGTTAAATCCATTTTGTTTCATTGATTTTGAGAAATATTGCTTCTAATAATGCTGAGCGTATGAATAAAGCTAACAAACTATTTTAAAGTCCAACTCTGTGTTTTTCATCATGTTACTTCTCTGTGATGATTGAGCTTCACTCTGCAGAGTTTGACACTAGACGGCTGTTTTCACATTTATCTGCTGAAAGGGAGAAAGTTTCTTTTTGCTCACATTAAGTCAGAGTTTAAGTCGTGTATCTGTGAGCATGATTTTTGGGCTCAGTATGTAACTTCAAGCCTCCAGTGCACATATGATGCTGCATTAAAACTCCACACTAACATGTCATTTAGCTCCTGTTGTCCTCCTGGGTCAAATTGACCCCGTCTGTTATGACTATTCCTTCTTTCCTCCCTTCCTTTCCTTCCCTTCCTCCCTCCTGCCTTCTCTCTTTCTTTCCTCCTCCCTACCTTCCTCCCTTCCTTCTTTCCTCTGTCCTTCTTTCATTCCTTCCTTCCTCCCTCCCTCTTTTCCTATCTCCCTCCTCTCCTTCCTTCTTCCTCCCTCCTTTCCTTCCTTCCTTCTTCCTCCCGTCCTCTTTTCCTTCCTTCTTCCTCCCTTCCATCCTTCCTCCTTTCCTTCCTTCTTCCTCCCTTCCATCCTTCCTTCCTTCCTCCTTTCGTTCCTTCCTTCCTTATTCCTCCCTTCCTTCCTCCCTCCCTCCCTCCTTTCTTTCCTTCCTTCTTCCTCCATTCCATCCTTCCTCCCTCCCTCCCTCCATCCCTCCCTTCCCTCATTTCTTTCATTCCTTCTTCCTCCATTCCATCCTTCCTCCCTCCCTTCCCTCCTTCTTCCTCCCTTCCTCCCTTGACCCGGGAGGACAACAGGAGGGTTAAACAGTATGTGAGACTTTTTTAGTACATCTGAAAGTGTAGTATGAGACCAATAGTATGTGACTATTTCTGTGGAGATATTACAAAAGCATGTTGAATGATAGTAAACATATTAAATATTTAGTGCCTAGTATGAGCTTTCAGACACAGCTTCAGTGTCTTTCACTTCTCAGTGAAATAGGAGACAAGCTGTTCATTTGTATATTCATATATTCTGTTTTAAATGAGGGAGATGTCATTTAAAAAAAAACAAAAAACAGAATTTCTAGATAACTTTGGGAAAACACATCAGAACATTAATTATTATTCAGAGCTGACTCTTAAAACATGTGAGAAGGGCATGTATTTGATTTTCGTTACAAACTTTTTTCTTTTTCTTTTTTTCAACTATCTCTTATTTGTCTTATGTTATAATCTTGTCACTTATCAGTCTGCTCACTGGAGGAGTTACAGTTGATGACAAAGATATTAATAAACACTTAGATCTGCTTACATCTACAGCATAGTGCATTAAATGGTAGTAGTTTAACCCTCCTGTTGTCCTCGAGTCAAGGAAGGAAAGGAGGAAGAAGGAAGGAAGGGAAGAAGAAGGAAGGAAGGGAGGAAGAAGGAAGGAAGGAAGGAAGGAAGGAAGGAAGGAAGGAAAGGAGGAAGAAGGAAGGGAGGAAGAAGGAAGAAAGGGAAGAAGAAGGAAGGAAGGGAGGAAGAAGGAAGGAAAGGAGGACGAGGGAAGGAAGGGAGGAAGAAGGAAGGAATGGAGGAAGAAGGAAGGAAGGAAGGGAGGAAGAAGGAAGGAAGGAAGGAAGGAAAGGAGGAAGGGAGGAAGAAGGAATGAAGGAAGGAAGGAAAGGAGGAAGAAGAAGGAAGGGAGGAATAAAGAAGGAAGGGAGGAAGGAAGGAAGGGAGGGAGGAAAGGAAAGACAGAAGGGAGGAAGGAAGGAAAGAAGGACAGAGGAAAGGAGGAAGTTAGGGGGAAGAAAGAAAGAGAGGAGGAAGAAGGGAGGAAAGAGAGGAAGGAATAAAGGAAGGAAGGAAAGAAGGAAAGAAAGAGGGTGGAAGGAAGGAAGGAAGGAACAGTCAAAACAGACGGGGTCAATTTGACCCGGGAGGGCGACATGAAGGTTAATAGTGGGACTAAAGCATTTTAGGCTCCAGCAGTAATTCATAGTGTAAATGATGTATTATTATTATTATCACATATTGTAATAATCAGTTATTATTTCATATTATAATTTATTGTTTTGTAACTTTTTTCTATTTCCATGCATGTGTTATATCTGACATGCACATTTTCCCTATTAGTTATGCAGGTGTTGAAAGCAGCATATGTTCATGTGTGTGACCTCTGTGTAACTGCAAACACACACGATTCATCTCCCAAACATCACAACAATCATGTGTCTCAGTGTCAGTGAGACACCCCCCCCCCCCAACCCTAACCCCAACCCCATGCCCCCTCCCCAACTTCCTGGTACATGGACATACATCACGCTCCATGCTGATAGGCCTCCTGTGATTCATTAGTGTTTACGCTGAAAGTAAAACACACAGCTGAGATTGTGTTTTCAAAGTGGAAAAAGGATCTGGGGGTTGGGGGGGTTGGTGGAGGATTTTGGAGGGGGGGGGGTTAGGGTTAGGATGGGAAGGAATATATTTTAAGGCATGTTTAATCACAGCTCATCCTGCTGATGAAACATGGAGGATCACCGGCTCCTCTCTCTCTCTCGTCTAGCGTCTGACCTCTGCCTCCGCCTGACAGACGCAGATCTCTTTACAATCACATGACTGACTGAAGTCCAATAATATCACAAAACACACTTTTACCTCTGAGGGTTTTACAGTACGGCAAATCAGCATCACCTATAGTTAGATGCTTAATTTGAATTATCAATCAATCAATCAATCAGACTTTATTTGCACTTTTCGACCAGGGTGATGTAACACTAAGTGCTTTAGATTTTTAAATAAAGTACACACACACACACACACACACACTAAAAACAAGAAACTGAGGAAACACTATCATACCTCTCATGAATCTGCAGTGAGGAAACACCAGAGGTAGGATAAAAAATTAAGAATACCCAAATACAACAGAAGATAATAAAAAATTAATAAAATATAATATAATAATAAATAAATAATGAAATAAAGTTACTTTAAGATAGTGGGTAAAACCAGAGATGTGAGGAGGGGGTGTTAAAAGGAAAACAAAGATAAAAAGGAAATAAAATATTAAAGCAACTAAAGAGGAAACGTAATGAAGTAAAACTAGATATAAAAGATAGGAAATAACAATAAACAGGCTAAAACATTAAAAAAATACAAGACAGATGAATAAATACAATAAAGTTAAATTAAAAGCCAGATTAAAAAAGTACGTTTTAAGTTATCAACACTGTCTGCTGGCCTCGGGTCTTCAGGAAGGCTGATCCAGAGATGAGGACCATAGTGATAAAAAGAGTAAATAAAAACTGCCTAAAAAAACTTTAAAGGGGTAAAAAAAGTGGTAGAAACTTCAGGAAGAGCAATGGAGAGGTGCAATACATGTGTGAAGATACATTTCAGGATACAGCACTGAAAAATGTAACTAAATAGATTAATAATATAATATAATATAATATAATATAATATAATATAATATAATGTGTTGTCTATTGAAGATCTCCTGTTTCCCTCAGCTGTTATTAGCACTTCATCCCTCCTGTTGTACAGCAATAGCACTAGAAGGTGGGAGAAAAGGCAAGAGGGGGGTCTAGTCTGAGCAGGGGGGGGGGGGGTATAGTCACTGAGCAGGGGTGGCGAGGGTCCTTCTCAGAAAGACCCCGCCGGCGATTGGACGAGGCCAGAGGGCACCGAAGTGTTGAAGCTCAACGTAGAGCCTCCCAAAATAAGGAGGATATTCTTCACAGTTGGACACCGGGACTAAAAAAAGGCTCGGGGGGGCTGACTGACACCAGGAAGAGGAGAGGCAATGTTGACACAGGGATTTTGGGACATTCTGTTTCTAAAGCCCCCCGCCCCTTCCTGACTCAGGGGTATAAATACACAGATAGGTGGCAGGATGGTGGAGCCAACACACAGATGTTCACACGGGGACCCCCCGAAAATGACCGAAGTGAGGGTCCCAAGCAGACTGTTAGATGTTATTCTCCCTTCCAAGTTTCTAAATCGCCTTTTTAGGATTTCAGATTTCAGTTGTTGACCTTTGATCTTACAGTTAAGTAACCAAAATGTATTTACAGTACATATTTATTTTTCTATTGTAATAATGAATTTGGACCAGAATGATGACAGCATTAAATCCCAGCTTGATGTCAGAGAGATGCAGAAAATGATGTTATTCAGTCTGTAATGTATGTATATGTATGTATGTTATGTTTATTAAATGTGCTTTCTGGTCTCACAGGTAATCTGGGCCTGTAGACGTCCGGATGACGGACTCCAGTCCCGGACCTTGTAGCTTCATTGTTGATTTTCATTGTGCTTCTCTCTCCTCTATCCTTCCTTTCTCTCCTCTCCTTCCTCTCTCCTCTATCCTTCCTCTCTCTCTCTCCTCTATCCTTCCTTTCTCTCCTCTCCTTCCTCTCTCTCCTCTCCTTCCTCTCTCTCCTCTCCTTCCTCTACTTCCTCTCTCTCCTCTCCTTCCTCTCTCTCCTCTCCTTCCTCTCAACCCCAACCGGTGGAGGCAGATGTTCTCCCACTCTGAGTCTGGTTCTGAGGGTTCTTCCTGTTAAAAGGGAGTTTTTTCTTGCCACTGTTGCTCATGTGGGAATGTTGGGTCTCTTTAAAGTTAAAACCTGAAGGGTTCGGTTTAGAACCTGCTCTATGTATAAAGTGCCTTGAGATAACTTTGTTGTGATTTGGCGCTATACAAATAAAGATTGATTGATTGATTGAATATAGGCTGATCTTTTTGTTTGAGTGCATTTATATTTATGTAAATGTGGTGATATCTGTACATATGGAGGTTGTTCTGTCCAGTAAAAACACGAAGCACGGAGCCTCAGAACGGGTTAGGGTTCTGATGAAGCTATCTCAGTGGTTTCCTCCCATTTACTGCTCTCTAAATCCTTCTTCTGATTAGTAAGTTCGGCCACATGTGACTTTGTATGAAGTGTTGTGAAAGCTGCTGACATACAGAGAAACCCCACCACTTATACCCAACCCTCACGTTACACTAATTTAAGAGTAAAATAGGAACGCTAGTCATAGAAATCTCCAGTCTGAGTCGGTTCAAGTAATAAATACTTTATTTTCACATTAATATTAAAACGCATTCATCAGCAGGGCACATTATCTTCTCTACACTGTAAGAGACGGACGTTAATCTTCCTTAAATAGCGTTATGTACAGCAATTAAAAACTGTTCCAAGAGAGTTATTGTTCAATAAATGTCCACAAAAAAAAAAAAAAAAAAGACAAAAAAAGACAAAAAAAGAAAGAAAGGTGTGTTGTGTGTTAGCTTGTTGATCATCGGCCACCTCCATTAGCTGCTCCTCCCCCGGCTCCTCCTCCTGATTGGTCCTGAGCGCCGGACATCATCAGGAAGAGAACGAGAGGCACGATGTACATCCACTGTAAAGGAGAAAAAGAGAGAGAGAGAGAAAAAAAGATGTAAATACGACAATATCTTTACTTACAAGACAATATATGAGTGAGATCTTTTCAACAGTTCCAGATTTGGTCATCCCAGATTAGGTTAAGTTTATTTTTCTGAACAGAAAAGAAGGAAAAGAGAAGTGTAGTAGTGTGTGAGAGACTGTAAAGTGAAGAAGAAATGTCAGGATCAAACACCAAACACATGCTGAACATCAATCACATCAACTACTGATTTTTTTTTTTTTTTTTATTGATTTCTTGCAGGTTTAGATTGGAGGCTGCCCAGTGATTCCTCATATACAACTACACCAAATTAAAGAATATATTGGAGCTCTCTGAAATGTATTTGGCATTGAACCTGGAAAAGAAAATGTCAAAAAGAGCGGGGCGGAAAAAAAAAAAGGTGCAAAACGAGTAGAAAGCAAAAGGAGATAGGAGGAAGGAGAAGAGGGTTGTTTTTTTTGTTAGTCACATTGCTTAGAAGTTAAATACATAACTTTGACGGAGGAGGACAGAACGAGCCACAAGTAAGAAAACAGTACTTGAGTGGGAATCAGCTCTGCTCTCTGCCTCCCCCTGCTGGGGGCTGTGCCGAATTGGAGACCATGAGGAAGATTGCACCTCCAAGAATCAAATACCACTGGAACACAGCACAGTACCGAGTCAACACAATGTCACTGGATGCAGCACACAGCACACAGTCAACACAGCACAGCAGCATACAGCACAAAACAAGCAGAGAGAGAGAGAGAGAGAGAGAGAGACAGAGAGAGAGAGAGAGAGAGAGAGAGAGAGACAGAGACAGAGACAGAGACAGAGAGAGAGAGAGAGAGAGAGAGAGAGAGAGAGAGAGAGAGAGAGAGAGAGAGAGAGAGACAGAGAGAGAGAGAGAGAGAGAGAGAGAGAGAGAGAGAGAGAGACAGAGACAGAGAGAGACAGAGACAGAGACAGAGAGAGACAGAGACAGAGAGAGAGAGAGATCATAAAAAGAGCTCTGACGAGGCAAGCGATAGGATGCGAGGCCAGGTTCTCTGTGGGAATGTTTCCACACTCAGAGCTCGACGTGTTTTACTCCTGACAGTTTGAAATGCCAGAAGACAAACAAAATAATCTAAGCAGTGTTTTTTTTTTACTACTTTAACTCATCAAGATTGATATTGTTAGGGCTGGGCAATTAATCGATAAGATGACACAGTGAAGCTCGGCTCAGGGAGATGGGTCTCAAACTAGAGCTGTGACCACCAGGATAAAAGAAATGGTGGAAAAAGTGGTGATCGCAATGTTAGGGTTTAATCCAATCATAACCATTCTCTCATTCCCGGGAAATTTAATGACAGGAAACGGGAAAGTACAAAAAAAAGAACCAAAGAACGGCCGGATGTAAACTAAGCTTAATGCTATAGCAGCCTATTCATCATATTGTTATAATTACAAAATCTCACAATTGAGAATGTTGAACCATCAAATGAAACAATACAATTATTAGTTGTTGATGAATCTTCTGTCATGAATCAACTAATCGATTTTAAACCACGAGAAGGACTTAAACTGGAACCAGTGAAGCACACGACAGCCTGAAACCAAATCTCAACCATTTAGACTCTAATGTTCCAACTTTTCAGCCAGAGATGTTGGCAAATTAAAAAAAAAAAAAAATCATGATGGGTGTGATTGGACTAAAAAAGACATTTTCATTTCTTCCTCCACTACATGGACCATTACAACCATCAGAGGATAATTAGAGACTTCAGAGAGGAACTCTTTAGGCACAGACTGTTGACTCCATCAGCATTACGAGTACTTACGTATTTAGCAAAGAAAGACTTCTGCTCTTGTGGATTCTTCCCTTTCTTCTCTGTTTCTTGTTCCAATCGTTCGAGGAACAGAGCCGTCTCAGGTCTGGAACAAAGTCGGCAATTAGTACTTAAACATAACCCTCCAAAAACAGAAAAAAAGGAAGAAAAGGTGCAAAGAGACTTGTTTTACCTAATGGGAAATGTTGTGAAGCTGCTATGATGGAGGACAATACTATAACTCAATTAAATACATTTGAAATCATAACAGATCAATAGATAGGGATGGAGGCAGCGTGCTATCATTAGCAATAAAGCTCTATTAGTTAGTGGAGACCAGGCCTGAACGATATATTCTTATCGTATCTATATTTAGATATGAACCAGCAAGATATTAATATTGCAAAAAGCAACGATATGGATATCTATTAAATCGTTTGTTTAATTTTAGCACCTTGTGGACTTCAGAAAATATCAAAAACACATTCAGGAAAAAACACAGGCTGTCAGGTTTGTACTTTTTAATTTAAAAGGAGTTATTAACATTATAAAGACTCAAAAGTCTGTCATTTAACATATTGTTTACAAACCTTAAATGTAATAAAAACAAAGTAATAATACATTACTTATACTTTATATTACCCTGTCATTTAAAATATTATTAAAGCATTGTTAAGCTAAGACAGTTATTGGTCTGTTGTGATTAATAAACTATTTTGTTGAGTAACTGCACTATAATTTCCATTTGTTATTATTCTGCTTGCTGCACTTTAAATTTCAAACAAATGTAAAATCATAGTCATATTGTTTCGATATGGAGATATTTGGCTTCAAGATAAGATCATTTGTCCATATCGTGCAGCCTTAGTGGCAACAGGTGAGAAATGAACAGGGATCTTATTAGCAGCAGAGTATAAATTAAACTAACTGACCCAGGTGCGTTGACAGGAGCCACGAAGCTGAGTGTGGTGTTGAAAACCTCCAGATCGACCTCATCCTCCACCTCGGTGCCCCTGCAGGCTCCAGGTAACGTCACTATGGAAACGCCAATGAGGTATCCGGAGACGTCTGTGTGGAGACTGATCACGTCGCTCAGATGGGACTCAACCATGGCACACTGAGGATCAGAGCAGAGGAGAGGTTTGTGTTAGAGTTACCTCATCGCCCACCTCTGAATCAGATGAATGATGGTTTGGTGGCAACTTCTTATGAGATTTTAGCAGGTTTTTTCCCCTAATTTCTTAAATTTAAAGCTATCTTTGTTGCATTTTCCAGGGTTGATCTGTTTCTCTGTCTTTAATATTGCATTAGTGAATATTTCTGTTGTTAAATGCAACTATTTTTGCACACACCAACCTGCTTCACCAAACATCCCCTTTAATGTTTTCCTCTCTATATAAACCTCTAGCATCACACTTCTCTAATCCAGTAAATGGTGTTTATATTAAAGACCGTGTAAAGTGAATTCAGACATTTTCTTCTAAACACATTAAATAGGTCATAAATGTATTTCTAAAAAGGTGTAAAAAGCATTTCACCATTTAGATTTGAATTGTGGAGCTAGGCTTCACAAACTGTGTTTCAAGATTTCTGTGTTCAGGATTTAGTGGGCGGGTCTGAAAATCACTGCCGCGTTACCCGCCCCTGCTGCTGTAGAGGTACAAATACATTCAGCACACACTACTACTACAGTCTAGAGTTAGCCAGTTAGCCGCCCAGCTAGCAGCCGAGTTAGCTGCCCAGCTAACAGCCGAACTAGCAGCTGAGCTAGCAGCAGAAAGCTCTCTAACGTATCGTCCATGTTTCGGGTAGAGGTGGTGACTTTGATTGACAGGTGACAGGTTAATTTTTGCCTCCGTCATTAATGTTCTGTTTGTGAATATTTTAGCTGTTAAATGCCACCATTTTTGCACACACCAACCTGCTTCTTCAAACATCCCCTTTAATGTTTTCCAATGCAAAGCAACATCTCCTCCTCTTTATATAAAGCTCTAGCATTACACTTCTCTAATCCAGTAAAATGTTTTTATATTAAAGTGCATTTACTGTAAAATGACTGATACTAGTAGATGAGTGAAATACGTACAGCTCTGACAAACGCTGTGAGGTGACCTTCCATCTGCCGCTCTGTCTGTCGGTCCGACTGCAGGAAAACACGAGGCACTCTGATTCTGTACAGACCGTCCACGGCTGCCACTTCCTGTAGAGTCCACAGACAAATAACATTTAAAAAACAACAACAAATGAATCCTCCTATTTTGGGATTACAGTATATGTTAGTTCACATCCTTTAAACCCTGTGGATCGTAGCTCACCTTCAGTTTGGCTCTGTCCTCCTCTGATAGCTGGTTCTGACTCAGTGAGACGCCCGGCTCCCGTCCAGCCTTTAATATCAGTGCTCCGCGTGTCCGAAATTTAGCTACATCATCTGAAACGAGGAGATTGATGGACAGTGAGAACAGGAAAAGACATCGTCAGGGTTTCTGCGCACTTCACCGAGTCAAATTTAAGGCCTTTTAAGACATTTTAACAGCACGTATAATCCAATTTAATAGCTAATTCACAGCCAAAGTACGACAGATATCAATGAAAACCATTAGCGATGATAATGGCTGGTGTGATTTACCTGGTGCAATGTGAAATGTCAATTTAATTCAAATATATTTCACATTTTTGGCATCAGGACTTCCTGGCAGTGTATAATAATCATTCCCAATAATATCACTAACTACTCATTAATCATGACCTGGATGAAAGCAGCAGTAAAACAATCGATGAATGGATGGATGGATGGATGGATGGATAATGGATGAATGGATGGATGGATGGATGGATGGATAATGGATGGATGGATTGATTAACCAATTACAAAATAAATAAAAAATAAGACCTACATTAAAATTACTGAGGAAATCTAAATCAATTATTTTAAAGTGTTGCTGAGACATATAATAATAATAATAATATAATTATAATAATGCAAAAACAGGATTTTACTGTTGTAGTGGGTTTCTTGCTTCCATCTTTCCTTCCATCTGTCCTTTCTTTATTTGTTTCTTTCCTGTCCTCTCTTCCTTCCTTCCATCTTGTCTTCCTGTCTTCTCTTCCTTCCATCCATCTGTCTTTCATTCCTTCCTTCCTTCTATCTTGTCTTCCTGTCTTATCTTTCCTTCCTTGCTTGCTTCCATCTTTTCTTCCTGTCTTCTCTTCCTTCCATCTCTCCTTTCTTTGTTTCCTTTCTTCCATCCTTCCATTTCTTTAATAATCTGGCCCACATCAGATCATATTGTTCTGTATATGTGACCCTTGAATGAAGATGAGTTTGACCCTCCTGATTTACAATAACGTATTAACTATATAACATCGTCATGATAATAATAACAATAATAAAAACATATTTTCTTACCGACTTCAAATGAATGTTCAAGAGGCACAGAGAAGCCGCCGAACTCAGACTCTAATGAATCTCCAACCTGAGAATAAAACACAAAGATCTGCTGTTAGCATTTAGCTTAGCACAAGTAGCGAAATGCTAAGCACTTGGCGAAACAGGTGCAGCTTTTCCGGTTAAGTACAGTCAAACATTGCCGCATAAATCGACGTGATTTCACACTTACCCTTCTGCCGTTGTTGCAGTAGACAAAATTCGTGCATAAAAAGAATAAAACAGCAGAAATAACTGCGATATGAAATGACAGTAGACGAGCCATTTTGACAGCAACGGGCACCGGAAGACAGCGACTACTTCCTGTTCTTCTTCTTCTACTGAGTTTTATTGGCGGTTGTCAACCAGCGTACAGGTGCATTTACCGCCACCTATTGAACTGGAGTATGGGTCCGGCCAGCAGATGTGCAGAATTAAAAACAAAAAACAACTATCTAACACTGAACCCTTTCTGTGAAATATTCTCTAACAAAATCCCTAATATGTCCAATATTCCTTCTTTCAGAAATTTGATAAACTCCGGGCCTTTTGTGGGCCTACATGTTGTTTTGCTTTCTGCATCAGATTGTTAATAAAAACTTGTAGCCTGTATGTTCACATGTGTAATGTTAAACAATATAACTTACACAGTTTGCATATACTAGTTATAGCTTTAGAATAACTGAATAGAAACATTTATCCCATATTAGTCAATGTCCCACATTACCCTAATCCCATCTATTCATTACACTCCAGAAATTCATGCTCAACTGTTTTTCTAGTTTTCTACATTGCATCCAAAGTCTGGTTAGATGCTTATCTATCCTATTTAGTGTTTGGTTGAGTCCTGTGTGTCCAAACCTTAGTCCAGCTATAATAATATAATAGTATTGGTACTCAATACTCTTAACCACTTAACATACGCCCCTGTTTTTTATGCTGTTAGCCTAAATGACATGCCCAAGTTGTGAGCAGCACAGATCCCACATAGTTTGAGACTCAGAGATGTGTCTGGTATCATTGGAAAGGAAACACTCTCAGGATTCTGTGTGATTCTGTGACTTACTGACAAAGAGTGGCAGAGGTTACAATGATGGGGTTGTTTACTCGCCCATAGGTTTGCCTTTACAATGACATGTGTACAGACATTCAGGGACCTCTCAGCGGGATATAGACACAATGAGGCCACAGCCACAGGTCTTGGCTTCATGCAGTCCAAATTTGGAGTCAAAAGACCAAAATATGAATTTTTCAGAATTATTTTTCAACAGGTATGTCCATGCGTTTTCCTTAGGTCCTTTTTGGAGACTCCAAATGGACACTTGGTTACCATGGTTACCAAAGCTGTATAACCACAATCAAACACCTAAAACTTCACAACCCCTTTGCCTACAATCAAAATCTCTAATGAAAGCTGACACCATATTATTATTATTATTATTATTATTATTATTATTATTATTATTATTATTACATATAACCATATTTTTTTTTGTTTGGCCATATCTATCTATCTATCTATCTTTCTGTTTATTTTGCTATATGTCATATGTCAAGTCGAAGAAGAACCAACCGTGTACCAAAATGCCGTGTGCGTAATGATATATGGTTCAACTCTTTTACGCACAGGGCGCACGCCGGTTACGCTTGGAGTTTGTTTATGGACAGCCAAACTCATAGTTTAGTGTCATACACATAGACTGTAAAAGGTCATACACCGTTGGACACCTCTGACTATTGGCTAAAAAGTTATCAACTTCATTTCACCGAATATTTCCATAGGCTGGAACAGCAGTCAATCAAAGCCATGTCGTCATTGTTGTTGGTCACATGTCCTCATTGGCTTTGGAGACATGTACTGCCTAATCCTAAACACCGATTGGCTTGTGTGTGGTGTCGTCAGAAGCAGAAGAGGCTCACGGTCGTAAACATCTAGTCACGTGTACTCTGAGATGGACGCGCAGGTCAGGAAA